>KB311061.1:602338-699418 GCA_000328365.1 Capitella teleta
GAAAGCGAGCTAATTAGCAACTGAAAGCCAAGTTACTGAAGTTGGTGACCGACTCAAACTCCCGATTTTATAACTGTTATTCTCATCCTTTGATGTGGTAATTACCGGGGTCGTTATCGTGCGGTAATAGTTATGCCTATACAACGTAACCTCTGTAATCACAATGCGTGTTATGCCGGTCATACTGGTAGCTGAGAGAAAACTGCGATTTTCTCAGCTTTTTGCTTGCGAAGGTGTGGTTTTCACCAAAGTGTGTGTTGTTCAGAGCTGTATTTCAGTACATGTAATTGCATGTATGAT
Source organism: Capitella teleta (assembly GCA_000328365.1). Lineage (NCBI taxonomy): Eukaryota > Metazoa > Annelida > Polychaeta > Capitellidae > Capitella > Capitella teleta. The sequence goes on from KB311061.1 coordinate 602,639, forward strand.
GTTGAATCTTATATGGTTAGATTCACAAAAGAACGATCTATCCTAATATGTTAAATATGTAGAAATGCGTGCGTTCATATAGAAATTACAGAGCGGTAAAGTCAAGGCTTTTTGAGTAAAATGCGTGGCGGTATAGGGGTATCGTCCCGAAAATGCCTTGGCGGTGAATGTGTTAAACACGAGAATGGCCCCGATACTGAACATCCGGTAAGCCTAATTGTGTCTCAATGCATTTGATACACCTTCCTCTACCGTTCCTTCTTTGGAATGACATCCTTACATTTTCTCTGCACAGGAAGAGAATACTAAACTCCCGTGGATAAAACGAGACCTTGTACGTGTATGTAACTTATCTATCCCTTGACCTTTCAGACGCCTCCTTATCATTTGTTGAAATGTTCATTAAATGAACATCGTGAGATATTGCATAAATTTTATGGAATAGCTCACGATAGCTTTTGTATTGCTGCTCCTGTTTGGGAATAGTTCCACGGATCCCATGATGATTGAACGGCACAATCGCCTCCCTTAATCTTCCCGGCCCTAATGGGTCAACATGCATAAGACCTGTTCAATAAACGATGAGTTGACTGTAAATGTTGATTGTTCTGCTTTTGTATATGAACCGGCGATCTGAAGATTATCGTCACAAACTGCGTTGTGGGTCAGTCCCGATCTTCTTGAACAAAGGTCGTCCACGAAGCTCCGTCAACGAATCAATAAGTCATGAGGACATCATGGCATTCGGACCCGAATTTTACATCACATGGCCAATTGAATGTGCGCCTATCAATTGCGCGAATCACTTTTCGGTTGATTCTCAGTGCACGCAATAGCACAAAAACGGACCACGATACTATACAAGCAGGATATTGATTTTATGAGAAAAAGAAAGAAAAAGATAAACACAGAAGTCAGTGAAACGTCCTATGTTACGTGCAATTGTCTGTTTTCGCGTATTTCGTATTTGATAATTGATAACTATTTAGATACTATTACTGTATCTAAGCAACTGATAAGTTTCGTACACAACTATCAACAATTAAAATAAAATTACATTTATGCCGTTGAAACGGTTTTATAATAATGTATAGGAAGTGTTATGGATATTAAAGAGGAAATACAGCACCCCATTAACTCACAGGTAGAAACGGGCGACTCATCAGATCATAACGCATAGATATGGGTTCCTTTTGAGATTTCTACCAAGTGTCATAACGTTCTATGCTGATCCATCATGCATTCATTATCTATCGCAGCGATTGGGAGTTAAAGCAAAAAAACAACCAAAACTAAAAAACAAAACAAAAAAAAACAAGACTTGAAGGGCCTATTTATATCACGGTCAGTGATCAAACAATCCAATGTATAATTAGTATATAGATGCGCAGTTCACTTGGTCCATTCTGTTTTAGATTTGTATTTGGCTCAAAGTGTCGGGCGTCGGCAGATCATCAGTTCCTTTACTACCCTTAATAATGGAGGCAAAATATTCCAGCATTTTCCTGCGACGTTTCGCCAGTCTAATAGCAATGTGTTGGCTTTGAAGTCATGCCTGGTACAACGTTTTGAAAGTGAAAGGAGGCCCATCTCTGTGAAAGATTGGTGTACATGGATACCACAAATGCGCGGAATCACAACGTTACAGTGGCGTTGTGATTATAGTCAGGTTTCAAGCAACTGAGTGTAGCTATATCGCTATCAATATCAACACCTCTTAAATTCATTTCATATTCAATCGCATGGTGATTCACCATTATGCGACTGATTGAATAATTTAAAGTTCAGTTATATATGTGGATGTAATTCAGACAGTACTGTCTTTCTAGCTGCATGCGAGCATTTAGAGTGACACTCACTCACGACACAAAATCAGATACATGTACATGTAATTTGATTGAGTTGCTTAGTTTAAAATCTCACATATTTTGCGTTGTTCGATACCGTTACAGAGTTTATTTAGTCTTTGTAACTTTTAAATCATTTGCGGACGATCCACGTGTGAACCTACTATTAGAGTCTTAACACCGAAGGGAGCACTTAGCATTTTCATCCTCGGATTGATGAATGTCATCGAATCCCTCTGGCTCTGCCTGCGGCTGTGCAGATATACAAAAACACGAGTAATTCCTCAATTTTCCCTCTGCTTCTCTCTGCTATTGCTTCAATGTCTGCCGCTGCGTGCAGGCCTGTTAATGATTCAGAGCTTCCTAGGACCGGCTAGCAGAATCACCCTGGAGACGCCACCCAGAAATTCTCTTAGGTGATTTGGGAAGGGGTTCGGGCAGGAATAAATGGGTACGGACAATGGATCCCATTCCAGATAAGGGTTCAAGGGAGCATGACGAAGGGACAAGGAATCTAGGGGCTGAAAGGGGCTGAATGGGGCTGAATGGGCCTCATTGACGGAGAAATAAATCCCATCTACTACAGATCCTTACTTTTATGATACGCCCATTGTGCGCGACGAAAAAAAAATGTCGCAGAATACACATGGGGCTCATCCAGTTGAAATGCAATTATGCTTTCCATTCTTGAATCAATTTTCAATTCTTGGCTACCATGTGGAGCGAAGAGTATAATCGGAACAGTTACACAGTAGTTGTGGGATGGCGGGTGGCGCTTTCTTGTTTCAGTCAAGGCGACTTGTGCGTACAATCTGCGCAATCGTACAGACAGTAAAAACGTTTCTGAAAACCTACAAGATTAGACCTGAGAGTGATTTCCTTCTGAACAGAATGTCATGTTGTATGGACCTCACGCAGTCGCGCAGTGTATACTTGCATAATCGCGGCCTTGCCTGAATAGATTTATCGTTTCGTCCAATAATTGTCACTGATAGCATCTAAGGGGACGATATTTTAGAGGTTTGGGTCGCATATACATACAGTGATAGCAGTTTTGTATTAAAAGAGTCGGTCATATATTTCAAGTTATTAACTTAGTGACACCACTGCTACATCATTTATTCACGGGTTGGATGGTGAGCTCCAAGCTCGTAATAACGAAGACTCAACCGGTCACTTCATGTTGGCTTTAATTTACCTTCAGCAAATATTCCAAGTAGAGTATCAAAAATAATAATAAGGGGGTGGTTCACACGGGACGAGTGAGCACGAGAGAGAGAGAATATTATGTGTGAAGTGCAGTGTCTCTCTTTCTCATTGTTCATGGAAAATATTCGTCTTATATACTAGAATCGTAGTTATACGGCAGCCTCCGTTTCTAATAGACAGTGCAGTAAATTGGTGCCTTCCGAATATTTGCTGACCTCCATTGTCCGCTAATTGCATCCTGGTCTGCTGACCGATCAGTATTGCTGATTGCCTCTCGAGAGATGGAAGCAATCCCGTGCACGCTCTGTCCGAAGGTCTACATACATAGGCAAAGTTTAAATAATCATAATTCCATATGCTATAATGAAACATCGTGTAAAGTAGTTAGAAGCACCCATGTAATCTTAACATACCTCCCATATTTAAGTTAAAATATCAAGTTCTCTAACTAAAATTTTTACTTCCCATTAAGTTGCTTAATGATACTTAGGTTTGATTGTCTTGGCCCACTTACATGTCTATTCAAGTCTGTGTTATATATTCATGCATATATTCAGGTATACGGTCGTATTGGGGTATCGGTGCGTTGGTGAGTAGCGTGTGTTAGTGTGCTGGTGGACCAGTCGAGATTCTTTCAGTAAAACACATAGAATACATTCAAACAAACATTAATTGAATTAGCAATATCTTGGCGCAACCAGATTCCTTGTCAAGACTGTCATCTCTGGAGTCCTCATGGTCATTACGGCCATCATGGTCATCAGGTTCATCACGGTCATCATCGTTATCATGGTCATCAGAGTATTCACGGTAAGTATAGCCATCAGGGTCATCACCGCTATGTCATGGCCGTCAAGGTCATCCTGGTAAGTTTGGCCATCAGAGTTATTGTCTCAGACATCATGGTCTGGTCTTCATAACTTGGTCGATCGGCTTGGCTTGTGGTTTGGCTCTGGCTGAGCTTTTCTCGTTTTCTTTGGTCATCTTCTTCGTCATTAAGCTGTTTGCATTTTCAGTCATCATTTTTGCCAGATTTTCAGGAGATATTCTTTGTGTGATACTTGTTTATCTGTGTCCTTGTTCATCTGTTCATTTTCATCTGTGTTGGTTCTGATTTCATGATTCAGAATGCATTATTGTACTTGCTTGGTTGAAGGCTGTTCTTGAGTAGTCATTCAGTGGAGTAGGTATCAACAGCAAAGATGGGCTCCAGGGCTCCAAGTACATCTAGTATCCGTTTCTCACACATACCAACAATAGCCATCAATCAATTAATCAATCAATCACAAGCTGTATGTGCTGGCTTTATCCATCATCTTAATCTTCCCTTCATAAGAACATAGTATGCTTAATCCCTAAGGCCCCGTTCCAAGTAAACCTCAATTTATTATCTAAACTAGCTTTATACTATAGTTTGTGTATTCGGCCCCGATAGGTATGGCTATTAGCTCTATCAACTTTCGTTTTTATAGAGACTGAAATGAATCGCCCGTGTGATACGTCCAATGGTAATTATTACGGTTATGCAATTGTGGAATTATACGATTATGTGATTCATGTATAGTCATTAGGAATAAGATCAAATACGAGGAGTATTGAGTAAGTATATCGGCAAGTGTCGATACTGTTTAGCATGGCTATGTTCTTACAACTGAAAGTATCATAACGTACAACATAAAATAAGGATAATAAGATGAATACATGTCTACATATATTGGCAGAGTTTATATAATCATAATTACATATGGTATAATGAAACCTCGTGTAAAGTACTGTAGAACACTGTATTTACGCGGAATTCAAATTTCGCGGTTTTCCATGTTTGCGTCATTTCGCGGAATCAATTTTTCGCGGTCAAGGATGTGATGGAAAAAAAAAATTCTGGAAATAGTAGCTCTCTTCCATAACAAAGCAACAGAACATCGCTCCCTTTAAAGCTGGGCTATCTCCGTTCTCGGTTCCGCGTCATGGGGCAGAGCGAATAGCATGCAGCATCGATTTCACACCTAATCACCGACGCCAGCATTGACGATAAGGTGGGTTAAAGTTTGTCTGCACTGCTTTGAAATAATTACGTAATCAAAGAAGCAGCAGCCCTTTGTAGACAATTACGAATGATGGTATCTTTGAAACTTAAAAACAATGATCAAAGGATCAGAGAATTGATTGTTGCCAAACATGCACTTAGAGTTCGATGTTTACCAAACATTGAAGTCGGAGTCACCTCCGCGTCCAATAGATTTTCATCTCCGAGGCGATCTCGGCGATTCGTTATTGCATAAAAGAGAAGGATCTGATCAACATCATTCACTTCTTCGGATGCTCTAACAACTTGACAAGATGCTTTGCTACTTCAAGAAAATCAACAAAAGTCCTCCCCGAAATCGCTGAGAGATGCCTGACCCCAAAGCAGAAGTCAATCCGGCTGACGTGCCTGCTGTGCTGCCGCCAACGCAGAGATCGCCCGGATCGCCCACTTTTTTATGCGGAATCCAATTTTCGCGGTCGAGCCTGACCGCGAAAACCACGAAAATTGATCTCGCAGCGAAAATTTAGTGTTCTACAGTAGTTAGAAGCACCCATGCAATCCTAAAAGTTATTGCCATCAAAAGAATTTGCACTCTTCCTAATCAGTTACATGTGCCCTAAATGGTCACTCATTGAATTCATGAAAAGAAAAGAGAAATATTGTGCTTGGCTGAATAGAGATAAACAAAGAAAGTTGTTCATTTCGGATATCACCAAAAATCTTGCATGGAAATTAATCAAGCAATAGTCCTACTTTTCGACGGTTCGCGAGTTGTTTGCCACCTTTCGTTTCTCAGTGCACCATCTGAACTCGTTGGAAGGCTGTCGTTCCTGTACAACATGTTTCGCACTTTTTAACTGTACCAGGGGTGCGTTTTAATAAGACAGTTATGCGCCATTTTCCTCATAAGTCCACAAATTCTCATAGCTAAGATCAGCCTTATGACGAGTGCGTTTTAATAACCTACTTATGCGCGATTTCTGATCATAACTTTATGTGCACTCGAAATGTTCTTAAGAGTTATGCACGGTAGATCGACCATCTTGAAACGCCGATGTGGACGCGTTTGTGCCAAGAAACAGACGAAGGCCCCGCGAGTTTCTGCCACGCAGAACTCTCAACGACGTGAACGAGACCGAGATGAAGGAGTATCGCCTCACGAGGCATCAGCTTCAAGTCATAATACATGCACAGATCTCACTTTGCTCCGATATCAAATCGGAAAATCGCTATTCCTAGCGAAGTAGCGGTAAGTACTGTTAACTATAATTAAATTGATTATGTGTATAATATCGATCTAAACTAAAATGAAATGAAAGTATTTCATAACGTAGTTCAAATGCTCTTCATAACGTATCGTTGAAAGCGGGTTGTAGTATTCATGCAAAATCACACAATATTATTATTTATTATCATAATATTGATACATACAGTGTTGGTGAATTTCGATTATATTGATGTTTTATTTCAACAGGTGGATGCAACAGATACTATATAGCTATATAGAAATAAATATATACATAGTTATATGGTGTTGGCGTTAATTACTGTTAGCCTGTATGTTTCAAACTATTTGGTCTAATGAGTCGTGCTATATGTAAGTGATGAATAGCTATGCTTGATTGTTTGAAATTAATTATTAATCGCATTAATGTATTCCTATGCATTGAGAGAATAGAATATATTTTCTCTAAACTTTACAATTTATAACACATTTTGATAACTGTATTTATTCATTCCAGGTGTCTGCATTGCACTGATGCTTAAGGTCGGAACAATATACAAATTAATCAGCAAAATACACAACATGGTAAACAACAATTTTCATTGATTTCTCTCAACAGAGATGAGACTGAAAAGAGAGGAAAAAAGAAGCATTGATTACATCAATACAGTAGGAGCTTAATGATATTTAATACCTTTTGTGTCCGCATTTTGCTTCTTTCTCTCCTTGCAATCATGCAGAAGAAGAGATGCATGCCACAGGAAGAGGTAGGTGTAGAGGTGGGTGTTGAGTGAAGGGTAGATATGGGGATAGTACTCAAATGACTAGGTATTGGTACCCCAGAATCAATCTCCGCCAGTAGACTTTTAAAGAGAAAAAAGGAGTTGAAACTTGAGAACCATGGAGTTCATCAATGGGAGCAATTCTTCACTGAGTGCTAGTACAAATGATAAAACCCGAGTACTCACCCTCTATCGTTTTGTATATATGTATCGAACTTGCATATTATTAATTTTTTATTTATGTTAATACATACCTTTTTTTGTTAGAGAAGGAGCTAAAAATTGCCTCTCTGTGTTCCTTCACCAGCTGGAGCAAAACCTCCACCTCTCGTTTTGATATTTTTTTCTCTCGGGGCCGTTTCTAAGTTGTCACATATGAAATGAAATAAATTGCTTTATGTATCACATATTCACGATGATTAGTTATATACAGTTATTACTGCATGAGTAACATTAGTAAGTAGTCGTTCAGTAATAAAAAAAATAATATGATTGATCAATCATCCCTTTATCAATAATTTTAATTGGCATAAATTAATAATTAGAAAAGTGATATATATTACACTTATTACAGATATGTATATACAGTGCGGCTGTGGTAGATCATAGTTCATACCATACGAATTATTTACTATTTATTATTACTTTGTTTCATAATATTTACCTATTTACAAATCAAAAGTTTTAATTAAAACAATATCAATGTAATATCAATACTAATCATGATTTAAATACCCGAAATTACCTTCATCTGAGTAGACGGGATGACAAGAGACGACATCACACTTAATATTCCTTGAATAAAACGGCGCGAAAGGAGATCGTCTGCTGGATAATGGTAAGCCGAATGCGACGACGATGTAATCATAACGCACTTGTTTCGTTCTCGGACTTATGCGCGCATTCTGCGCATAGCGAACTTATGAGGATCTTATTAAAACACCTTTCCAGATATTATCATAACTCGACTTCGCATAACCAGTTCTCATAGCTATGAGGATCTTTCTTATTAAAACGCATCCCAGGGCTACACTACTCACCCTCCGTCTATACGTTTCGCCACCATAAGGACAGAGAAAGATCGACCCAGGTCTGGGAGACCTCGGGTTATGACCAGGAGGCAGGATTTTGCAATCCTTTTGAGCCACCTCCGAGACGTTTCCGTCCATTTACCGGACTCCAGACGATATCGTCGGATCCCACGATGGCAATTGTTTGTTATGTTGTTTGTTTTAAATAAAATAATCATTCCATCTAAACTGTGACTTTGCGTTTTGACACCTGCCCCACATTTAACATTCAACTTTCGAATAACTAATCAAAGATGGATACCCTACACACCCACTAATCATATATCCACGATAGATTTAGTTTGCACTACACTAAAAGTTTTCAAGACATGTATAGTTACTTTTGTTGCTCAGTGTATGAAATATTAAAGGAAAATGTCATGAAATATCTTTAATGACACTAATGTATTGATTCAAATGTAACGTATGTAAATCATATTTGTTGTAGTACTAGTTGATGAAGCAAATATTTCAGTGTTTAATGAGTCGTGGATTGAACTTATATACACAGGTGATCAGTGAATTCCATGATACAAGAATAGAACGTTGATTTGAGATTGGGAACAAAAAGAATCATTTAGAATAGCTATTTAAATGCAGCAATACATTTACGTATTTTCTCAAAAACGATGTTTCTTAATTCTGAGTATATGAATCAGCCATTTTTGCGACCGAATAAAAAAATCTCCCGTTGCAATTATGTCCGGATTCGACCCCCTTTTGAGGTATGTCATATTGGACTTAGGATGTAAACATAAAACATCCAGAAGGTTCCCGAAATCCCTAGCCCTACATCTCACTGGTAATCTCCGCAGCAGTTTGTCATTATCCGTCGCAGGGTGCTCATATCCATGCTACGGAGAGTGAATTATTACCCCACCTTCCACATTTTGCCTTTATGAGATCTATCCTCATTATTGCGTCTTGCTCTGTTTGGTTTTCTGATTGCCAAGCGCATCCCTAATTTCTGAATTTATGGATCAGAGTATGTCATCTTGTTAGTGGAAGAGCACGGATCTGGGTGCTGAAGATATGACATGGACATTGATCATGCTGCGTAGATGAGGGTTCTTGGCGTTCTAGTGGCCGCCAAGCTGGACTCATGGGAAAGTGGGTCTCGGTGGCACTAATAGAAATATCGCCGTCCCAAATACCATTCTATTAATAAGAGGATTTATTAGCTCTTTAAAGGTCGACACAAGTGAAAATAAAATTTCAGGCCAAACTTCAGGGACAGGACATATAAATTGTCTTTTTGAGCCATCTGTGGTTTCAAATAGCTAATATTTCAATGACATGTGAAAATAGACAAGTATCTTATTCCACTCCATTTGGGCTTATGGTCGGGTGTTATGAACCCTACGGAACAAAAAAAAAAAGTATTATCAATGCACTCATAATTCCATTAAATGTTGAACAAATCAACGAATTTGTTCAATTATTACTCTTATACATATACGACACACTTGATGAAATGGAAATCGTTACGCATACACGTAATAGTTACAACGCTATGCTAAGTACACCGGAGAATGAGATCATTTGCATTCGAATCAACTTTTGTATTAGTTATTATATTGTTAAAATGACTGAGAATCAATCGATTAAAGCCTTTTATGATAATTTATTAACCCCACAATTCAAGATATTAAGGATTCATCATCATTTTCCAATTCAAGTTGACAAAGCCGAATCATTTGTGTTGATCCATTAACATAGCAACCCTTTATGGCACTAGTCGCCTGGCGTGTTTTCGATTGAACAATAAATCGGAGTCAAAGTTTGCTGAATTACACGAGAAGATGTAGTTTGATTGAAAATGCTGAAATGCTGACTGAAGCTATCTTTCAGAGTCACGAATCCGTGATGGCATGCACTTTTGAATCTTAGGAGACCGTATATTCCAATATGAGAATGGCATTATGTTTGCCTTTCAAGGCTTTCACTTGGACAAAAACAAACATCCTTAAAGGGGACATTAATTTCCGCAATAATTTCCTAACCTTAGTAAAATGTATACTTGATTTGTAATTATTGCATATACGAGGGAGGGCCCAGAAGTAATGAGCCTCGAGGGGAAACGTCCGATTCTTATGTGCTTTCGCAACCAATATAAGTTTCCTGTAAAATTATCATAATGATTCAGCGAGTTTTGCTCGTAACACTGTTTGCATTTCTTTTTGGCGTTAAGTATAAAATGAGGACTCGTTGATTCCTCTTATTTATATAACGTCAAAGGTCACCCTTTATAATTCATGGGATTTCGCACCCCTTCGTTCGGGTTGTAATCCAAGAAAGGACGGTTCTTCGAAAGAAAAACACAGAAACTAATTAGAGGCCTGTTATTTTATAATTATTTTGTCGCTGACTTTGACAGTAGAACGACGTTCTGAGCAATTACAGTTGCTCTCGAAACTCCATTCTCCAAATTGAGTGCCAGCCTCGAAAAAACGAGCTTCGTCCTCTTTTCCTTCTCATTCTTTTGCCCTAAAAGCAATCGATTGCATGAGGTGACCATGAAGTGGACTAGCGCGTGCTATTGTGAAATACTTTCGTGTCCGGTGAGGTCCAAAGAATTGATGCGGTTTGTCTCTTCAATTATTTTAGTTGTCTTTATCAAATGTCTTTCGAAAGTAAATATTTCACATCGTGTAATTTTGAAATTGATATGGATATACAGAGACACTTTTGGATGAGAAAACCTAAAAGCTCGCCCTACTGTTTCCCCATTGAAAGTCGAGACCTGAACTTCTGGACAGCATGATTTATCGTAAATATAGAGTCCGGCGCTCCAGCTGTTCGACACCAATGGCAGTACGAAGACTGTGTATATTCGTACTTTTGCAAGAGGTGATTTAATACTTATAAAACTCATTAATGGTGAATTAATTTAATAGACAGTATTAATTTAATAGTCATTGTTCCCAATGACAAGATTTCGGCAGATATCGGTGATACTTCTAATTGGACAGATAAGCGATATGATGTAGGTCATACTAGGATAATACGTGTATCACCTGATATATTATGAGTAATAGTGGCTTGCGTCGTAATAATTATGTGTCACTTCCATCGCGCCCTGTTCCTTTGTAATTCAAATGGAAGGAATATTAAAAAATACGCTAATCAATAGGTTCAATTATGTACACCACACTCATTCAATAATTAAATACGTATACTAGGTTTATTGAAACAGACTCCTGAATATGCGGTTCCGTGATGCCCCAGCCAACAGAGGACATTCTGACCACGATATCACAGCTCTGCCCACTCAAAGCGTCGAAATTTATTCTTTGGGTAGAAACGTACACTAGACCAATAATTGGGCATTGAAGTGGGTGACACTATCATGCGAAAACAAAATAGGAGAACCTGTAAACCTGTAAATCCTCTCCATATGCAGATGCAAAGGCACAATCTAGATGCGTTGAACAGGAAAGTTGGGTGCAATTTTGGCAGGCGGCTGGACTGGCCTTTTGGCGCCTTCTGTCACCCGCTTTCTGCTTGCCACTCGATTAATGAAGACGAATGGAGCAGACTGAGATTGATTACCTGTGCGCGGTCATCAACAGCCCATCGGTCATCCGGGATTGTTTGATCAGAGCATTATTCTTCGCTTTCTTGATGTCTTTCGATGAAATGTCACCGATGCTACTTCTATCCCTCTCAAAGTGCTTCTTGGTGTTGTTCAGCGGTGATCTTCCAAAATTAGAAAACCTTTAATGTATTGCTGCGTTTCTATAACGGGATGTAAAGGTCTGAGTTAAAGATCAGGGCATAGTAATATGATTCCATAATTATGATAATTCATAAGCATCAGTTTTTTCAGACCGATAGAAATGGTTCTTGCATGTCGACACAAACGTGATGACATCAACATCTTCCTTTACTAAAAAAAAAACCCATGCGTCGCGGAGGATGAAGAGACTTCTTGGTCCGATTTCAGGAACGAAGTTTTACTTGGTGTAATCAGATTTGACTGATCCTTACAAAGATTAGCTTAAAGGATTTTCTGAACATGGGTTTAACTACCTCGAGTTTTCCCTGCCTATGACGGTTTAGGGGTTTAATTAACTGCGACAGAAAGTTCAACAATGAATGATACGAAAAAATCCACTTGTGAATCAATTTATAAACACGGGAATAATTTAAACTTCGCATTTTGGTTCCTAGTTTTAGCTAATCTAGCCCAAACTTCAAACCGAGCAATATACACTATACAGTATACATGTATATACGTTCATGAAATTGGGCCCATGCGTATAGTGTACAGTTTGGGTGAATGATGGAATCCTGAGGTGACATATTATACCATGATAGAATCCCCTAGCTGCAGACGACCATCCAACATGTCGAAACCATCTGCGAAAGCAGCAACGGAAGATATGCTAGCTCTTCGTAGAATAGAACACTTCCCGTGTGTCGCATTTAATCAAATCTGCTTAACCAGCATCCTTAAAAAAAATATAATCTTACAGATGTTCCTCCATTGAAACAACACCAATTCGCTTTGCTTTTCCAAAAGTTGACTATTGGATGAGTCAACAGTAATCCTCAATTACTTTCTCTGAGGATTATAATAATTCGGATGGATTGATTTTCGTCCATGAATGCATCTGTGGATCTGAACACTCAGCAGCCATCCCATCGCTCGTACATCACTGCAATGGCTTATTCCGATTGCTCGGCTGAGAACCGAGAGACCACCGCGGAGACCTGTCATCCGATCAGAGAAGAAATATTTTGAGACTAATACGTTATCCCCTTCGAGCAAAAATCTTTCACCCTTCGATCGACGCGATCTTCGTGAAAAGAACCCTCCTGACCTCCTAAGACGCTTCCATGCAAAGTGATTTATCAAGGCTTCAGTCTGACAGGCTTTGAGCTTCGGTAGCTGCCATATCAATGTTTTTGTTTATCCATAAGCAGGATCATATTTATACAGTAATGCACTAACGTTCGAAAGTTTAGTCTGGTTGTGTAAGTTTTCTTTTTGAATTTAATAGCCATATTTATATCATTAACTTCTATAATACTTATTCTACGAAAAAAAAGTATATTTTGATAAAGCATAAAACCATAGAATACATGCAATAAAAAGGTTATAACATGCATAACATGTATATAAGCTTCGGACCCGCGACAAATACCAAACCTCACAATGTTGCAAATGGTACAATAGCGTGTGCCTTTACTGTTACATGTATGCGCTTATGATTGAGGGTCCCCCAGCATGAGCCATGATTTGCAGGCCTTTTGAGGGAGTGATGCCCCGTGCAATCTCCAAGGGACACTTGTGGTCAGAGAACCCAAACTTGTAATTGATGACGGAGGAGGGTCTGGCAGTGACCGAGACGATCCCTTGCTGCATATTCCGCTGACTACTGCGTGGCTTGAGCAGAGGAGGAGCAGTGGTCCGCTCCACGACACAGGCAAGCGGAACTGATCCCTTTTCGAGGGCAATCAGCTCACAGAGCCATCATGGCGAATTTCCAAGACCAGCTCATCGGCATAAGCTTCGAATGCCTTTTGTCCCGTCTGATCGTTACTCATGTTGCTGCCAGATATCTGCTTTGTACTCAGTCCAGTTTTTCTTCCTTTTGTCAATGTTTCAAACATTTTATTGCGGGCGTAGATTCCCGTTGCAATTGCACTTGCAATGTTCACAGACGGCGGCTCTAAATTGGGTAAAGTGCGATTGCGCTACGGAGTAATCTCGCCTCCATTTGGTCCGGAGGGTGTTATGCCCGTCGGTGGTGTGCAGAATTGGCTCTATACACACACACACACTCACACCCTGAGACACGCTCTCTTACCAACTGCCGGAGACATGCAACATTTGAGAACAGGTCATATATTGTTTCATGCAGAAAGTGGATGCAAAAACATAGAAGAGCATCTACCGATATGCTATATACGCAGTGGATATACGTGGTCAACAATGAACTCGTGGATCACAGGTTTAACATTGAGTGGACGATGCATCCTAGCAAATGGAATTTAAATCAAATGTGAACTGCTTTGATTCTAGGCTGTCGATCCCGCCGCCCGCTGTTAAATCACGAGACCTGAGCAGAATACGTAGATCTCCAATGGTTATCAGCAAGGCCTGTCGGATTCAGACTTATAACCCAAACATCTTTCAAGTCTTTTTTTATATAATTCAACCTCATAAAATAGAGCCACATAATTGTTCCTTAATATAGTAAAAGGCTTGCATTGGCCCGATATCAGTTCCCGCTGTAGGTCCTAACAAGTATTATATGAAATGGTTTTGAGCCCGTGACACAGTTCCACCACAACATCGATGCCTTGATGTGGTATTTTTAGCGTCCACTCAAGGAGCCCACTCTATCGAATAAAGGCACTATTACAGCTACTGACTATATGCCATTGCAAAGACATTCCATTCCATTGAGCTCGAACCTAATGCTGTCCTTGTGCCAATAAGACGTCGCACTGCACTTGCCGTCTTCGCTCTATCAGCCGAGATTGTTCTCGCCGCTCGATCGCCCCAAATTGAATCCATTCCTCGAAGGATCCATTCCTCGAAGGGGGCCGAGCGCCTACCCTCTACACTCTCACCCTCCCCCAAAAAATAAATCGAGTGGACGATATGAGCGGCTAGTGGTCAAGCAGCGCATGCATGCACGATGATTGCCCCAGCATCGGTCAGTGCATGTGGTCATCTATCATTGACCACAGACGTCGACGCATTGCTCTCGGTTCAACGCTCACAGCACGCGCTTCGTATTCACGGGCCGAATGATTAGCGAGGAATGAGCATCAGAGACGTTCCATCTCATTCTGCAGCTGGACACAAACTCTGACCTCCGCCACATTTGCTAATGGAATTTGGCCACAAAGCAAAGAATCATCGGGCATCGGGGCAGGGGGGTCGCTACTTGGTTGCCCTCGCTTCGGATATCTCCACAATTACTGCTTGAAAAGAACGCACCATGGATCGCCACCCGAAGGAATTCACCTCTGACCTTCTGTCTGACCTATCGACTAAAACCAACAAAGCTCAATGCCTGATAATTATATTTGATTTATCACCAATTTTGCACGCGTTCTATAGTGTGTCCAAATTTCTCCTCGTTCTTCAGAGGGCTGATGGTCGATTTTGTAGTTCTAATTTGCTCAGCTTGCTCGGTTGCTTTGGATTTAGCGGTGTTTATTCTGTCAAGCACCCTATTATGCTCTAGATTTCCCTGGCATTGAACTGACACCCGGGTGGCTCTCTATTCACAGCACAGCTCCGGAATTAGGACGGACGGTTCTAACGGTGTAGATTGATTTCAGGAAATTTGCTTGTGTTTTTAATGCCTTCATCTGCTCAATATTTTGAATAAATGACACATTGAACGGATTGCACTTTTTTTCGTTGGATCAAAAACACACATGGCTTATAATGTATTTTGAACGGTGCACCTGATCAAATATTATCCATAGTCCACACACTCTCTACTTACCTGGATAATCCGATGTGTTTCCCATCTGATACGGTTGTTTTCATGCACTTCAATTAAGGGCATATGTGAGTGTTATTGGTGTCCATCCACACAAGGCTTTGGCTGATGCATTCATCTTATTTTCGGGTTGAAAATGCGATCAGCGGCAGCAGAGATAAGACGAGTCTTCTTCTTCCCCGTGCTTGCTCTCTTGGATTGATCCCATTTACTGGGCTTCGGTCTCAGAGGAGGTTGGGCAGTCACGCGAAATAACACAGAACATCCGATTTACTCATCTGGAGAGCCTCCAGTTTAGCGAGTGCACTCGAATAATACAGAGATGGCCAGTAAAAAGGGATCCCACTGTCGTTGGTACATTGGAGGTCCATGTGAATCTCCTTTGCAGACATCTGGGGATCACGTGATAATATATTCTGGTCCTGCAGTGCCAATAACGCGCGTTCACAATTTGACCGGAAGTACTCGCACAGATCCACATTAGCAGTGCGATTCTTGGTTCATGCATGATTTGGGGTTGTATTATATGAAGACTCAATTACATTAAAAAAATATTACTAATTTATTGGATAGTGGATATTGGATATATGTGCAGGAGTGCGTTATGGGTCGTAAATTGTAGGATGCTCGCATCTAGCATTGATAGTATATACTAACAATTGTAAAAGACAAAAATGCTGAGAATTTCCGTCGCGGAGATCAATGTGAAATGATCGGTTGCGTTCTATGGAGGTATCCAAACCGGAATCGATACTTCTCTCAGAATGATTCTTCCTCCTCTTTTTGTTGCTCACGAGGTTGAACCATTCATGACCTCCATAACCTGCATGACCCTCCGGCCTCTCCTGGTTCTATAATATTCCACCTCCAATGATTGTTCGCGAAATGAATCGATCTCCATTCCTCAATACGAGATTTGATTTCTCTCAAATTATTACCCCTGATCATTGCGTGAATATATCGAACGCGATAAAAGCTTGCAAATTAATACTATGTAATTCGGATCAGCAAACGAAACGAAACACAACTCCACCAAAGACGCATCAGAATGGCTCAATCGGAAACATCGCAATAGCCCGAGAGTTAATTTCATTTCAAATCGATATCAACCAACAAATATTATTACGATGTTTTCGAGCACATTTGAAGCGTCTTTGGCGGAGTTGAAGGGTCAGGATTTGAACTCAGTATTAACGGTGAGCAGTGAGCTCAGCATCAGGAAGCCGACGCCTAAGCGTGTCCGCACTTATCCTGAGACAATACAACCCAATGTGGATGGTTGAAGATGCTGTGGAAGGGATGAATCGGTTCCGAAGATCCAGAAGCCGGATGCCTTTCTTCTGGCACCAATTGGTACTTTAGCTCCCCCTCTCCTAGCTCTGTCTCGGACCAAGAGGGAGAAAGAAACGGGATACCGTTGAGGGGTGGATGTCAAAATGATAAGAAGCCTGATGGTGGCCCATTCCATCGCTGTGCCTCTGTTAGACGTGGCCTCGCAAAAGTCAAGGTGGCAAATGATCGAGGCGTGGATACAGATTACTCATATCCAAAAATGAAATCGACAAGTGATTGTGTAAATTGTAGTCGAAAGTCGAAGCCGCAATTTTTCTGTTTTTTTTTTCTATACAAGACTGAAATTGACACAGATGGCGATTTCACGCCGCGACAATCCGCCATCTGAATCCCATTTAACTACTCTTATCAATATATTATTCAGGCGATTGATCAAGTTATGGAATTTAGTTGCGTTGCGATTCTTTTGCTGTTCAGTATATTTCAATTTAAGCGAAGAAAAACAAAACAGCAAATCCGTATTAACGTTCAGTGGTAACGTTAGTCCATATAATAATTATATGGACTAACATATTATATACTTGGTCAATCTAACTCCAGTGTAAGTATATTATAATAACCCCGTGTGCGACATGGATTTTTCAAAGAAAGATTAATAAAAAAAGACACCACGTGCCGCGATGAGTTCCTCCTTGAGCACGAAACAACGTGCGTCCATTGCGAATTTGCTCGCTCCCTCTGGCGATATTACTCGACTCAGTTCCCAAATTAGGGAAGTTGCAATTCCTTGCACGTGGAATGCCACTGCAATAAAATAGCCCCTTAGCTCAGCGGAAGTGTCCTTAAAATATAACCATTACTTTATAGTATATTCCTATTTATCATCGAAAATTTGTTTGGGTTCCTATATCGCCTGGTCTGTGTTATATTTCATATTACTTGTCCGTGTACGTAACGTACGATTTTGTTCTCCATTGTATGAAACAATGTACCGGTACTATTTGTAAGAAAACTTGTGAACGTCCAAATATGGTCATACTCTCATTTAGCATTCATCTTGCTTATTGCTGGAATCAAATCACATACATAATGTAGGCCAGTATTTATATAATTGACATAATAATATACATATTTGATGTCTGGTCAATATTTTTTTGCATTATGATCACAAATTTTATCCTCAGAATGTCGGGTTTTTTTCTCCCTTCTTCCTCTAATTATGACCAAAAAAATCCTGTTCGCGTCTCAGACTGATTTTGCATGTGGATATGACTGACGTCAATTGCTATACAAATAGCTTGATAACCAAACAAAGCGCGATTAAGCTGTTCGATATGCTTACATCATTTCAACACATGTTATTGACGTCGTGCAATATTGATTGAGGGTCTAGTCATCCAATACTAATATTAGCTGCTGTTTGATATAACAAATTCTGTAGAGTTAGAAATAATAAAAGCTTAGAACAGTATGTTTTATTTCACCTAATCTGCACATGCAGGGAGTGACACTGGGCTCAGGCGAGTTCTGGTTGCCAGAATTCTGACGGCCCAATTAATTACATTTAAGGTACCTGCAATCATCCAATAATGGCAGTTAATTATTAATTATCGATTCGATATATCAACTGATTAATAGCGTTTTGTAGCGCGAAGGGAATTAGTGAACAATTAACGTATTTTAGTGCACAACATCCTGTAACATAGCCTTACAAAATATTATTGCATAGAGTTTTTACTTACGAATCTATTAGGCCTAAGTATGACGAAATCAGATTGGCTATAATATATATGGGGCCCATAATGCAAGCAACTTTATAACGGCTTGGAATTTGGAAACGGCTAATTGGCTGGGACTTTCATTGTAATATTATTGAGAATCGAACCTATACCCAATTTACTATTAACGTTTACCAATCCACTTGTTTATTTATCATCCCATTATGTACGAGTTATTATTACTTGACCCCCTATTTGACCTACTGCTTCCTCTTATGGGGTAAGACCTCACACAGCCATATTAATAAATTAACCATATTACAGAAAAGAGTAATTCGAATTATCACCAATTCAGGATTCAGAGATCATACTAGCCCCCTTTTCAACACTCTGAGAATCATCCACATGGACGATTTGTTCACTTCAGTATGTTCAGTATATATCTTTAAATGCATAAAAATGATTTTCTCTCGCTCATTCCTTGACATTTTGAATTATTTCACAGATTACAATTCCAACGCTCCTCGGTCTTCCACCCGAGCATCATTAACTCGTTCAATCAATGTCCCACTTAGTAGAACCACACTCCGCCAAAAACAATTAAGATATCAATCGAAAAAATGTACAATAATTTCCTTATGCCACTTAAAATACTAGATAACTCCAACTCTATCAGTCATTTCAGACGTTTTCTTAAAAATGTTTTGTCATAGTATCATCCTCGATCTACAACTAACATATGAAACGAACTATTTCACTCTGAATATGCGCTGCACCACCCACTATTTTTTTCTTATTTTTTTCTCTCCGCACCAAAGCCGAATAAATTTTAAATTGTACAATTTGAACAGGCGACTCACAAGTAGCCATACTTAGTCGCCTATTGACATGACCCTTTTCTTTCTCGCTTCTGTATTTCCATTTCTCTAGTATGTATTTCCATAATATTTCATTGTCGCTTCCTGCTTTCTTTACCAACTTCCTTTTTTCTATTTTGGCATCTTATATTTGCTAATATTTCATTCTTTCTGTCTTGTCAATAAATGCAATTCAATTCAATTCAATTCAATTCAATTCAATTACGAGTTTTATGAGTATATAATGTTATGAATGATCACTGATAACTCTTAATCAGCACTCTCAAATTGTCTTCTTTTTTATTTTTATTTTTTTACATAACTTGAATTTGCTTGCCATAATTAAAAGAAAACACATATAACAATATAACTCAATTATCGTTTTTGTACCCTGACTGAAAGAAAAATTTATTTATTTATTTATTTATTTATTTATTTATTTATTTATTTATTTATTTATTTATTTATTTATTTATTTATTTATTTATTTATTTATTTCACAACTAAGACATCCTAAAACCTTAGTGGTGAACTATGTAGTTGCAAGCTACGTTCGCCTGCATGAAAGCCTTCTAAACTGTCTACTAGAAAGCTTCGTACTAGTTCCACAATATGTAACCGAAAATCATCCCAAATCCTTGGTTACATAACGGAATACTCACTCCCTTAGGCCGAACCTAAAACGTACTCGACTGCTCGGACTGAAGTAGGTTGATGGTTTGTGTTTCAGAATAGGAACTGCGTCGCACGATAATAAAAAAAAAAAAAAAAAAAAAAAAAAAAAAAAACTTAACAACCTGACTCTCCCCAGACAAAGCCTCTATTGCGTTAGGAGATGTACGAATATATATGTATATACTTTGCGGTGACAATTGAGTTATTGAAATCAAAATTAGCAGGCCTAAAAATTGTTCGATTCGGATTTCGATTTCGTGCCGGCATTGGTTATGATCGCTCGAAATTACTACATTCGAAGACAACGTACAAGTGTAAAAGTGCATATATGCATTGTATGAGGCATTGGTTAATTGCATAGTGTACATAATATGAAAGGCTGCATATAATACGGATATTGAGAGTAAACCTTGTGAATTTTTGATGAAATGTGTCCCATTCTGTTGGATAGCCTTGTGGAAGGCTATCGCTGGCTTTTCCGACAAACTGGAAGAATATTCACAAATTTGACAATTTCAAATTTGTCTATCGTCGATTCACCTGCCAAAATTGCATAATACATTCTAGATGGATACTTGGTCGTATGACAGTGTAGTTTAACAACCCACCATTATGAGTATAAATAAAGCGTATAATAGTTTACAGGTAATTGTTCGTATGGTGACCATGAACCACTTTATTTTACGAGTGCTACTCAGTTCTAAATGTGTTGGCAAAACCGTGCCCAACCAGCAAAACTGCTAATGTAAATAGGGATCAGCGTACCCTAGAAGGAAATGGGGAGCAAATGACATTCTTATTAACAATGCATGGCTTGATTGAAGTTGATTCCCACCGGAGCAGCCCTGGATACTCATAAGCTTTTGCATGCTGTGCACCCAACATTTCTCATGCAATCACACAACGCTACAATATATATATCAGTGCGCTCATAACAATGTTACGTATGTGTGCAGGTTTAGTTTAAATTATCCAGTTACATCCATTGGGGATTATTGTTCCACTATTATGAGAGATACACCGGTTTTATTAGTTCCTATGAGAGCGCCTCAGCTTTGAATGCCTCTCTGTATGAGTAAGAGTTGTAAGGCCAAAAACGCAACTTGACGGTATGCATGCCAACAAAATTAATTTATCAATTGGAATCCAGGGCATATAATTATATAACAAAACTAAAACACAAACGACACGGATATGTGAACTGGTAAACCCTGTGAAATTTCAACACCCCCATTATAGGCAGACCCCATTTCGCTTAAAACGACGACTCAACCAAACAAGCAAAGACATCAACGTGTTTGCTCTGGAGGTGCAGGTAGCCATCTTCTGGAGGAGAAAGGCTTCCGCTCGAGTGATGCATTGATATTGGACCCTTAGCAAACATGCCATGAATCTAGATCCCATCAAGATGCAATAGAAGACTTATCGCCTGCGCCTGACATGCAGAGCTGCAATCACTGATTGCTAGTCATTGCATTATGTTATTCTCGTGCACGAGACTTCACAATTCACCGATCATAACAACACAAGGAGTATATGTTACATGCATCAATTGTTGACCCTCTGTATGTAGAGCTCCACACAATGCCCGTCTACTGAGATCGCCATCACAATGGACATAAATCAGCGCCATGGAAGTGGCTAGTTGTCCCTCGATGGCCATATCCCCGATAAGGCCAATGGATCAGCCGCGACGCAAGACATTTCGTTGTGGGTTGCTGCTCTCCGGACCCACGATCCCGAAAAAAACTTCATCAAGATCGGGAATTGGAATGATCAATCAATGTGTCTCCATTATTAGACAAGCGCAGGATTTTTTATTCTTTTCTCGGGCTAGCAAATTGCATCGACGAGCCTGCTCGCTCCAGGGAACATGGATCAGAGGTCGGGAATGGGTTTATTTCAGCAATAATTGGGTTTTATGATATATCATTTGAAATTGAAACTGTAGGGTCTGCTTTTCCTTTTGAATTGATTTTATTGAACGAATTTAAACTAATTTTAGCCTTGGTGTTGTTATACACATTCTTAATCTCATCTTACGCTGGACTTCTTCTTGCATGTTTAATGAATATATTTATTATGATCATATGAGCGCACATTTTAAAGTGTATTTCATAATTTCTGGTTCTAAATGAAACACACTTTAAGATGTGTTTCTTTCTAAATTAATAATAGCTCTAAATTTAGGACTGTCTAAAGAAAATGTGATCAAAAGTGTTATGATATGCAACGTGCTCACATTAAAACGTTGTGTATATTCTGTGAAACATGTAAAATCCCAAATTCAAGTACTGAAAATGAAATACAACCTCTGGTATCAATTGATACATGGATTAATTAACACCCTTGATTCCCAATGTCAAACACTTGTATATACACACGTTTAGCTTAATTGTTTGTGGAGCCGCGTGTGTTTTTGAAAGCATGTCCCGAACAACCACAGAGTCATTATTGTTCTTCTACTCCCACTTAGAATCCTGGATACTGGACAATCAGACGAGTACCCGAGTACTTGGAAACCAGTTGAAATCCGTAGAACTTACTTTTACAACATATTTTAGCAATATATCTTAACCCTTTGTCCAGATATATTACCCAAAGTATTATGATTCCTTATTTTGATTCGTGGAAGAAAATAATATTAATGAGGAATAAAAGAAGAAATGCTATTAATAATAAAGTTTGTGAATTATACAGTTCGCACTGCATATTCACTTGAAGGCAATAACAGGAACTGCACTCGATGGACGCATACGTTTTGTCTGAAATAGAAGGACGACGAAGATGAATGGCTGCGATGCTTTGTAAAGAGGACAATCACGGTTTATGCTGATGAGCTGATTTTGGGGAATTCGCCCTGATGGCTTTGGGGCTGATTGCCTACGAAAAGGGATCAGTTCCGCTTGCCCGTGTCGTCGAGCGACGCGAGCAAACCGCTATCTTGCTGCAACGTGATATTTCATTGTGAAATTAGCTTCGTAAGTACGTATAACCGTGCACCCATCCCTTTAAAACTAAAGGGGTCGGCTTTCCCTACTATATTATTTCGTAATTGTACGCATCATTCTCTGATATCAAATTTTCAGTTTCACCCTTGGTGATTGGAACTTACCTTCCGAACCCACGGTGCGCAAAGGATGCACACAAAAGATGCGTGTAATAAGTGTAATTAGTTCTAATTGTCCTCCATTCGCAATGCATTATCGATCAATGCTATAAATTTAGAGCCACGCAATTTGAAGAGCAATTGCCTGATTGATGAGGTACCATTACATCCTATTAATTGAGTTGCGCAATTCATTTCCCCATTGTATATATTGATTTATTGATATGGGGCTATTCAGGTGATAAATGTGTACATTTTTCTATTCACGGGGCATTGCCTCAGATGCCTTGCATCACAAGTTAGAGATGTGGGCGAGGTGAGCTCTTGTCGAGTCTGCTCCTGTCAATAACTTTTTTAGACTTCTGCCTGAACGCGTAAACTTGGCTGTTTTACCACAACGTTTCATGTTGAATAAACAATCGGTATAAGCGTTGATCACTTGTGCTGATATTATTATGACTTCTAGATTTTTCGTGAATGCAAATGTACGCACGATCCATGAGGATTAAGCCCTGGATATTGATAAAGAAAAAAGGCATAGCGACGAAATTGACCAAATATCCAATGAAAATAAGTGTCACAATTTTTCAATTCCAATGGTATCAGAAAAATAGAGATGAAATACAAAATGTTTAATGCATGTGATATAAATTTAACGTGTTTCGACTATTTTTGATCTGCTTTATTGAGCGAATGTCATCTTACAGCTCCATCAATTTATCTTACGAAGGTAATAACTTGTTTCTATTTTTTTCTTTGTTTCAGCGGGTAAATCATTGTGATACAATGTCACCATGTACATGTACCTTTTTTTCTTTTCTATTCTTAGTATTTGTTCGTTATGTTTCGTTGCTGATCACATTTAAAATGTGAGAGTTCCTTTAACAAATAAAATGATCTATATAAAATTATGTTTAGCCACCATGCGTCCTCAGGAGGAAGGCAGACAAAAATAACCTGCCAAACAGGAGACAAATATCATCATTAGCTCTATGACGTCATTATCGTCATACCATAAATCTCAGCAACCCGCGTTATCAGAGCCTCTTTTCTACCAAGAGCGGATAACACGTCTTACTCTGTGCATAACAGACGCTGCGTTTCCAGTTGCTCACCTCAGCTCTCTCCATTGTCTCAAGTCAAGCAAAAGTAGGGGAAAAAACTTGAGATCCGCCCAGCAGAATGATAAACGGGTCGATGCTTTCACTCGACACCTCCGCAATACCCCGTGCTGAATGCGCGCAGCATACGTTAGTTAGTGGCCGACAGTCGGTGCGCGTGCGCGGGATTTGAGCAAAGCCTTTGGAATCCTAGCTCCGTTGTTGTGAGCTTCGTTTCCTGGCTCAAAAGGATTAAAGAGCTTCTCTTTGAATGGGCATGGGATGCAGTTTCATTGCCAAACACGCGCATTCGCCCATTAGGAAGATAGAGCGACCTTCTCCAATTGTAGAAACGCTGTGGGCCGTGCGACAATGGTCAGATCCATTAAAAGACAATGCCATGGCCAACGTGACCAAGATTGCTTTACAGCCTAGAATTTGCGCCCTCTGTAGTTTTACGCACTTTGCTGTGTGAGACTATAGTGTAATAGCACGGATAACGCACCATGGTTGAAACGACAATTGTAAACTTGTTCTTGAAGTGATAAATTCACGAATCAATAAACGTCCTATTTTGACAATAGTGGTGTGGATAATAATAGCATCCAGGTGATGCATTAGATTCTGTATAATTGCAATAGGGCAGTTTCATCAGGCCTAAATCAGCCATTTCAGCTTGGTTCTATTACATCATAAAGCAATGTTTCGAGTTGCTTCCAAATTCCGAGCAATGTTTCGAGTTGCTTCCAAATTCCGAGATGGTTTTTTTTTTCCTTTTTTTTCACTCGCCATGAGAGGTTTTTATGCTTCTGCGCAAAGTGACGACGAGGAGAATCGAGCATGAAATTGACAGGCATAAAACAAAAGCTGCAGCAACACATTCAATTAGGCGTGTAATGCATTCCTTGGTGAAAAGGGTATGACGACTTCGAGTTCGGAGAGACTGCAATCAATATTATAGACACACAATACAAAATTCTCAGTTTGAAATTATCTCTACAAATACGCAGTAAATCAATTCCATTGTGATAAAGAAACACACACAAAAACTTTATTTTTTCAAGATATTTTCATTCATTTCGAAATCTGTTTGTTGTTTATTTATTTCATGTTGTGTTGTGTTGTGTTGCTTTAAGCTCCATAAAAATGCAGTTAGAGCGGAACAACAGAAAGACATGAAAAGAGTCAAAATGGTTCTTTACATAATTAATGCCGAAATTTCATTCACGGTTGCAATCTCAGAGTTTCATAATAAACGTGGTTTCACATTCCTTATGTACCGACTTGGACACTTTGATTTCTGCTGACTGGGCAAGAATTCTAATTTCCTGTTGGCTTAACGATCTGACAAACAGGGAGATTTACCCCGAGATTGATCTGCGTGGGATGGGGCTAATTTTGGATGTGAATTAATCTATATTGGGTCGCCTTATGTGACAAATAAAAAGCTAAGCTTTACCCTGCAGCAGTCTCTCGCTGCGTGGGATGATGCACTGTCAAGTTTTACTTTAAGGATGCGCTTGTCCTTGGTTGGGCCTTGGTCCTTTAGGTAAAAACCGAGTGCACGTCCGATTTTATTAGACAATCCACATATTATAATTTGTATAGCACACTGTGTGTAATATAATTACCTATATATATCATATAATTATAGTAATACTAGTAAGTACCCTTCACAACAAATTGAAATAAATACAGATAAATAAACACTTCAGTAAGCACCGTTTGTCTGAAGTCTAAAATTCGGCACTTGGAGTAAATTTGAAGATCTCAAGCCACGTGTTGGATTAAACAAGTGATGATGTAATGCAATTAAACCACAGCCTATTTTTTATAATTGCAACCTTTGTCACAGCATTGAAACTATAATCTGTTTGTTTCATCTCTAGACTATATTTGTGTGCAATATATTGATGTGTTACTGGTGTGCACGTGCGTCATAATCATATAATAATGTCAACATTCTCAGGCAATTTACCCCTCGAACATTTTTTTCGTATTTGCCAATAAAATATCTTTAGTATGATTGAAGATTATAATGGTTTTGATATGTATGCACACGTTCTACAAAACTGTCTCACAAGCACAGAAGACATCAAAAGATGCTCTCTGTGCTCAAACAGATCGACCTGCGTGTCAAACCCATTGAAGCACACAGTGAGACAAAGGACATGCAAATCAAGCAGACGCACAGGCACCGAATGCTCAAGTAGAGCGCTGGAAGATCTTTGATCTGGAGTATTCAATGTTCGATCGAACAACCAAACAGGTGCACCGGTAGGATAGCACAGAAGTCGGCCACATCGTTCGTTGTATACTGATTAATAATTCGGTTGATAACTTGAGATACACAAACAATATTGAGCAACATGTTTGTCTCTGGTTGAACAACTGAGTAGTGAGAAGCAACAGGGAGCGAGACAGTTGGGTGGACGCAATGCCTCTGATTGATGGCAGAGATGAAAAACAAAAGAAGTGCGATTACTCCTCTCATAGAATGGCCAGCGCATTGTGTCGCGAATCAGGGTTTGATGGAGAAGGACGGATGAGTTATTGCTGATGATAATCTCCAGGGAATGATCAGCCAAAGGTAATGACAAAGCAGGCCTTGTATCCAAGCAATCCCTCCATGCCCTATCTACTTGTCAAGGACAACAATGATGTTAAGGGCTTGAGAGGGGGAAATTCATCCCAGTGGGGGTTGGCTTGTTATTAGTTATGATTTTCATCGGTGGTGTATACAAGGTACATTGATGCTATTCTACCCATCTGTCACCTGTGTATGAACGTGTTGTGGCTCCGGTGCAACCAGTTCATCGGAAAGGGATGAGTTCGAGTTTGTTCTGCGGCATATGTGCCTTTTTTCAAAGACGTATATATTAACAACATTTGATATCGAATGCTTTAATAGATTTAAATTTTTCCAATTAATTGAACATCGACATAAAATTTCAATAATGATTAAAGATGACTCGATCGTTTCCTTTGATTACTTTAAACAAGAGAGCATTTGTGGTGCAGTGAACCTATGGAAAAATAATATTACCTTTTTTCTGTACAGTAAGTCTAATGGGTTGATACGTAGAAGCTCGAAAGAACTGTATGCCTCATAAGTCAGAGTCACTAAGATATATTATAGCTGATGTATGCGGTACCAAGTCGACTATCGTCACTGTTCAATAAAGTGTTCATGTCATCACAATAATTAGTTTCAATGTTCGCGACATGCTCACACACTGTGGCCGGTGGAGACCGCTTTGTGTTGTCGCCTGTGCGTGCACCACTTTTCTCTTTATCAGTTATCTATTACCTGCTTATCATAGTGAGCCGCATTGGACTTAACGTCGCCTATAGCCCAACAGTTTTATCTCCTATTCTACAGCGGCAGATTCGCCTGCTATCAGGATGTGCGTAAAACTCGCTGTGACGCCAATTCAATTGGACAGGGTAGTCTCATAGAACTTGCAAATGGCTGTCAGACGCACCCATAAAACGCTCTAATTGCTAATCAGCCCCATGAAATCAACAACCTTCAAACTTCGGGGTTTTTTTCTTTCCTTCCCTCTCCCGTGAAATAATTATTCCACATGCAAGGCGTAGGAGATAGAATGGACTAGTGTATCAGCCGGTTATCGATGACCATCTAAAAAGGAAAGGAGCACTTGTCGTGGCGTTTCTTCGCCTGCTTCGAGTGAACCCGAGGCAGAAGCGCGGCGCTATAACACACAAGCACCACACAGCTTGTTGTCACATAAAAGGCACCAGTTCGGATCAGATCGCGCAGATTTATCCCTTGGCAACAACCCTGGACTGGATGCAGCGCATGCGACGCATAGGAAATACACATATTTGGTAAGCAGAATTCATCATATGCCTCCTTTAGTCCTTATCTTACGTGTCAAGAAAGGCATTTTGGATCGTGTGGATTAATCAGATAGCATGGTTCCCTATGTATTCATGCATCTGCAATGATTAAAATTGCATGCCAGCGTAGACTGATACCAATCTTATCATTTCTCGTGGCATTTGTTACAGTTTCCGCTGATGCCAAATTGATAATAATTACATGTGTGTTGATATCGGTAATCTGTTTGGAATGTGTTGTTAACCTTAAACGGTTACCGTTTCAGGTGTTTGCATGTGGAATATCTACCATTTTGTACTATGTCGTAGATCCAGAAATACAGGAGGGAGTGTCAACGAAACTCACCCAGATGCGGGAGTTTGGCAAGAGTCTGTAAATCTGGGTCCTCGACTAAAACCATGTTTTTGGTTATCAATTAAAACAATTTACATGAGTGATTAAAATACCAAATGTGAATTACAATGTATAGTCCTCTTTTTTTATTTTTATGCTGTCAAATACCGGTTATAAGATGTAACTAGTTTAGGAAACCTAAAAATATTGCACACCTATAGAGACAGCATTAACAAAACAGACACATAGACAATTTAGAAGGTAAATATTTTTTCTTTTTTTATTATTATTATTTTTTTTTTTTTTTTTATGGTAAAGGTATTATATCTATTTGCTTAAGAGTGGTCATGTGACACTGTAATTCTGCATTTCATACTGTTTCACATCAGGCATTTTAACTCGAAACATCCACCTGGCCGTAATAAAATTGATTAGTGATTACATCGTCTTAAACCACTTTAATCAAGTGTTATAAACACGGCAATGCTGCACCTGCCACTTGGCTTCAGCTTTGATGAATTGTACAAAAACCCCGAGCATAGCAAAGACTCTAAGAATCCAAAAATTCAAGTGTACATAACGAGCGATGAATTAACACACAACGACCAGGGTGGTTGGCTACCTATCAGTATCAGCAGGTGCAAAGTGTACGGGTGAGAGGTGCAAAGAACAACGCCTTATTCTGTTCTGCATAAGTGCTAATGGGTCGTCACTGATTAGCGAATACGTGGAAGAAGCCCCACTTGAGCGTTAGCTGGTAACAACTTGCTAATAACCGCCGTGACTTGTAGGAATTTCTCAGGCTTCACAACTGCATCTGGTGAGTTGATTTTTCTGTGCTACTAGTATAAGCAACAACGGTTTGTTATTATGAGCCTTAAACTGATGAGTAGATGTTCTGGTTGCATCGCTAAACTGCAGAGACATTTACTAATAGCGAGCCATTTGACCCGTGTTTGGGGGAAGCGGGAGAGGGGGGGGGGTAAGAAAGGCGTATCGATTTGTCAACGTCGGTTAAAGGCTTTTTCTAGGTGCAATGTGTTTCATATATAACAATTCATAATTCGTGTCATTATTGCATAATAATGTTTTATGCAGTATTCATTATGCTACCTGCAGATGAACATTCATAGATGCTTATTGCAAACTTATAGTACTCTTTATTTGCTGAAATTTGTTGGCAGGAGGGTTCTCCGTTCCGCCAAAAAGGTGTGTCTGGATCAGTTGATCGGTGTCTCCGTTGACAATGGGCAGGTATACGCATCTCATATTATCCGTTAGCAACACGATCCAATTGAGGCATTGCCAATCCCTTATTTCCCTCAATTAATATAGGGTCACTTGATTCTTACAGTCATACGATATAATATTGGTAATCCAGAGGAAACGATCAAATTCCTCATTTAAACCAGGATAGAGACCAAAAACACCATGCGTGCTCATATAACAAACGAGTGCCACAGGAACCGTAAACCTCCAATTGCCGTTCCTATAATGTTGTGAGCCCAAGGCGCGTGCGCGGTCAGATCGATCCTGAGAGCGTCTCATCCGAACCAACGTGCGAGCGATTGTCCGGACGGATCACTCCATATTGGTCAGCATCCTCGTGGTTTATCGCCCCCTCGCGCAGATCCCTTGATGAGCGATGGTGCGTCCCGCTCTGGCCAAGGGATGCGCGCTTAATGCTATCAGGCAAGTGCCCTCCTTTCGAATATAACCCACAAACTGAGATCACATGAGGATGCATTCCCTTTGATCTGTCTGCTTTCCTCCACCCGGTGCATTGATAAGAGCGGCTTCAGTGAGTTCCCTGCATATATTTGGTCTCATGCTGTTTGTTCTCATTTTGTTTTGCACACAAATCATTTCGTATTTCGCCCGTTAGACCCGAGTCGCCCAAGTGCAGTATTTTACGTGGGGTTTTCAGGGCACCTTTGCACGTGACCTAGAATTCGGGATTAACGACAAGCGACGTTTTCCCCTTAATTCGTAAGTTTTCCCGGGAGACTGCGGAAGTACCGATCCCTGTTCTTTGGTGTACAAAACCTTGGAGATTGCATGAAACATTGGTTGTGCATGATGGTCGATAAGAGTATTCAAATCATGAACCACCCCGTGATGTTGTTCATACAATGGTGGTCACTGATTGGCGTCTTATACTGTTACGTACCCCTAATTGTCTCATGTCACCATGACATTGACACTAAGATTACACAATAGGACACGTGGCGCCTGAAAAGGTCCCTGTATTTCTATCGCAGTCAAGTTACATGTTGTCAATTTGAGAACTTCACAAGCTAATCGCAATTCGTTTACGCGTACTGCAATTTATCCCACCTTTTCAATGAAAAAAAAATTGATACGTGGCCTTATATATATCTTGGAATAATTATAAAGCGTACTTGAATCGATATATATATATATACATATCACGTAGGTATCCAGAAGGCCCATGAAATATCAATCCTATGCATATATAGTATGGAATTCTCTATGTATAGCGTTTTGCATGAAACTCGGCAATGCCGTTCATCAAATACTTTGCGCTATGAATTGCTGCTCCAGCTTTGTCCGTTATATATTTCCCAGCAAATTACCACAACGTGGGTAGCTAGTACAGTATCCAGTATTATATGAGTCCCTTCAGATTCAGTACTTTTCTTAGAATGGCTTATATTTCCTAACGAAAACTATACATTTTCTGATGCCGTGTAAAGCGTTGTTTTCTGTGCACATGGCGGTGTGGAGAATCTCTCCTGCATCATGCCGTGTGATATTGCTGACCCTGCGTCTTCTCAGAGGTTGGTCCAGTCCCTAGAGACCCCTCGCCAATGGTCAGTTGACCTTCACTGCAACAGCAGCAGCAGCAGTCTCGTCTAGCTGGAGCGAATGGCGCAAGACGGATGTGTGTCCAGATGTTCGTGTTGTGTTTGCTAATGACCATCCACTTCTAATATAAAAAGCAATTTAATCCACTTCTAATATAAAAAGCAATTTCTGTAATGTACTTTCATTTAATGAATTCCTTGAACCCTAATGATCTAAATATCATTAGCACCCATTTTGACGACGGTCAAAATGGAACAATTAACGATACACTATGCCTATTAGCGTATTACATATAAGTATATGCTTTGTGTCATCATACAATGAAATGAGCATGCATATCGCCTTGTGGTACCTTTGAATCTTTGTCCACATAAGGAACGATCCCACAAATAATGTCCCCTGTAAACCAATGTGTAAATGATGTGGTTTTTGGTGGATATGCAATAATTAGACTAATTAGGACATACTGTCCATGTGGCACCAGGAATTGCGCTATAGACACCACTAAAATCGTCGTTAACCGTTAACAAACCTTTTTCGGGGTTTTCCTGCTCGCAATTATCTGTCAATTATCACTCAATGTCCTTTAAAGGTAAACACAAGTGAGAAATGAAATTTTAGGCCTTGGTTCGGGCACAGGATATATATTTTCATTTTTGAGTCATTTGCGGCTTCAAAATGCTTATTTAGTGAGATAGAAAAAAGTCAATGAGTCTCCTACCCCTCTCTATTCGGGGTGTTATGACGTCATAAGACCCCACCATGAACCCCATAGGGTACTAAAATTTTATCAACACACTCACAATTCCATTTAATGTTGAACAAACCAATGAATTTGTTCAATTACGACTATGATACTTGTAACACACATTTGATAAAGTCAGCAATCATAACGCAGAAGCATAACAATCTTAACGTTATAATCAGTCAGCTGAGAATGAGGTAATATTGACTCGAACAATCGACTTCATTGGTTCCCTGGTCATATATATAATGACACAGGCACACACCGATGACAGATGGTATCTCATTAGCTGCTATTCATAGTAACATTTAGTCAACTGGTCGTATTCAGCAAATACTGTGAATTCATTTTTACTCTCCTCGCCTTGTGAGCCATCTCGAGTATACTAAGTGACGTCGTGTGAAATCGAGTTAAATGGATGTACCAAAATAGGGGTGAGTTTTTATCGGTGTGGACCGGTGTAACAGTCTCTATCTATAGTCCCTCGAAAAATTAATCGGGCGGTGCTTCTTTTCAGTAGCGCCGGAGACGAGTGAAACAACTGACCACACACATAACACTTGAAACACAACACATAAATTGGCAATAATAGGCCTTTCTTAATTATATTGCTTTTATCCGTTTTTTTTTTTTTTTTTTTTTTTTTTTTGTTTTTTTTTTTTTTTTTTTTTTTCGTTTTTTTTTCTCTTTCGAATTCAAACGTCTTGTGATAAGTTATTAATAATCCTATTAATCAAGATATTAATGATTACATCGTCATTTTCCGACTCGAGCCGGTTTTAGCCGGATCATTTAAAGGGATGGGGAACTAAATTTTAAGTGATGTTCTATTGACTCATAGCACCAATTGATAGCATTCCGTGCCAAAAACACCATGCCTGGATGCAAGCGTAAGGAAATAATGCATTCCGAATATCGGGGTTAGCATTGCGCCTATGGGAGAATGGCTTCCATTGCGAAGTATAGGAGGCAAACGTCAGCTGATGGCTTGGTTTGGCTGATGGCTGATTGGTCCCGTTCCCCTCGTGAAGCTATCGATTTCAGCCAATCAGAGCAGAGCATCTTCGCCATAAAAGGACATCTTTGTTGTTTACGAAACGAAAGCGCATGCGTGGTGCACTCTGGCTGACCTTTTTACTGTTTCAGGATTAGAAACACGGTAGGTGTCCTAGAAAATCGCTTGTTAAAATAAGAAAAATAGCGAAAAAAAAAAAAAATTTCGCGCCTGACTGGTGGCAAAATGATTATTCTATCTATTTCCGAAAAGAAAATAAAAAAATATCCAGGGGTTTAGTCGCAGGACACGCTGATATGACGAGGCCCATTGTAACAGATGGGGAACTCGGTGTTTCATTACAGCTGCTGACGTCACGCCTAGTTAGCAATATATCGCCCGCGAAATCGTTAGCGATGATATTCCTTGTGTGGGCCAGGCATCGGAATCATTTATGGTGCATCAAATAACGACTCAAAGTCAATTTTTAACCAGTTCTCCCTCCCTTTAATTGTGTTGATCTACCACCATAGTAACCTTTTTTTTTGGCGGGTCGCCCAGCTCATGGAATTTCCGGGGTGTTATGACGTCATACGCAGCTCCACTAGCGGCAAATATGTGAACCAAACCGATTTGACGTGAGAATTAGAACCACTGAATATATGCGCTGTTCGTGTCTCTTTTATATCATGTAAATGATATCAGGTAATTATTATTTTGCGCTGGAGTGATAAATCAGGGTGTATATATTTCGTGAATTTGGCGTTATCTCGGGCGTAATGGTTGATCTTTAAAGAACCAAAGTCTTTATGTTAATGTGTGTCTCCTACCTTGAGCATATAATAAATTTAGATTATCTCATAATTATGTATTCGAACGATTTCGTACCTTATGTACGCATGCATACATACATACGCGTGTGAGTTATGAGTCGCAGAACTCTTCTAGAATATAATCAAATTGCATTTAATTTTTCAAAAGAATCCACTCCTTTATATAACAGAGCAAAGTGGGAGTCACGAAAACAGAAAGCTCAGAGTGGATGCCTCCCCCATTAGAGAAAATGCCGGCGGGACCCCGTGCCTGGGGTGACACCGCTCACCTGGGTATAGGTTAATGACCCTCTGAACAGCCATTATGAGTTGTCACCGTGCATGAGTCACATGCAATGTGTGTCAGTCGATGAAAGCGTCCAGCCTTACACCGCATCGTGCCTCAGTTGATGTCGGCTCCTGGCTGTCGTGAGAATGGCACCGATCGCGGCGTCATTCGACCAGAACGGGGCATGGATAAATATTTGCCCCGCTGCTACTCCCTCTGATCATCAATACTGATTAATTGATTGCTATGTGATCGATGCACATTAGGAGCACCCTGCCAATGGTCCTGCGCTGACCCCACGCCCCCTCTTCCACCCTGCTTCGTCGTTTACGGCTGATTTGTCCCTCAAACCCTTTTGTGGTGTAAAACCAACAGTTTCATGCGCATGCGCAGGACTCATTACTCTGATGCATTGATACATCATGACACTGCATGTGACGCAGGTTTAACTGACAGCAGACTCTCAATTATCAAAGCTGAGTAATTGTCCTGACTTTTACGACTGATTGATCCACACCTTATAGCCGCCTCACCTTGCATTGACGCTAGTATATATTATATATGATTGAAATATATACACCGCAATCGACCTCGTCCTCCTCATTTGAATCATGCAGCACAAGGTTGTCATCGAGATGATGAATACGCATATCTTCCTTAGATGGTGTTTGCCTATTCACAGATATATTAATCAATAAGACCCACCTGAAACCCCAAATTAATCAACTGCTACAGCAACATCGATCTTCACTAATATGCAAGGTCCTCTTTGAGAACCCGTTGCATACGCGATCGGTGCCATGTTTCGATGTCATGATAGCGAATTCAATTTGCGGCTCCAATCTATGCAGATTATCACATAGCTTGCACCTAGCATATGAATACACTTTCACCGGAATCGAAGGCAACTCGCACATGATACCCATCTAATGGGCATATATCCGTTTGCTATTTACATTGCCACGACAGGTTCGGCACAAAGTGGAGATTGGTGGTCATGTCGTGCACGTATATGTATATAGCACCTTCTGCAGGTGCAACAAGAGACGCCCTTGTAATTAAACTAACGATGCTTAGATATAAATCATAATTCCATGAAATTCACTGAATTCATCAATGAATCCTCATCAATAGGCGATACCACAAAAGGTACATGTACTAAACTCAGCAGTTCATCGTACCTTGAAGTCATGAGGTATAAACGTCACTATTGACAAACCAATTATGAATTCAATAACAGTGTAAGAGGTGTCTGACCGTATCACCTGGCATGCGTGTAATTGCATGTGATAGCATGAATGAAAGGCGCTGACATGCGTCGTGAAAGCCAGCCGTTTCGGCCTCAGCCCTCAGAAAGCTTTCACCTCAGCATGATCCCCACACAGATCTCAGATTCGGAGAACAAAATGCGCAAATATTGACTTTCTTGGTGGACGGCCATCCCGATGCTTTCTTAATGTTCCTCGCGGGAACTTCATTGATTGCTATTTGGCAGGGTTCCTCCGTCCCTCCAACCGAGGTCGTACAGGCGTCTGGTGTATGCACCCTATGTGCACTGGGGCTGTGATTCTGGTGGCACTAATGAGGCGAGACAATTATACACTGAGTTTGCGCCAAAATAGGGGGTATCTAATGCTCACAGCCAAATATAGAACCCTCAGGCTGTGGCCTTAATGACTGCCTAATGTGTATATGATATCCTTGAACTTGTGCTAATGACTATACTTCGAAGCTGAAACAAGATTTGAGCTTCAAGACTGATTTATGCCGTAGGCTCCTTATCAATTAAGCGCACCTAGATGAATTTCAGTACTTGAGGAAGTGACTTTCTGTGGTCCTAAAACGTACACGCATGATACAGGCTGCTCAAACCGTCCCGTAGCTGCATAGCATATTTCCGGGTATCTTATAAGATTATACTAAGAACGTATTACACCTGTTATCCCTTCGGGTTTGAAACCAACCCTCTTGGGTACATGCTTTCATTGAAATTGTCGCGCAAGCTTAACATCCTCTAGGTCAAAGGTCAAGTTAAGAGGTCTTGTTCTCGTTGCCGTTGGTGATTAAATGTGTATGTAATTCAGATAATGGCCTACATATACAAATTGATACAACCCATTTACATGGGTATACTCAACATTCGTGTCATATTCGGGTTCTGTGTAGATCCAACAACTTCCCCCATTTCCCCAACAATAAAGCTGATTGACCAATGCCAACAGGCGCTAATAGTTCTGGGTTGTCCGTGTCTTTAGACATGTGCTTTGTATGTGACAATTACATGTATGCTTGTGATCTCGTGATTCATTGAAAATGCCCTGAGCCACAAACCAAATGTCCCTCTCTCTCTTTAAATGCAGTATAGCGGATCTATAGCTTTAGATAATTTCATAACGCACTCTAAAACGACGCCATCGGTGTGTGAATGGGGTATATATAGGGCCATTCACGCTTTGTATGAAATCACCAGCAACACACAAACGAAATGAGCTGACCAGAATCGTCATGGCAACCGATGCAGGGTGAACTCCCGTTGATGCATGCGATGTGGGTTGCTTCTTTTGCCCTGCGTTCAATTGGGTTGCAAAGGGAGGAAATGAGGTATTACAGGGCGGAGAGCAGCGTCGCGCGGGCCACATGGGAGCTAAACCCCTGTTGATAACCCCTGACAAGGGTGGCATATGATGGGATATGCACGGGGCGCACCCCAATCCCTCAATCAGAAGAGCAAACGGCCTTTAATGCCGTATTCATGCCAATTAATTTCCCATTGCTTTCTCTCGTCAAGCCGTTACGGACAGCTCGCTTCAACAGGGAGAAGGATGCGGCATTGTACAGAGTGTGCATGCATATATATCGCTGACCAATCAGGGTGCATTGAGCTGTAGCTTGCTATACAGTAGTGCCGCTTTGAATTCCATATCAGAGGGAATTCGATATAAGGAAAGCACCGGGCAGTGGACGCAAATTCAATCAGGCCGAGATCTGTGAGGCATTATCGGTCTCAGTGTCCCTTTCAAACTTGTTAGTCCACTCAATTTTGCCCAAACAAGCTTTTCCTCTCATGTGAGATGCTGATCGGACTTGTTAATCAAGTTAAGGCACACTGCCTGACTGGAGCCACTGGCGCCTTTTCACTCTCCTTCGTCTTACCATACACACACCGAGGTCTCTAGCGTTCACGTCGCTTTCTTGTCGGTCTAATCGAATCACCCAGAGGCTCTGCAATCCACACTGCCTCACGGGAGTATCGTAATCCGTTGGTCCGCTCTATATACATTAGATACTAGGAACTTCAATTGATCATTCTTTGATATCCCGGCTGTTGCGATTTGTTAGTTCGACTGTAATCATGTTATACTGTACATGTTTGCTGTGAAAAGTATCACACACTTTCTGAAGAAAGAGTAGATCACAGTTGGTTGAGAAAACATGCTTGCATCGATCGCCACTTGGGCGCCACTTGAGTTACATAATTCTGAATACTACTTTATTGAGCGAGTTCGAAGTAATTCGTTAAGTCAACAACCAGAAGTCGGATGTTCGCTGTCAAACACTTCACTGGGGGGTAAGTCCATCAATTGTGTGTTATTGATCTTAGCGAGTGTTACACCTTTCTCACAAATAGGATTACGTCGCCTTATAAAATATACCAACTGCGATCTAATTGGGTTAGTAATAGTAATAAATTAATAATAATAAATTAGGAGAAGCCAATCGAGCTATAATAGCAGTAAACACCTAACGCCCCAAATCGCTTAGACCTTCAACCTGTTTGTAAGGGCCACGCAAACTGACAAGTATACGCAAGGCAGGTTGCGTCATAAGTTGTGTTATTCTTACCACTACAAGTGAATAGAATATTTATGGTCTGGTTATCGCGAAATTAGACTTATTCGAGAGTGGTAATGCATTGCTCCTTATCACAGACACTTCCAACGCAACGCTTGTGGCAGAGAGCTTGCGCAGGAATGATCAGACATTCTCGCACCCATAAATCAAGCACTTGGATTCCAGACTTTGGCATCGCGCTGGGGAACGGAGGTGAAAGTATGTGACAACGAGGGAGCGAAAGTTGCTTTCAGCTTCTCATGGATTACATTTCATCATTTATAGGAATGTTCACGATGAATCATCGGCTTCCGCGTCATTTACTGACGCTCGTGCACGTCTCTGCTCCAATCCTGGGCTGCTATAACGATAGGTTCTTGTGTATCGTAACAATTGTCCCCAAAACTTCATTCCCGAACCAATTGTTTGTCTCAACGATAAGCATAATCGTAATTCATGAGCTTAACATTTAATCTAGTAAATCTGTAAAACCTAACGAATATCAAGAGACATTGTGGTTGTGATACAATGCTCTGAAGACAATTCTCTTGGCACGTTGTCAAGTGGAGATGCACCGTTACTTGTTTTCAAGAAAGTCTGAAATTAGCCTCAAGCGAAAGGACATAATCCGCCGTGTTTGTCTCCTCAGTCTTTTTTTCTTTTTTTTTTTTCAAAATTCCTCTCAATTGGCATGCAGGGCAGTAGTCTTTAGTGACTACTTGTTCCAGTTATTGCCGAGGGCAGGACGTTCAATTACCCTCATTTTAGCCCGACTCGTGTCATGCGTGGGCCTGACGTGTCCTTGTAGGATAGGCCTTTGGCTGAACCCCATCAATGTAAATTTTGCATCCGTAAAATATATCTTGGTAATAATTTTTTAAGACAATATGACAATAATTATAGGTTGCTTGAAGTACAATACGAAAACTGTCAGGCTTTGCCCATTGGAAGTTGGTCTTGCATTGTGAAAGGTCTTGAATGCGATGCTGGTATAGTAAGTAATTCCATGGTTACGATGCAAAAAAAAAACAAAAAAAAAAAAAAAAAAAAAAAACACGAAAATAGTGATTAGAGGAACCCTTGGCAATGCATACCATAAAAAGGGCTGGTATTGGGGGATTCTACAATATGCTGGCATGGCCTGTGCTCAAAGAAACCCCTTTACCAGGGATTGATTATCCAATTTCTTGCTACCCATTAAAGGCTTACTGGTGTCTTGTTGACGGGGTAGCGACATGCAAACTCGCGTGACGACTGTTTAGTTTTGAGTTTAAGATTACAACAAATCAGTGATCAGGTTATAATTGATTTTTGTGCTATCGTGTATATTATGTTTTCCGCGTTCTCCTTGCTGTCTCCCATTGCTTCCCTGGACATGCGAACTCATGCACGTTTCTGCGTTTGAATGGTTGAATTTCGTGGCTAAGTGCTTCGCAGTGGGACTACAAGTATGATCTCTGGCTCATATTGCGCCGGGTCAATGTGCAAGGCGACACTACAAAAGCTAATCTATATTTGCACAAAACACTCGGCACAGCCACAAGCTGTTCGGCGGATTGACCCCAACCGTCCAAGTCAATATCTGGTAAAGCAGCAACCCGAAAATAGCTGAGCCAGCAAGCCAAAGGCCGTGGCTTTTTGACATGACTTCGATTTCGAATGGGGCCTCCGAGAACTGAGCCGCTTAATCTTGCTTTATACGCCACAACCTACTTCCGAATTCCTCACAAGGGTCCCTGACGGAGAGGCTTTGGGGATTTGAGGCCTGCACACTGTGCCCCTATTCTATACCGAAGCATATACCTCCGTGTGTTCCTCGTTATTGCGAGTGCCCAATGGCAACGCCTTTGGTGCTAACGTCGTAAGTCAGACTGTCACGTCGAGGCTGTTTCTCCTTCTGTATACCCACCCCAACAGTCTCGAGGTTTGATCAGCTGTTGTTGCTGCACTTCTAAAAATGGACCTGTAATTGATTCAATGCTTCCCTCACATATGCAGACTGACACGCAGGCAAACTGCCAGGTCGAAGTGTTCGTGTACAATGTATATAATGAGGTAATCACACGCTCCACCGCCTGTGTTTATGATCATCAGCACCTCATGGCTCTCTCGGTTTGCTCTTGCATGTCTTCGCCCTGATGCGTGGCGTATCTGGCTGCATCATCCATGCAGCTAAGACCAATGATCAAAGTAAACGCTGATTGTTCCCGATGTTTTCAGCACCATACAGGATTTATTGGTGCAGCGAGTAGAATCGGCGTCATGAAGATCCACTAATGTTTATGGTAGAAAGCAGATGTAGCAGTGAAGGTAACCGAAATCTATTTAGCCATCAACAGATCGTTGACCTCTGGGTTGTGTCTGAAAGAAGACGTTGGCAGATGAGTCAATCCTCCAAATTGCCTTTCAACGGTCTTCAATTTGTATAAATATTCAAAACAGATATCAAACCCTTGCCTATCTTTCAACATGACATGCAATTATCAGGATCTGAAGAAACCCAGCAGAATCGCCGATCTTTCTACGATTCCACCAAATCCACAGCGCTTGTAATCCAGGCATATTTTCACACATCTGTCTGTTGGCCTTTGGGCATTTGCCATGGCAGGCATGCAAAGCAAAAAGATGTTTATTTTCGTCTGTTTATCTTCCAAACTGAAAACACATTCAGGGAAGATAATGAAAACAGATTTACAAGCATGCATCAACAGCACGTGTGTAAGTCCATATCTTATGCCCCACCTGTAAGTATAGCGTTCATTGCAGGTACAATCCTGTAGATATGATGACCTAACGCTTTCAAGACATGACGCTATCTGACGTATCACAAATGAATTTCCGATGAGCAGACTAAGATGAGATGCACTGCACGTATGGCATGTTTCATGTTACTCACCTCACACCCGCCTTCAGATAAAACTGAAGGCTTGTTACTGTTTCAAAGTAACAATCTCACAGGTCAGAGATGCTCGCCTGCCTTAAAACAACATCATCACTAGTGCTCCGACCTCTGACATTCTTCTTTATTTTTTTTTCTGAACAGGATAGGGAGTGAACGTGATTGTTGATAGCATTATTAACCTGGTTAGGATGGTGTAAATAGAGAATACCTAGTACCACGTATCGAGAGATGAGATAAAGAAAAAAATTCTAAAAAAAAAGTCCTGAAATTAGTATAAGGGAGATTTTCGACCTCGATTATTCGTTTCGATGTAGATCTGTTCAATGTGCATGTAATCATGGACATTTTCCTCGTTCACAGTGCATGTATCTACAGCCGTAAAACGATGACACAATTAAGCGACGTTATCAATTTGCTTCCCGAGAGCATTCAAGGGGTAAAATGCACGTCACGTGTGAATTATGCACGGGCAGCATTAGCGCCCTTCTCACAGTCAAGCTTTCATGCAACACGAGACTCTTCTGATGGTCTCATATTATCGCCCATTTCCCTTTACCTTGCGTTGTGTCACCATGACAACGATTGCGCAATGAATCAAGATGGATATCGTTAGATAGGCTTGTCATTCTGATGATTTCAAAGCCGGCTAGCAATGTTATCTTGTATTATATACAGCTATTGTACAGCTGGTGAAATACTGGCTGCTTGGTGTTGGTGCTGCCCTGATTTCATGACTGATTTCATGTCCATGTGATATGTTCTGTCTATGTCGTCTGTGTGGCATTCAGTTTTTCTTCTGAGCATTCTAGAGGTTGTTGCGTTTTAAAGTTGATTTCAAGTGCTGCTTCTGTGTCTCCATTAAGGCCTGTGACAAAGAGGCCAGTCAGTCGTGAGAGAATTAGCAATATATAGCACATAGATGTGAAATGCTTTATGTTTACTCAGCAGTTTTTGAATGCGTAATGCACCATTGTGGTGAAAACGAAAGATTTGGTTATTCAAACATTATGCTAATTTTCAACAAATCCTGGGTGGTGTTTCGGAGAAGAGAAAAACTTTCATTAATTGACGACCTTGAAGAAAAATCTTGACAAGCATTGAGATATTGCGCAGTGAGGCGTGTGTTTTCCATAATAAATCGCGTTAATTCCATTAAAATTATGCTGGCATTTCTAGCAAAACTCCTTCTGTCATTGAATTAACATTTCCTTCAGAAAATATGAACAGCTGTTCAACCGAAGACGTGAATTATGATTTGGTAACAGTCTGTTTTGCTAAGCAACGCCTCCACCAGTGCCCTCTCCCTGAAGTGAGCCGAAATGCGCTTATGGCTGTGTTTTTGTTTCACGCATCTGTATATGGTATTCGTAATCAAGCGTTTATCATACTTGTGCTGCTTGTGGACTTAAGTTAACCCTCTCGGGGTGTCGTCACTATATAATTAAGTACCCTCCTTTGATGCAGTCGCTTGGGCCTCTTAATTATCTCAATGAAATTGGCGATCTCGAATGGCTCCCGAGGACGATATCAATGGTCACTGCAACTGTTGGTTGTCTCAGGGGGTCCACTTCTGAAGAGCAGCTGCCCAGGGGTCCACCTCGTGCAGCGGACGTCTGTCGCTGCGTGGGGATGAACGCCTAATGAGATGTGCACCGACCAATCGAGAGCAATGGTCATCAAGCGACCAGGCGTGAGATCTCACGCGCTGGCACAATGCGCTGTGCTCAGCGATGCGTGTCTCTTAATGAAGCTGATTCATGCGATCAAATCAGGGCATGAATCGACAAGGGTCGCTTTCGGGGTCAAATTCAGACGCTTTTGTTTGCTCTGTTTCGTAATCCCAACTCAATCCACGCCGCTTCGAACCTTGAGTGGCCTGCGCTGTGCATGACAGATGGCGGATTACAGCTATGCTCAGCGTTTTCCTATTCACAGTTCTGTTTTCCATTATAATCCTCTCTCCCCTCCTCCTTCTCCTTCTCCTCCTCCCCAGTCGCCCTCCTCAGGTCACCGGGGATTCAGGTTTAGCATAGCAATCACCCTGTTACTGCGTGGTACACAGCACCGTGGATATACCTGGCTTTGCTCATCAGAATTTCAACAATTGAGATGCCAAGGGGATTTTTTTTTTCTTGCCACCAGGTGCGTCGGTTACTTTACACCAACCTTCA
Organism: Capitella teleta; assembly: GCA_000328365.1. Lineage (NCBI taxonomy): Eukaryota > Metazoa > Annelida > Polychaeta > Capitellidae > Capitella > Capitella teleta. The sequence goes on from KB311061.1 coordinate 645,796, forward strand.
CAGTGAATAAATATTTAGTTGGATATCGTCTGATATCCCGTTTTACCGCCGTCTTTGAAGTGTATGACTTCTAACTTCATAACAAAATCCGTCAAGGTTTCTCAATAGCACTGAGGGCATTATATTCTATTATGTACATTCTTACAAAGAACGACATCCCAACCCCAACCTCCAAACCTACACCCTTCCATCGTCGCCAAAGCTCCCTCCAGCCAATTCATGTTTTAATAATGGTCTCCCTAATCGGAGCTCGATCTTCTGTATAGATATAGACTCAGAGCTGGCGGGTTTCCTGCCGTTTCCTTGCTATTACTCCCTGTCCGTAATCACTGCTTTCTCTTTCCTGTTTGGCGGCACATGACCTCCGCGGGGGGAGCTAGATGAGCATGTAACAATTCTCCAATTATGGGCAAATGCCGGACTTGAGATTATTATGGCGGGCCAGCTGCGTGCGACGAACGGGACGGTTGAAGGAAACTGCAGAGCCTCTCAGGCATAATGAGCTCCCACTGAGCGCCCGAGGCCGCGGATTGGCTGAGCTGCCTTCGCCACAGTGGGCGGCATCGCCACTGGGCTCTGCTGTCGCAGTCACATGTCAAAACAAACGCAGCAGCGCACGGAGGTTGGCAGTATTTTGAGTGGAAAACTGTGCTGCGAATGTTCCTTCAGCTCACAGTATAGGTCGATCTCGGTGTTCTGCTAAACCCATTCACTCGCGGATACTGCAACCTCGCATTCAAAGGTGGGTACATCGTTGTATAATGTGGTATACACCGTGTTATTAGCCGTGTGTGTGTGATAGTGTATGTGTGTGTCCCCTAAATGCTCGTGTCAAAAGCTCAAAATCTAGGTGTTAGAACAGTTAGGCTGAAACTGCGGGACAAATATTTGCTCTGCACTCGTACAATGTCGTAATTGATATGTGAACAGCGCTATCAATGATATCAATCAACACACGCCTGAGATTATTTTCTGCCACATCGCGATAACTCTGTGCTCTCCCCTCCGATTTCTATCTTGGTAGCAGTTCCGTGTAGAATCATCTCTTTGCTCAGCCTATACTCCACTCCATTAAAAGCTCATACAGCTGATTCAAGTGGCGGTAAACCCTCGTGTTTTTCTTCTTGACGTCAATGCAGGTTTTCATGAAGAATCTCAAGAAAGCGTGTTTTTAAAGCCCTTGCCTCCAGTCCTTTAACATTGAGTTCTGAGAGAGGGCCGTTTGCTTAACAGAATGAGGCTTTGTGAATTTATAAAATGTGTTTTATATTATCTTGTGCCTCTTTAACCATACTTACAGAACGTTACATTTGGTTTATACTTTATAAGATATACATTGTTTCTGTACTTCACCAACACACATAATCAGTTAACCACCCATTTTGCATGCATCTTTATTGCTCGTAATCCAGTCGTGGACATTGTAATTACATAATATTAACGAGTTCTCTACCTGTCCGGCGAGACGGTCGAACATACTGATTAATTTGACAGATCATTACGTAACATAAGCATTTAATCCTATCTGTTGAGCATTCATGCAGAATGCGTGGTTGCGTCATCTAAGGCCGTTGTGGTTTGATCTTGACATGCCTTTAGGCTACCAATCCTATCATGCGTATAGTGCTGCATACAACACCTTGTTTGCACCTTCATCAATGGGGCAACATCACCAGTTGAATAAGTTGTTACGTCGAATGCTACGATAACACCTCACCGCGACCTCTAGCAACGAGTGCGAATATATTATTCACACCAATCTCACCTGTAAAAACATCCATCTAATTAATAATTGTATCCATTCAGGTATACAATATGGATGCGTGTTCAATCAGCACCGTTCACGCTTGGTGTAATCATAACATTCAGTATGTTAATTGATGATTGATGTGGCTATACTACAGTCATGTTCAAAACTTGCGGCCGCCCACACCATACAGCCCAGGGGGACTCCCTGGGGAGGGGAAAAGATTCCTGACCGCTTGCTGCACTCACTCATCAAGCAGTGCCTACAGCAATCGTCGTAGGTGGCCAGATGACCAGACCGATGCTGACCAGACTACCTTTCGACCTCTTGACCTCTCATTGTTTATTCATGAGTCTGCTTATAATTACCTTGATGACGTCTCGCGGGACAGCCGCAGAGGTGTACGCACTCGTTGATTTACGAGGGGAGCAAGTTGAGATGGCGAGGGGGGTTGATTGCCGGCAGTGGAATCTAGGTCACATCTGCGGTGAGATCCCCCCACCCCTTCTACTAGTAGTATCCTACCAAAACCTACAAGCAACTGTCATCCATCCATCACTGCGTATGTGTGAAGATTGAACGGACGGTGCATCTAAGCTGCGCGGTTGGCCGCGCGAATTGCCCTGTTGATGGCTGGAGTCTTTTTGAAGCCGCTTCGAGACAACGTTGATCGGTTAATTGTTGATTGAAGTAACACATTAGTGCACCTCGTGCACCACTCGTAGCACATGAGAGTGATTACAATTTGCTTATTGATGAGAAAGGCTTCCTGCAAACGCTCTCGTATATTTGTCGGCCGCTATGTCTGACATAACCGCTTTAAGTTGTTAGTCCGTCAATACTTTGTCTATGCATGCAAGCGAAGCAGTATTTCCAATGGGCAACATGTATTAGTTTATAGTATTCATCGGTGTTTACATTGATAGCTATTATATATATATGTAGTTCACTATAATATAACACATTATAATTTTACGTGGATATTGAAGCGTGGGTTATAATTGTAATACATCTAAATGGAATGATATGCGTGCATCTGTGACCTATCTGTTCTTAGGTGACCTCCGCCGACGCAATCTCTTCTCAAATTTTGACTAATTAGTTCACCTGCCGTGGAGCTCATGGTAAGTAGGTCCTTTGACTTCTTTCAAATGTCGTTCATCGGCTGCATACAAAAGGGCTCCTTTCACTTCTCATTCAATCCGTTATCTGATCCAATCTTTATCTAATGTCCGTTGGGAGCCCACGTTGCTGGACACCCCGTGGACTCGCACAAAAGATGTATGCCTGGTCAAGCAGTTGGTCAAGCAACGCCAGAGGCTCTCTTTGTTTTTTTTTTACCTTCTGTCATTCTAAAGTGAATTTTTGTGTTCGCGCGTCAATACCTCACACTTGGACAGTGAATCGCTGTGGTTTTTCATTGCTATGAAGGAAAGCGATGCAGCTAGGTCCTCTAGCTGGGAGAAGGAGGAGGAGGAGGGTGCAGTGAGTTGAGAGAAAAACGAACGGGAGACGACTGAATGGAACGCTTGCCAAAGAGGAGCACAGGCGCTGAATTCCAAATAGACGAGCAACCCGAGACTCCTACAGCGCAAAAAGAAGCACAGAAAACTGTTCACTGAATGCGTGCGGTAATCCTAGCCCCGCCTCAGGGCGACATGGTGTGCGGGACAGCCGACCCTTTGGTGGTTTGCCACGCATTTAGTTCGTCATAGTGTAATAAGAATGTGATGACATCATTGACATGCATGTATACGCGCTATCGGCCTGCTATAGGGCGTGTATTTATAACCACCGGACGCGGATATCATGTGATAAAGTATTTATCCCGTTGCCATGGCAATGGGTCACAGCGCGAACTCTGAGGAGCGAGGTCGACCATTCAGCGCCAGATCAGAAATCGCCGCTGGGGTCACAATGGCTGGTCAGTGTGACTACGTTACATTGGATCATAACCATTGCTTCACTGCTTGCTGCATGCTGCAAATCAGGACCAAAGAGACCAACTCCCTCGCGAGGGATTCGCTCTCTAATATCATTACGCTGATGATTCCCGGTGTTGCATAATACTACGGAGCCTGCTTCTATAGGCCATGCAACGCCTGCATGATCGATGCGCCCATTCGTGCTGCTCGCACGGAGGCAACCCCTGACCTATGACCTCGTCCAGTGCCCATCAGGGACATTGCAGCCGAACCCGCCATGCTTGGCTCCCTTTGTGGTGTTGTAAGCAAGCCTTATGTCAAGTTGCTCGTCGGTTGGGCTTTGAATCATCGTCGCCATGGCAACGATATCATTCTTGGTGCTGTAGATCAGCTTCAATGCTTATTTTGCGTGTTCTGTGAAGGCACTGCGTTGATGTTTCAGACGTCTAATCACTGATGATTAGAAGCTAATTGTCACCGTTTCTGCTTTTATTAATGCCGTCGGATTTCTTACGGCTTCCGATATACCGGGGCGTGGTATATTGCACGTCTTTTATGGCCGAAGGAACGATTAATCATATGGCTATAACGGATCGAAGCTTGTTTTCTAGCTGACGAATGGTGCTAATTCAGCTCCGTATATCAGAGGAAACGCAAGGTATACGCAAGGGGGCCCTGCAGTCTATGCAGCCTCGACGTGTGCTGGTGGTTGATAGAGGAACGTTGAGTGGCTCCTCTCCATGCGCAGTCGCTGTCTGCCTCCTGGGAAGCAGGGTCTCAATTTGCTTCGGTCAGTAATTGATTCATCCGGTGTCCACCGATCTTGAGCTTGACCTGGCTGCGGGGGTCAGAGGTCCTTCTTCACAGTCCGTCGCCCTGATTCGACTTTGCCAGTGACTTGGCAGTTCGAGGAATAGGTTGGAAGAAGCGAATGAGTTTGACATTTCAATTCGGTCGTCTTGTTGGCTGGCATCTCTCTCAGTGCTGCTGCATTGGCGGTTAGCCCAGCTGACCCTCTCCACTGCAACAGTGTTTTTAAAGCAACTTGGCGAAGCGACTGAAGACCGTCCCCCATCGCGTGTTGTGCTAACTTACTCATTCGGAATACCGCTTCTGTATGCCTGTTGAGTCAGCTGACTGTAAGTTGAGACCTCATTGAATTTCTGTGCAACACGTTTCCACACGCTGTTGGTTTTTGCTCTGTTTAATCTGTCTTTTGTGTGCTTGTCGATGCTATAGAGTTACACTTGTTTGTTTGATCCATGTTCTGATGTTATTAATTAAGCCATATATACATGTATTATAGATATTATAAAGCCAATTTTATGACAGTGCAGCGCTCGGGATAGTTCATTGACTTCATTCTCTGCCACAGCTGTTGGAAGTTTACCTCCTCACCTGGGCTAAAGGTCCTCGTTAATCCAATGGGCTCATCGCAGCACTTCGATTCGCGCCCCGTGAGTTACATGATCATCAAGCGATAAGCCGCGAGTGAAGCTATGATGAATCGGGCAATCATTACCAGTGGGGAAGGCGTTGCATATATAGGAGAGGTGTGATATAGTGAGATAAGTGGGGCTCTGCGGGACTCCGAAGTATGTGCTCCCCCGTCTACTTGTGTGTATAAAAGCATGCCTGGCTGTTTTGATGGATGAGGCATTCGTATTGAGAGAAAACTGCGCTGATCGGCATGATGCAAATCAAAGCAGTTTATTGCTGTGAGTTCCATGTTTCTTTGTGGACGGCTGTCGTACATCACATCTTGATTGCACGTTTGCCAATCACTGAATGGTCCACTGAAGACATTTATCGCTGCATCAGCAAAGCAAGAGCTGACCTTGCTGTTCGATGCCTGCAGCTGAACGCAGCCCATGATTATGCGCATCTCCTATACATGTTGTTTGTTGTCATAACTGCCCCCCTCCCCCCGCCTCTAGTCTCCACTCATTAGTTGTGTATCTATAAGATTCACACAATATTCGTGTGCCTACCGTCTATAACGACCAAGCTTCATGTACGCAGCGTCTACTTGTAGACCCGCCTCAAGGTTTATCGAAAATCGTGCTTGAATAGGCAGGAGTTTCTAGGAGATAATTTTGAGTTGGTGGTGATGTATACAATCTGCACATTAGACGTCGTAGCATCCCAATCGAAGCAGTATGTTGTTATACAATATCCGATGAAGAGAGAGATAGAGAGAGTAAGGGAGAGGATCTAAACCTTCCCGGGTGACTGCACGGGACTGTTCATTATACCTGGATGATGGTAGGTGTATTGCACCCTATGGCGTTGTACGAGTCGACTCGTACCACCACGCATCTGTGAGATTCAGTCGTGAATTATTTACCTCGGCCTGCACTAAGGTGGGGAGGGTAGGCACTCGTTATCCACAGAAGGAACTCGATTTGCACCTGAAATATTAATACCTTCTTTGTTTTATTGATTCGCGTTGTTGGTTTGCGCCTAGAGTATAATTAGTTTTAGAGATTTTGGCCCTTTGAAAGTAATAATGTTATGATCGATCAGGGAACATCTTGCTGCGTGTATGGCACGATCCAATACTACATATGCACATGGTGCTACTATTGTTGTCAGCAGCGAATGATTTGTTGCCTAGGCGACAGCCTAACACTGCATCATCTGAATCGAGGTCGAGGTCGTATGGCTAAGATTTGCTGTACGTGTTGGTTTAGCTGAACAGCGCCTATTGTTGTAAAGGTAAACAGCGCGGCTCGCGAGCAAAGAGGGGGAAATCGAAGCACCAACTCACAGCTATATCTCACGGTATATCGATGATTCTCTTTGCCGCCGAGTGGTGTTCATTTGTGTAGATTAATTCACAGTGTGTTCAAGTGCTCATTCAGGGATTTCATTCGAGTGTTTTTCGATGAAGTGAGTAGATGGTCAGCTGCTGACGATCTTTTCTGATTGCGCAATAACTGTTTGGCGAGAAAGGTTCTTTCGTCTGTAGTCGAGTAGTCCTACGTTCATCCCGGTTTATCTCTCGCCGTAAAACGTTTCCTGCTGCCTCGCTCGGCATTCTGCATCAGAGGAAATGAGACCAGACATAAAGGCAATCACAGCCGATGTAACAGGATGGGAAGTGTCACGGTGCTAAGATCACCCACAATCTCAGCTCTTGCATTATGTATTTCTATAGGCAATTTCAAACAAGTGGATGTATTCAGTTCTCTTCTCCTTAGAGGTCATTTAGTAAAGACAAATAAACCTGTCTTTGTGAATGTTTCATATTGAGAGGTAAATGGCCAGTTAACCATATTGAAAGTGATAATTATGCGACCGCTGGACTCAGTACCGCAAGTGATAAGATTTACGAACGCCGCAATATCGCCCAACAAAGCTATAGTGGCTATCGTTGTACAAATGGTTTGACTAGTTGTTGAATGCTTGTTGACCCAATTCCTCTGTTTTATGACCTCATTTCCTCCGTTTGAATTTCCACACCGCCGCCTTGTTCCTTGCAATCGCAGTTTTTATGCCTGCCATGTTATCCGTTTGCAATTAGCCATGACGTTTTTACAAGCCGCCTGATCGCCGATGTTGCGTCCCCCAATTACCGAGGGACCAAAGAACAACATCGCTGCGCTCACAGCGCGTGTTCTCTGTTCCCTCACATCTCGACGTGCATTAATTTGATAAGCACTGAAGTTGCCGTGATTAAAACCAGCTTTTGATAACTCTGCTTTTTGAAGCGGTAAGAGTTCTCTTCCGGGTAGATAACCAAACGCAACAAGACTGTATTTTAAGTGGATAATCAGGGCCAGGACAGCCGCCGGGAGGGGGTCTGCAAGGCGCGCCAATTTAGACCGAGAAGAGGCCCCTGCACCACCTTGCATTGATATTGCGCGATGCTATAATTTAGAACATCCTTCGCTTTATATGCACTGTCTGCTTGTATATTATGGGCGTCTGTAAGTAATAGACCCCCGTACTTGGCGCCTTATCGTACCCTGCTACGCCCATAATTAATATCTTTGGTTTGATCTCGTACATCAACTAACTGCATCGCGATCCGGTATGCAGGCTGCGTGTCCGGTTACACGGATACTGGCGGCTATTGTGAAAGGGAACACTTCACAGGCGTCGAATTATAACCGAGCCAGGAGAGCGGAACGACCACGTGATCAGCTTGGCTAATGCTGATTGCTTTTAAAGCCGACCATTCTTCTCTTCAATCCCGAACGATGAGCCGAAAAGTCCCGAGCGTTCAGCACTGGCGATGCCGGGCTTCCTCCATTTCACTAAACGTTTCACACAGAGAAAAATTAATCGGGCTGCTCGCATCGCTACTGAGGGGTGAAATGATCTCTTGTCCGGACGCGGATTAGGGTGGGATTACGATTGGATCCCGTTCGGATGCAAATTAAGACGGACACTCAGCCGCGTTTGATCTCATCAGGGGGAGGAGAGCTCCTGATCATATTTTTGTTCTCCTTTGCGCGCCATGCCACAAAAGAAGAGAATAGTCAGCCAAGGGGGTCGGGGCAGTCCTCTGAAGAAAATCGCTTAGGACCCCATGTGCATAAAAGGGGGCTGCATGGATGCGTGCACTCCGCAATCTGACAGACAATGCCGGCCCACTGGATCTGTTCCTTTACAAATGCCCGTGAGATGAAAGGCAGGCGATGATCCGTCCACCCCAAACCCCCTCCTCCTTCTTTTCAGTGCTTTCTTTTGTTGCTAGTGTTGCCAAGCGCAGCAGAGAAGGGTTATGCTTATAACCATAACGCCCTTTAATCATATCTCAGCCTCTTTCATTCTGCAACATGTGCCCTTGTCAAAGAGATTCGTTTTCTGCTCTTATGTCACTTTTCATTCGATGTGTTTCTCTTTTATGCCAGCAGTTTCCTGGTGGCCTTGAGCATGCAGCTTCCTCCGTTAGCCGACACCTCATTTGCTTCTTCTTTATATGCACTGGCGGATTATGATCGGGGCGCCTCCGAAACCGCTCGGCTTTAGGTTTTCACAATCCGGTCTGAGCGCAGCTTAGACGACGCACAGGGGAAGGCTGCATTTCCTAATTAATACGGGTCACGTTGCTTCTCGCAAAAGCTAATTCAACTCAGTTTAAACCCGAGTCTTCTTGTGGCCTTCTGCTTGTCTTAGCAGAATCCTTCCGGATAATGGAAGTACACGTGATGGCAGCCGAGGGAGGGGATCGCAGTGGGAAAAACTGGGAGATGCGATTCTCATCAAAAACTCGTCCGTCTTCCACGTGTCAACATCATCACATTCGGTTGCCATCAGACTACAGCTATAAGGACGCGTGTATGTAAACTTGGTTTATGATTCGATGCCAAATTTTTATGACTTTTTATATGTGGGTCGTTATTATTATGAACTGTCGATCGAGTGAATGGTTTTATGGACTGTTCAATTCTTCCTCGCATATAATCATCCCGTGGCAGTCATTTCTCATACCAGCTGTATTTTTATTTATTATATGCAAATAGACATCCAGGGTCTTAATTCAATCGGCGTTTTACACGCTTTTAATTATTGATGTATGTGCCAATAGTATCTAGTTTTATTATATTTCCTCGACCGGAATTTAATTTGATTTAACAAAAAACATGATTCATGAGCAAGAAACACTGTAATACATTAAATTTTTATTAATAAAAAATTCCCATGTGAGCGAACATTTTTCACAGTCGCAGCTCTTCGTTCTTGAATCGGCTTAATCTGGATTTATCCGATGCGATCGGTCTGTTGTGGCATTAGCGTGTTCTGGCACTAATGAATGATTTTCCCGAGACAAGTTGGCGCCACATCTAACAGGGCAGCAGAAAAAAGAAGCGAGATTCACGTGACACTTGTGTGAGTCACCCTTGCCATGCACGCCTCGATGCATCGCCGTTCGTTGTACCTCGCATTCTGCTTTTGTCTCTCAGCGAGCAACGATTTCTGCTCTGACTGCTCGATGGACATTTTGGAGGGATTATTGATCATTAGAGCATATAAATTGCAACAATTACTGCAGAGGTAATTGTGTGTTTTCGTGTGGATAATTTATGTCCATCACACATTGAATGATTGTAATGCAGATGGCATGCAACTGATTCCACGAGATGTAAGCATGCGTGCAAGAATGAAATCCTTGGTTACATAATGGATAACTGGCTCCATTGACGGAACCGCCAAGGTCGAGAGCTCTGGCTCAAGGTGACACACGTCTATATATGATTCTATTTTTCAAAGCGATCTTATACCAACCAGAATATTCCATTTGACAGTAAAAAGTTTGTTTTGAGTTGTGACATATTCTGGAACCCAAAATATTGAGAATACCACTGAAAGAAACGCGCGACTATGAAGTGACGCTGGTTACCATGGCAACAGCAAGTTAATGAATCTGAGACAATTCGGAGTAGCAAAAGGATTTCAAATGAAAAAAAAAAAGAGTACATTGCAGCAATACTTGTTAATAATAAATGCTCGTCATCAATTAGGGAGGAATATAACCAAGTTTAGCCATTAGCAGTGTCTTTATATCATAATATGAGACCTGCGAATTGCCTACGTTCTGTCTCGAGTCTTCACAAAGGCAAAGGGGTGAAAAATGGGCGCATATCGTGCGAGTGAGTCGTCATTGAAGTCAATGGCTCGGATCCGAATCTGAGCGCTTCATGCTTAGATTCGGGCCGATTTATTAGTAGCCTGCAACGTGCATGGGCACTACGAGACCCCTTGGTGCGGCGTCGGCATTCTATAGCATCGGAAAGCGAAAATGTTGCTCTGAAGATGTTTGTGTGCAGCTATATGCAGCACTCAAGATGCATCGCCAAGAGTCGTTTTGAATTATGCATCGGGGCGGCGAGGTTAATGCGCGTTGTGAGACCATCTTGACGGAGGTGCAACAGGTCGACGTGAATGTCTTGGTCTTGCAATATCCCACACTCTCATCTTACTGGTTCGTTCCCTTCCCCAGGGAAATCGTATAATCCAGGAAATGAGCCTCGGGTCTTGACTGAAAGGCGATCGCACGCGCACCCAGGGGCTCCCTTACTCCATCTGGCTGTTGCAGCTACTCCCTCTGCTAAAATCTCGCCTTTGTCCCTGACTCCTCTCAGCTGAAGCGGTGGTGCAGCCTGTAACCCATTTTTGATTAACTCCGCTGGATCGACCTGTCATCACTAGAAGCCACAGCAAACAATTCAAGTCAACGCTGATCAGGCTGGCTAATTTGACAATAATAACTGTTTGCGATTGTTGGGCTACCATGCCACTCTCCCGGCGCTCGTTGCTGGGCTTCATAAGGATGCCGAGTCGATCCGAGGGATTGACAGGTCTTCACTACGAAAAGCTGCGCGCTTTTATTGCGTTCTGAGGATCGAAATTGTGCTGACATTCGCAATTTCGCTGTCAACCTCTCTGAGCACAATTGAATTTCGGCGCAGTCCGTGTGCGCTGCTTGCAATTGCCCGCGCAACAGTTGCTGTCGTCCGAGTATGCAAAGCTTCCGACTGACTCTTCATCTCGAGTGCTTGTTATGAGAACTGACAAGTTGTGAAGGGAAGTAGTATTTCAGTCGTTTAAGTTTGAGTTATTGAGCTTATTTGGCTATAGCCGAAGTGTCAATGCGTATCAAGCGTGCATGGTTGATTTGCTGCTCAAGCTTTGCAGCTGTTATTCTAAACATGACGTCACCACTTTACATAAACGGGAGTCAGTATACGTATCACCACCCTGGGGCGGTTTATTAATACTAATTATGCACATTCTTTTGTCTCGCCGATGCATTGGATGCCTGCCATTCATAATGCATAGACACAGTTTCTTCTAACCGCTGCAGCAACAGGGAGACGCTCGTCGTTGCCTAGGCGACGGCGGATGTGCATTGCCCCAAGCATGTTCTCTGGTTTCCGTTTCCAGTGTTGAGTCATCAGACACGGAATATTGATTTTTATTAATTACTCCGGCGACGCATGGAAGCCATGGACCTCTGTTTCACACACTCAAAAAAACCCTCGCGCGTGCATTTTTCTATATTCCAACCCACCACCCCCCGCGGCTTCTCATCATTGTTGAGCGCGCAGGTGTGCGTATAGAAGAGAGCAGGGACTGAACGCATGCAGCAGTGTCGCCGCGGAAGCAGGCAGCCAACAGTCGGCACGCGTCTAGTAGCGGGTGGTTATATAGCGGATCGGCTGAGAGACCCTCGAAGGCATGCTGCTCTCTCGTTCATCTGTGATTACATAGGATCAGTGTTATGCTTTTGTGTTTCTGTTTTCTTCTGTTCCGTGTTGTGATTCTCGTTTCGTTGATTGCAGGAGACGACCTTAAGTGTCTCCGATGATGTCGCTGCACTCTATCCTCGTCGTCTGCACGTAAATCTCCTCTCGTCGTCGCGATGACGTGGCCCACTGCGCTCACCGTGACGGTCGTGCTGCTGTCACAGCTACTGCTCAATGCGCTTGGCGCCGCCCTTTCGGAGTCGTCGTCGGAGCAGGCCCCCGACGAGCGCCGAGTTCTCCCGCAGGCGATCGTCATCGGCGTTCGTAAGTGCGGTACTCGTGCCCTTTTGGAGTTCCTCGGCATGCACCCGCAGATCAAGATAGCTCCAGATGAGGTTCATTTCTTCGACAAGGACGATCGCTACGAGCGAGGTCTTGAGTGGTATCGCCAGCAAATGCCAATGTCATCACCAGGCCAGCTGACGATGGAGAAGTCACCCGCGTACTTCATCAGTCCAACTGCGCCTGGTCGCATCCAGTCGATGAACCACACCGTCAAACTGCTCGTCATCCTCCGTAACCCGATCACAAGGGTCATTTCAGACTACACACAGACGTTCACCAAGAAACGAAGTCGCAATGAGTCCTGTGTTCCTATTGAAGACCTCGTGATTGACAGTTTTAGCGGGGAAGTCAATCTCCGGTATAAACCGATCGACATCAGCATTTACCACCAGCATTGGGCTCGCTGGATGATGAAATTTCCTCGTCATCAGATCCACATTGTGGACGGTGATCGCATGATCGTGGATCCTCTCTCTGAACTGATCCAAGTGGAGAGATTCCTTGGCGTGAAACCTTTCTTAACGACTGATAACTTTATGTTCAATGCCACTCGGCATTTTTACTGTATGCGTAAACCGGGCAGAGCCACTGAGCACTGTCTCGGCTTCAGCAAAGGCAGGACGCACCCTCAGCTCAAACCGACCGTACATCAGAAGCTGAAAGACTTCTTTAGACTTCACAATAACCTCTTCTATCAGTTGTCTGGGCGGGAATTTCATTGGGATGCAACGTGACGTCATTCTTCTTCTGTAACTCCAAATGTATTTCTGGCTCCCTGATTATGTGCCTATAGTAAGCATATTACATTGTTGCTTAATGCTAATGCAAACGTGAGCTGATTGAATTCCATGTATATATTATACATTCAGTCAAATTGTTCGCCTTTTGATACAAGTTACACTGCAATTATACCAAATTTTAAGGTTCACACAGTCGTATTTATAATTAAATCCTTGCGCCCGCAAGTCATTATGAACTTTCAACGCGTCGGTTGACAGAAAGAGTATTCAATAAAAATGTCAAAGCTTTGTGTTCTCTTGTACCATCGCGTTTTTAATTGTGTTACTTCTGGATTGGTTTGATTGCAAGGCAGTCGGCTGTCTCCCATCTGCTCTCTAGTATTTCCCCCTTTTGTTGCAATCTGTGTCATTCTGTCTGCATACAGGGAGGTCTCATTATTTGGCAGCCCCCATTAGGGAGCATTAATTTCCGGATTGATATTTCATTAGCTTCGACATGTTGTTCGACATGTTGTCTCTCAATAGTTTAGCTGTACAAGTCTGAAGAGGCATATTCACCGTATTTTGCTGTTATTATATTCTCCCTTATTCCAATTTATGTCAGAATGAATCAATTTTAAGGCATTTCCCAATAATCGTTGGATGCTAACGATGACTTTGTTCCTTTCACTATGGAGTATATGGACTTGCTAGAGAGGGAAGTCGACAATTTATTTCAAACGCCTCAGGCAAACTATCGGATGCGTCCGATGACAATTTCATGGTAGGACTAATGGACACCACTCGGGCTCCTGACGTCGACAAGAGTAACCATAATTACACGTTTTTGTGTCGATGTCACAATCAGCTGCCATAATTGCGGTTTGAAGGATTCCCTGCGGTCGATAGCCATGCACTTTGGGCGCACAAATGCCGTCATTAAGAGCCGTCATTGTCTTTGCCGTCACGTCTTACAGAACGGATAATTAGGATGGCGCCGATCCCCACTGGGACGAAGCCGTCTTGTCATCAAAAGCTGACGTTGTGTCATCTGTATTTTGTTCATTTCGACTCAATTTGCGTAGAAATCCTCTTAATATTCCCTGGTTTCTCGCTGAAGATCCAACAGATGGGTGAGGCTGTGTAATTGGTCAGCGAATGCATTCTTAATGACCACGCCCAGCTCCCTGGACCCCCTCCCCTGTGCTGTCCCCCGGTCAAGCGACCCACCATTGGCAGTAATTGATTCTCATTGTGAGGGAAGTCAATGCAATAATGAACTTAATGTGACCAACTTCATTGCTTCTTCTCTTCATTGAAATTTCAGTCTGAGTGATTATCAGCCCATGAAACCCTTTTGTGGGCGGAGGGGAGGCCAGTGTCCGCCCAGTGCCTCCAGTTGTTCTTCCAATCTAGACTTCTTCGGACAGTTAAGCCTTTCAGCTTAAAGCGTTCACTTATTATGCTGTCTCACATCTGGGATTTTTTGTTGCGTGAAATGGAGTATTTTAGATTGATGACGTTTTGCGTGCATTAGAGAATGTATACTTGTACTACGGATTAGTACTACATGTATATACCACTGTGTGTATTGCAGTCTTGAATATAGCAAGGGGAAGCGCTGGGAATGTGCGTAGATAACTAGATCCCTATTAGCGCTCAGAAAACAGCAAGGCTAACAGCGGAGACGAAGGACGCATGCATCTTCATGCTTCCGATGAACCAACTCATTCATCAAGGCAGCAAACAGCAGTAAACACACAGGATGATCCTTAATTAACGAGGCCTCATTCGAGGTCTTCTGCAGGGCGAGGTCACACTTCTTATTCCCATCCCAGTCTACTCATCTTCGAGCACTGTTGTTTTACAATTAACGGGCAGCCAAGCTTGCTTAGGTGAGCGTGCTCGGCGTAGCAAAGAGCCGCGGCTACAGTAGAGACGTGCTTACTTAGTTGCGAAGTCAAGTCGAGTTCTGGTCATAAATCTCCGTCCTTCTTATCTCCCGAGGGGTTCCCTATAATGAGGTATTCGGCACTTTCTGGAATCATCCGGGACGATTGCCGAATGGACGCTGAGGGAGTGGACACAGTCGATGACCACTGCCGACTATTATCGTAAAGCGCATCAGCATGGCCCCCACGAGGGACGAGGGAATCATTTATGAGCTGCCGCTATCGGAATGCCACTTGCTGGGGAAGCGCTGACTCATCGCTTTGTTGCATTTTCCTTTAATCCGCGCGCGTGTTAGATGCGCGTCCATATCGCCATGCAAAGGGGGCGGGTCACGTAGGTGCATTGGCGCCGAATGAGATGCATGCGGATGTACGGTGTCATTTTCCCGTGAGCTAAATGCCCCGTCTGAAATGCATCTTGTTGGGGCATTATGCGCACGCAGGCATCAACTCTAAGCTGCGGGGTTTCCTAGAAAGTGTAATTGCGTTTTGCGAGAGATGATGCTTGTCACTGGTAGAGCGTGTGACCTGTCGTTAGCAGGCGAAAGTGTGCTGGCATGCAACAAAGTCTATATACATGCATGCAACAATGACGCATGCAACAAGCTCTCTGCATGAGGCACTCTGCTTTATTTGGCGCATCATCTGCGTTCAAATGTCGGCTTCTTTTACTGTTTGATGATGACTGCACTAAAGCCTTTTACTCATTGCTTTTCTGTTTCAGATCCCGCAGACAATGTAGCAATCACAAGTGGTATGGCCAAATATGAGCTGATCGGAGCACCTTGCAATGGCGGCGCGGCTTCGTCGTCATCTGTGGTGCTTCCAACAAAGCGTGTGCCTTTTCCGTGGCTCACCAGAGGGCGCCTGTTGTGCGCTCTGTGCATTTGCATCGTTTCCACTTCAATACTTCTGCTTCAGTGTTTACACCCTGGACTGATCCACCAGAACCTGCTCTGCTGTGGCTCGCAGGCCTCCGCCATCACCCTCGAGAACTCATCTCACCATGCGGCAACTATGGAAGCGCGGATCTACAGCGTGGGAGATGATGATGCAGACGTGGATGATGCGTACTACGACGACACACTGGAGGGAGCTCAGCGACCTGCGCACCAGAAGCACCAGAAGCGTCGCCTTCCCCAGTGCCTCATCATCGGGGTCCGCAAGGGAGGCACGAGGGCGCTGTTGGAGTTCCTCAATCTGCATCCAAACATCGCGGCTGAGAAAAAGGAAATGCACTTCTTCGATGACGAGGTCAACTACAACCGAGGTCTTGAGTTCTACCGCAAGCGCATGCCGTATTCATACGAGGACCAAGTCACCCTGGAGAAAACACCAGCGTACTTCGTTGAGGAGGTGGTTCCAGGTCGTGTGTCGGCTATGAACAGCAGCATCAAACTGATTCTCATCCTGAGAGACCCGGTGGAGAGGGCGATTTCTGATTACATGCAGATCTACACAACTCGACACGAACGGGGCAAGACTCACGAGACTTTCGAAAACCTCGCCTTTGACGCTATGACGGGCGATGTGAATAAATCATATAAAGCCATCCGGCGCTCCATCTATCATCGGCATATGGAGCGATGGTTAGAGCACTTCCCTCTGCATCAGTTCCACTTCGTCAGTGCTGAGAACCTCGTACAAAACCCGGTGGAAGAATTACGTAAGGTTGAGGACTTTTTGCAAATCGACCACAGACTAACTCAAGATCACTTTTACTTTAACCAAACCCGTGGCTTCTACTGCATGCATCTTCAGCACCGGCAGAAATGTCTGGCGCCCAGCAAAGGTCGAGCTCACATACCCATTGACCAGGATGTCATCTATAAATTGAGAGAGTTTTTCAGGCCACACAACCAAGAAATGTATGAATTGGTTGGCATGAATTTCGGTTGGCCTTGAGTTGTATCTGAACATCTGATCGGAGTGCGGCTGCACCCTTGTAGCCATACACCTCTCTATTTTGTTAATTTTCTAGTCACTCGCCAGTGAGTTCATTTCATATGTATGTAAAATTGCAAACCGTTATATTCCTCCCCGTCAAATCCCACAATTCATTCCCTGAGCAATCTCCAGATGCCTCCAAACAAATTAATCATCCAAATTTGCATTCATTATTACCGTACTAAATCCTATGGATTTTTATTCTCATAATACGAATACAAATTGTATGCCTTTCATTTTTCATTTTTCAAGTTTTTTTTTTGTTTTTTTTCTTTTCGCTATCTTGGCATTCGGTAATTTTGACTCTGGAGTCATAACGTACCGTTCTCTGTTCACTCTCTGTTGCAAATTATCGCTTAACCTGTGGTGCTAAAGTGTAATCTGATACGAATGCCGTTCTAAGGTATTTTGTGGGTTCATCACTGAATTTATATTTTATTCTAAATTCGAAGGGAAGGAAAGTGCTCACATGTTAGCAGTCGGTGGTCTCGTGGCGGAGGCCTCAGATCATAACGTACTTTGTTTCGTCTCACCATAACGTTCTGATTTCTGGTGAGTCTCGATCTGCATGCATGTTCACTGTACTTCTGCATTTCATGGATGTTATACGAGTATGTATCTTTGACAGTGTCACTCCAGTAAGGTAGCTACTTGCATGTTTGATTTCTTGTGAAATAATATAGCACAATCACGTAACATGAAAGATCATATGGTAATAAATGTGCGTTATGATGATTTCATAACGCATTTAATGTACCGGGCTCATTTTCACAATCTCTTCACCATACCTCATTGTGAAAAGTAATACAGTGGATATTGTTGTTTTTAGTTTTTAATGTTTGCTCCGTTTGTTAAAACATTTTGTTAAATTTCTAAATTCTCCTTATGCAATTGTTCTAGAAACTCTTATTGGAATCAAAGAGTATTTACGTTCTTTGTTAGAACGCATTTATTGAACCGCTGTTCGAAGAATGCTAGTTTTTTTTTCATCACTACGCCATATTTCCCTTTGTTAGCTGCATCATTCATTGATGTGAATCAATATTAAGACCACTGCCTAGTATAATACAGACCACTATAGCACTTACAGTATTACATGTAATATCGTTATTATTTTTGAGGCACATCCACTGTAATTAATTTGAACACATACAATAATATAATAGCCGTAATACGTGTATTGTATTTTGTATCTATTTGTCTCGCACATAACTTGAAATTGGTTTATCAAATGTTCTAAGAATGGTTGACCAATAAATGCCCTATGCACCTCGTGCAGTTCATATTCCGTTCTTCTCTTTTCAATCGGCGCTCACCTACCGACGAGGAGGCTGGAAAAGTATTCCGTGAGAGGGAGGGGTGGCTCCTCTTGGCAGTCCAATCGGCCATCGCAGACGGAAAAGATGACCGTTCGAGGCCTAACTCGTTAGCACCGGAATGATCGGGTGCGGTTTGGGGTCATTCGCTTCCTCGACGAAATCTAAAAATGGCCAGTGCTCAGTTTCACTGGTCTCCGGCGCTACTAAAAAGAAGCACCGGCACACACCGATGTAAACTCACCCCTATTGGTATATCTATACCTATATCGGTGCCTATATTGGTACATCCATTTCACTCGATTTCTCATAGCGTCACTTGGATTTCCCAAGATGGCTCACAAGGTGAGGCGAGTGAAAATGAATTCACAGTATTTGCTGAATACGACCAGTTGACTAAATGTCACTATAAATAGCAGCCAATGAGATACCACCTGTCATCGGTGTGTGCCTGTGTCATTATATATATGACCACGGAACCAGCGAAGTGTTCAGTAACTTGAAGATTGAGCGTTATGATTTTTGTTTCAGAAGAAGTATAAATCAATATTACGATTAATTCCACCTTTAGCAAAGCATTTTGAACTTCATTAACGAAGATTCATCGATGAAGATTAATCAAGGATTAGGATGGTTAAATCTCATGGTATAGACCACGTGTATGCATGCACTTCAATCTCTCTCAGTCTCTCCAATACATGAGGTCAACAACGCGCAACTTTAACAAGAAAAGAATACATTATGAAATATCTGTCATAGCGCATAAAATGTAGCGTTATGATAGAGCTCAATGTTTTCTCCCGGCTGAATCGACGGTCTCTCTGTATACTAGTATTTGCGTTTAGCAAAACATATAAAGTTGATTGAGTCATGCATTTGTTTTTCTCAAACAAGGTGTTCTGTTCTGAAAAATGCTTGTAATTTTGATTCCTGGTCATCCGGATGAAGGATTTCGGGAGTCCTTTCCATCCTCCAGCAACAACATCGGAATCCTTGACTCTGTGTTGACTCTCTGACACTTGATGGGAGGGGTTATTGCATTGTTTTGGGTACTTGGGAATAACATCCCTGTTCTGATCACTGAACTCCATGCATCTGATCTCATCATAAGAACCCAAGTGGTATCTTTACAGAGTGGACCGAAAGCAGCCTCGGTGATAACGATCTAAGATATATTCGACAATCTTCGTGAATCCTCGTTTACTAGTACATACAGCAGTTTAATCACTCCCTTATGCGAATCCTAAAAGTGGTAATCGTTTGGACTCAAAAAGACTCAAGAGTGATGATTCTTGTTTCAGAATGAACATACAATAACTAAAATAACGATTAGAGCAAAGTAAAAGTGCGAGAAGAAAACGCCGCTGGTTACCATAGCAACAATATTTTGAAAGAAAATAATATTTTCTTTTAAAATATTGCAATTTAAATCATAAATCATGCGTGTTTTACATCAAAATCCAAATAATAATTGCAGGACCAATACCTTTGAAAACTATAAAATTTTCGGCATCGATAAATGAGAAATATAATGAAGATTCAAACATGTACATATTTGGCAGGCAGAAATATAGAACAGCTTCAAAAAGTCAGCTTATTTTCTTTGCTTTCTCGCCTCGTTACCAGTAAATCATTATGAAAAGGGTAGATGTCGCATTAATGAAGTTATCATAGCTGTGTTGAAAGTGAAATTAATAATAATTTTGATTTATGTCCCTTATGAATACGAAATCATAACGCTCAATCTTCTCGATCCGGAGCAGTACTGGCAACTCTTAGGTTTCGCCCCGGGAGCCAATAGACTGCGATCTGTTTTGTAACACTTTCTCGGGAAAACGCAGTGCCTATTGAAAACACATTGAAATCGTTAACATGGTATATAGTAGTGAAGAGACTGAAATCATGTTAACAAT
Organism: Capitella teleta; assembly: GCA_000328365.1. Classification (NCBI taxonomy): domain Eukaryota; kingdom Metazoa; phylum Annelida; class Polychaeta; family Capitellidae; genus Capitella; species Capitella teleta. The sequence goes on from KB311061.1 coordinate 665,858, forward strand.
AACTCCGATGTCCAGGACTCCAGGGGCGGTATTTACAAAGATTCTCAGGCATAGGCTCAAGACTTAAGTCTATAAATTAATTAATAATACCACTTTTAATTCTTTGAATTGATTCGCAACTCTGAGAATGCCATGTTAAACAGGTTTTAATTCTAAAAGTCCTTTGGAGGACTCTCCGGAGTTAAGAATTGAAAGCTTCGGAGTCACAAAACAGTCGTTTTAAGGAATACTTCCTCTCAATTCACCATTTTTATTGATTAAAATTAATATCACCATTAACACTTTATTATCAGATAAAATTCAAATGCATGCATAATCAGTGGCTATTTTAATAATAAATAATAATAATTCATTCATTTATATAGCGCAAAATGTACAATTAAAAGATAAAGTTACTTTTAATTTAATAACGAGAGAATGCGACGAACGCGAAATCATAACGTTTTCTGGATGGTCTCTCAGAGTTTTATGCATTGCTGTTTTAAATTTAATGTTTTATTCAAGAAAACAAAAATCGAAGCGACAGTCTTGTCATTCTTCGATCAGCCTCAGCCCTAAGCACCGGCTAAAAGTAAGTCTAAATTCCAAGACTTAAGAATTGGTTTAGCTAAGAGTTACGAATCTTTGTGAATAGTCCCCCAGATGTGATAACATATGATCTGAGTTGTGACTGCTACGTTTGTTGTGTTGTTCAGTGTAGATCTAGTTGCTCCAGTGGATCGGCCTACTAAGTGACACCTTTTTTTCACTTCAGAAGGCCGCATTTGCATCGTGTCATTTCTCTTTTACATGTAATTAGAATACTACAGTGATGAGCGAGCCTCCCCCCAGACACATGACAATACTCTTGAGGGATAATAATAAGGAATGCACATATACATGTGCATGAGCACAAACAGTGAAATATAATGAAATGCATGGCTAATGAAGAGCAAAACACCCAAGAAGTCGACGAAGGCAGTCTCCTGTGATGGAACCCGCGGTAACTGGACTGGGCCGACGAATTCGCTTACAACCGTCCTTCAGGCTTTGAGACCAGCGCTACAACAATGTACAATCAGTCTTATCTGGTTAGCGGTGAAAGAAGCTGTGATGGATATTTCAATCGTTCGAGTGAGTCGTCATTGAAACCAATGATCTTCTGTTCATAAGCAGCGGATTTAACAACGAGTACATGCAAATGGGAGTTGCTGGTGCTGAAAAGGCTGATAAGGAAGCGTTATGAATAGAATGGAAGATGGTGCCTGCCAAAAAATCATAACGCAACACAGTGACGCTATGATAGTTATAGTGGAGGTTATGAATGAAACTTATATTCCATTTAGTGATGCCCGGGAATTGATCGTTAAGCTCGCCCACCTGACCGTGTCGAAGTTTTTCTGTGTTTTAGCCTCTCTCGAGGTGATAGGTTCATTCGAGGATGCATAGCATTGTTTATGCTTAGCAGAGGAGTGCATGTAGAAGGCCGTTATGATTCGAAGCTATGCTTACACAAAAGGGGGGAAAGGATATTATATGTCGTGCTGTGATTCACTTTTACAAAACCACTTAGAATATTTGAGCAATGTGAGGTGTGGCGAACAACGGATTACATTGCGAACTTAACAATCATGATTGTCTGGGGGAAGATTACGACTTAGAGTAAATCGAGAGTGTCCAGGAGTCGAGAAGCAAGTTTGGGGTTTCTAAAGCAATCAGATACATGTAGATCAAGTGCAAATAACGACAGAAATGCGTGCGTGATGTAGAGTATTGGCCTATTAAGGGGGCTCGAACCCGGACATAATTGCAACACGAGATATTTGTATATCATTTACGCAGAAATAAATTCTCTTTTACATACTCAAAATCAAGAAAAATCGTTCTTCGTGAAATACATTATATTTTGACGTAAAAATTTGATTTACGTTTCATTTTCCGACATGCAACCACAATGGTGTCATTAAGGCCATCTTATGATATCTAAACATTTTTCCTCGGATTTTTCACACGCATAATTAATACATAATAATTATATCGTACTATTTGTTGAGTACGATTTATATACTAAGTCGTATTCGGTAAAAATATCACATAAGTACAGTACATAAGTGCAATCGACCCCACAACGTTCCAGACATTGAAGGCAAATTACCAGACACCAACTTGAAATTAACATCATCGGATGCACTACTTAATTTTCGTTCCAGTGATCTGAATAATTTCTTGAATGTTACGTAGCAACCGTTTAATGCGCGATAACGTTAAAGGGAGGGAGAAGTGGTTAAAAATGGACTTTGAGTCGTTATTTGATGCACCAAAGATGATTCTTATGCCTGGCCCACACAAGGAATATCATCGCTAACGATTTCGCGGGAGATATAATGCTAATTAGGCGTGACGTCAGGAGCTGTGATGAAACACCGAGTTCCCCATCTTTTACAATGGACCTTGTCATATCAGCGTGTCCTGCGACTAAACCCCTTGATATTTTTTTTATTTTCTTTTCGGAAATAGATAGAATAATCATTTTGCCACCAGTCAGGCGCGAAAAAAAAAATAATATATTTTTCGCTATTTTTCTTATTTTAACAAGCGATTTTCTATGACACCTACCATGTTTCTCATCCTGAAACAGTTAAAAGGTCAGCCAGAGTGCACCACGCATGCGCTTTCCTTTCGTAAACAACAGAGATGTCCTTTTATGGCGAAGATGATCTGCCCTGATTGGCTGAAATCGATAGCTTCACGAGGTGACGTTTGCCTCCTATACTTTGCAATGGAAGCCATTCTCCCATAGGCCCAATGCTAACCCCGATATTCGGAATGCATTATTTCCTTACGCTTGCATCCAGGCATGGTGTTTTTGGCACGGAATGCTATCAATTGGTGCTATGAGTCAATAGAACATCACTTAAAATTCAGTTCCCCATCCCTTTAATTCATGCCACATAATTCCAGAAGATGTATGTAAGCCAGGATCTTGGTGAATTGAGCATCTCCTGCTCGGATATGGGCGGATTTAAATTTATGCGTTCACTGAGGGCTATCCATCATGGCCCGGGCCCCGATTGCCAATAGTTCATGAAATAAAAGTAAATATCGCCAAAAATACCGCCATTGGGTGCACTAAAAGAGTTGAGATAAATCTGTGTTAATGTCGATGGAATTGAAACAGAATTACTAGGAATCGTAGGGCAACCTATTTCTCCTATTTGTGTGTGTTTTCTATGTTGCCGAGCGACCTTTTTTGTAACACATTTTCTGAAAAGCGCAGTGCCATTGAAAGCATCGACATCGATAACATGGAGTGGACTACTTTTGACCCACTATGTATATAACTGCGTCATTGGCTGCCTATAACGACTCTTGCCATCGAACAACGTGCCCTATACATGCGCAAGTCGTACTAAGTATCCAATATTATTGTGAACCGTTACACTTCTTATCTATGTCAATTATCGCCGTGGTTATAATATCAGTTGCATATGTGTTCTAAGAAATAACGCTTCAGCAAAATATCATCATGCAGTTTCACACGGTCACGGTCAAGAGTCATGAGACTTATCGACGAGTATACTCAGACACACACGCTGAAGTAATGTGTACTGCGGGTCTACATTATATATCTTTTGGTTACTGGGATCATAGATATGGAAACTAGCTTCTTGAAATATACGACATGGTGCATCTTCCCATAATGAAAGAAAAGAGGTCATTTCTACACCGCAAAGGAAGAAGCCAAACGAAAATTCACGCTAAGATAAAATCATTATAAAACAGTCATTCAACATAAAATTCAGACTTTTCGTTTTAATAATACTGAAAAGAGTCGCGATACAGCTAGAAGGAATCACACTTTTGTCATAAATGATATAAATTAGGTTTTTCTTGATTTTAGCCTTAATTTGAGTGTGCCCTTCCCAGACTAAAGACTAACTAGAATAAAGTATGAAATCGACATGATCTAAAAATAGCAGCGATTGGTACCAGGTGAAACACAATTATTTGCAAGCAATAGCGAAATCGACAAGCTAAGAAAGCCTTGGCTTTCTTTTATAAATACATTTCACGTTTTATTTCGCATTTACAATTGAACATTCGCATGATTTCATTATTAGTTTTATTTACATATGTATACCCTGACTGAGTACTCATTATGACATAATATGCATGACTATTCTATGTCACTATAATATATATAATTATGCATTATTACGGTTTCATTATCCAAATAATATGCATTTTCCTGGTTTTCCCTGGCTATGGGAACATGTGAGACGAACATGAAATATTTCGCCAGCATGCTACGCCCATAAAGCATCAGACACGAGGATTGTGACCGGCTGCAGTTTTACACGCGTGAAGGTTTGGATATGCGTCGCATCTCTCGATCGAGCACGGTTGGCAAATCGAGCAGAAAATAGACATTTATACGGATTTGAGACGCAACATTAAATTCCATTTTGGAAACTTTGATCCTCAATGTGGGCGTAATTTAGAAAGCAACCACCAGAGGTCGCCCCACCGCTGGGTTTCACGCGAAAGGCGATTGGGAGGGGCTCTGTCGGCATCTGTCGGTCGGGGTGCGAACTGGCCTCCCCATATTAATCGCACCCCATGTGCCGTGATCCGTTTCGGTGTTCAAGTCTCCTTCGTTAGGCGTAATTTCGGCCACTTTTGGTGCGCCCTCTCGGCTGGTGGGCCTGAAATGGCCGCCTGTCAATCACCGCTCGTGCAGGATGAGCATGACGTCACAACGCTCTGCACGCAAGATCCGCAGATGTCGTAACATACCCTGGCATCTTGGCGCTTTGTTGGCGTGCGTACTAAGTGCTCAAATAATGCATGCTCCCACACCCCGGGCCCCTTGCTTGTAGCATGCAATAGTGCATCTCTGGTCAAGCGAGCTCTATAACAGTGATCCCACCAGGATGCCCCTCGTTAGAAGCGAATTCCCCGAGGAGATCGGTGAAACATTTGTCCAAGAAGCAAACAGCCGCTGGCTTTGTGGTCATGATGAGATACCTGTGAGGAGGGCAGAACCTCGCCAGCCAAGCATAGGTAAAGGAAACACAGCAACATGGGACGCTCCCCTTGGAGGGCTAACAAGCCCCTGAATGGGGCCCCAGAGGGACATAGCGCACCTGAGGGCACAAAGAGAGCTGTCTGGTCAGAACATTCAATGTCACAATACAGGGGTCAGAGGTTAGAGCTACTCGTGAAGATGAAACGTGGAGATCAAGAAACGTCTTTTGCAGAAGTGCACACGCCCGCTCTGTACCCCACTTAGATTCTGATTAATGGAGAAATGTGCTTTTGCGAACAAACCGTCTTTCATCCCTATTCCTTAATTGAAGGGCACCGAGAAGGAAGAGGCTGTGACGCCCTGATTCACACCCCGAAAACAGACAAAGCTCGTCTGGCGTCGCGTGCGTTGCGAGCGAGCTTAGTGATTCGGCAGATTTCAATCAAATCAGGCCATAAAACCCGGAATTGAGAACTCATCGCCCGGCGTCCACAATGGCCGGCTTAATCTCTGGTTTACATGACGATTTGCATGGCGGATGAATTGGTCACCGCAGGTGGCAGAGGGAGGAGCACAGGCGCCGCAATTAACTCCTTTATAATTGGATCGGACTGCCAACCCAAACCTCGTAAAATCATTGAGCAGAAGTGAGAGTCCTCGGCCTTTCAGACTGATGACCCTCACGCATCTGCTTACAGGTTTCTAGCCAGAAGAAACAATGCTTCCCATCGCCCTCTTAGACCCACGACCTCGGACACTCTTCACGTGGATGACACGAGCTCAGAAGAGGCAGGGGTGTCCTGCAGTGTGGACCACTTGAAGAGACTCTTGGCCAGTCAACCAGCCGGCCAATTTGAATTGAATTCTGCTCTCATCCCAAGCACCCGTATCAACCAACTTTAATCATTGAATTTTGAAGAGAACTTGATACACGTGTGATTGGCAGGAATGAGGACCAAATTAGGAAGCGCGTGAGATGGTGGTTAAGGGAAAATGTCTCTGTCTTTTGAGAATGCCATAAACGGAGCTAATTCCACCTGTACGTTGGTGCACTCCATGAGTAGTTTACAACTAAGGCCTGTAATTGCTGTTTTTTATCGCTCACACCTTTGTCGTCAAAGGTAATCATATCTGTCAATTTGTGGACGCCCTGTTGATTCAAAGGGCACCATGTCCACATGCTGCTGTATCGGGTTCAAGGGACGAAAAGACTCGGATGGCAGGTATCTCCCATAAAGGGATGTCGTCAGAGATCCCCTCTCATTAATGCTCGTTGATGTAACTGCATTTTGGAGAGGCAGGCTCTTCGTATGGGGTTGTCCAGTTTTCTTAAGAGCGAGTGGATACCAAAATTATTGTAATTCCGAAGTATTGATGCATTAGTTGAAATAGCATTTCGATATTTTCACCAATACCGTACAAATTACAAGTACCGGTAATCGACTGAATTCGTCAGCTGTAATCGATTCATATCAGCACGAAACCGCGCTTTTCAACACGCGGTCTCTTATCTATGGAAAAGTGTCCTAATGGTGTCGAGGCCGCTCATATTATACTAGTAACTCATCGCTTTCAAAACTGCTATTTTATTTACACCCGGCCCGTATTTATTATTATTATTTTTTTTAATTGTTGCTACAATATCTGGTCATTTTATCCACCTGTTTTTGACAGTAACATTTACGGATTTCAGTGCTATAATTATATCTATAAATGAATCTCAATCGTTCTTATTCTTATTCTCAGACTTTAATTTTGTTATGGTTTGTTTAAAAAATGTATTCAACCAATACTACACATGTCTACATGTACATGAATTGTATATTTCATGCATAATTATGAAAGTTTTCGCAAGCATAAACTCCATGACACACCTTGACAATAAGCATGTTAACAACGCCATTTGATTTAGAAAGGAAAAACGATGACACAGACCCTGCATATATGAAGGCAACGAATAATAATACCCTTCGCCATTAATCATTTGACTTGAGCGAGCTTTGCACTTTGCAGCTTGTGAACTTGGCGGGTAGGTGGCGCGTCCCGTCGTGCGTCTTTGAGCATCTTCGTATGCAGAAGTGAAACCGTGCATTTGCAATTTCTCTCAGCAGAGGGGCGCCGACTGATGAATTCCTTCAGATTCGACATATGCCCCCTCGCATTGAGCGACCAGCCCTGTGGCAACCTCCCTCCACGCCATAGCGCACTGTGAAGCGCACCGCCTTTGCTTTGATGTGTGAAGAGCAACACCAGCTTCATTAGCGACACACAGGTAACATCATTACGTGTTTCTTGCGGGTCGCAGCTGTTACTTTGAGTTGTCTGCAAAAGGTTACGTCACCAGTTCATCGCAAGTGTCAGCTGACGGACTGGTACTTTCATCAAAGGGGTTGTTTCCTTCTTGTGGCCGTATGTAGGCTCTCCTCGTCAGGCAGGGCGGTTTATGATGGCGATCACCAATATACGTCGCTATGGAGACTAAAAAATAAACAGACAGTAAATGTGTCTTTGGGTTAAAGTGGATTGACTCTGAACTCGATTATAATATATGGTGGCGTTAACTTCAAAGAGCAAACTGTTATTTTCATTAACGTAGGCATAAAAGGTAATTGCACCAACGATTGAAGCCAAGCGTAATATTTCAGTGGTGAATACATCATATGAAAAATTTAAAGACTAACACACGGTGAGGACTCATCATAAATTAGGGAAAATTATAAACAGACATAAATACTAATCATCATAAATGATCGTCTTCGCTGGCGACGATAGTCGCAAGAACAAAAGAAAAAACATGTGCCACCTGGAATCAACGAAAGGTAAACGGTTATAAACCATTCCAGAATCAGTGCGAATGAGTGTAATTAAGACTAACTACCTCATTGGGAGATTTATATACATTCGCTTTGTGTTCAGACAACAAAGCCAATACTATCTGGATTTAATACTCGTCACCGAAATTCGCCATCTCCATAACAGACCTCAGAATCCCCTTGATGAAGATGATTTCTTAATCAAATCAAGACTCAATGCCTTTCTCATTAGAGCCACCCATGCTGGCACAAGAGCCCTGCAAGCTGTTTACCTATTTTGGCATCGAGTTCCATGTCATCACCGCGACTCATTCGATTCGTCTGCTCCCTTGACCATGTTACCCCGCCGCAGGCAGATTACTGCAATTACCATTTGTGGCGGTTAGTACGCTTGTTGGCATTTCTTACGCATGTCCCCGTGGCTCAGCGGGACTGCCATATGCCCCACCGGCCAAGGCGCGCACCACGAGTGCCCCGTTCGAGAACATTGGTGCCATCTGCTGAGAGAACACGATGAAATTCAAATCGAAGCAGACACAGGGCGGTCGCTGGTGTCCATGTGTGAAATTTACGCAGCGAATTTTCTGCTCGGACACTTCGAAGTAGGGGTCGCGTGTCTGCTGTATCGACTTATTGATACTCGCCGCATTAGGCTAAGCGGTCGACCTGATGCTAGTGTTGGTGCCAATTCGCTGGAATGACCTCCGCAGCCAATCTGATGACGGCGATTTTACCCAGTCACCGATCCCTAAATTAGCATACAATGGCAATCTGAGCAAAGAAAACAGATTTGGCATATTTATTCCCTTATACATCCTAGAATTATTTGAAATTTTCCACAACAACAACAACAACAACAAAAAATCTCGAACATAATTATTCTTTCTATAACTACAAAAAGGAAATTATATGAAACAAGGCATCCGTACTCATGTAGCAAAACGAATCGAATCTCCCCTTAATTGAAGAATTCACTCTTCGCAGGTGTGCAATTAAAATTTGCTTCCTCGCCCTCCCCTCTGCGAGAGGATTTCCCCAAAACCTCAAAAGTTCTGAGAATGCTTTCGGTCTCACCACACCAAAAGAGGCTTGGGATCTTTTTTCTTCTTCCCGCGCAGTAGCTGTGCAGGGAGCATTAAATTCCTCATGCGGTTTGCGTGTTATAACGAGTGGAAATCGAGGAATGAACTTCTAAAACGGAGGTCAAAATAGGATAAAATCGAAAAGCATGAACACCTGAATCTGCGTATAAGGACTTTTTGATTGGCTTATTTAGCCGAACCCCCAATGGTAACGAAGGGGCTGGATGGATCGACGTAAGAGATCTGTGATCAATGAATCACGCACGTAACGCCCAAACACAGAAAACACAGTATTACGTTTCAAACAAGATTAAAGCAGAAATTATTAAAGGAATCGGGTGAAATTTAATTGGGGTGCAAGTACACGCATTTCGAAGCGAGGGTGCTTCGTGAGAGCGATTTGAATGCCATGTGGTTATCTTATGTAATCAACTGACGTTATCCGATGCATGTGCATGTTAACGTCATCGGGAAAGCTTAGGAAGGTGTGTGACTTCATAATTGTATTCATTTAAAGGTATATGCAACTCACGGGAGATGTTCTCGTGGGTTAACCATTAATTTCTGTTTTTTGCTAAATTGCCAACTCTGCTCCACACAAAAATACCATTGAACCTATATAGAAGTGGTGTTGGCAAACTCCGCATAGGAGATTGTGGATTATTGTCGCATGATACGTAAGCATTTCGACTGCGTGGTCAGCATGCTCCAGGCAGAGGGATGTCAGCATGTCAAGTCGACAGTTTCGCTCGGCCGGCGAGCAATGGGGCGGCACCCTAACGAGTGGCCAGGCAGGAGCCCCGTTCGCGTGTTTGCCCCGAAGCGAAAGTGATAATTAAGAGCTAACAGCACCCTCCAATTTGGGAGTTGGCCGTAATTGAAGATTATATATCTCGCTATTTGCATACAGAGTAGGCCTATCTCATTGTAGCCTGCTTTTGTTGATCGAAGTCACGCATTCATCTCGAACATCAGACGAGATGATCCTACAGTTACCGCCCTCACGTACTTAGTACCAAATCGACACCTGCTCCGCGTGTGACGAATTCGATTGATCTCTATCGCAAATCAATAATCCTGTAATAGCCGCCATCGAATATCTGAAACGGAAATTTCACTAAATGGTTAATACAATGATGATTGACCGATAGATGACTTCTGTTTAATGGTCAATTTTCCATCGATGATATTTTGTGAAAGTCAGCTGAAAGGCCTATAATAGCGTTACATGATATGGGGTGGCCATCGGCGAAGTTGTAGCTTCAAGTTCATGCACCAGCCACAATGAACCCCCAAGAAACATGCTGGAATTCCTCTCATCATCAGCGTGATTATTTAAAAAATAATAATCAAGACATAAAGTCAAGGGGGAATAGAAATATTGTTTTGTGTTTAGCACTTCCTCATCACTCAATCGTGTTGTACCTGATTGTATGCCGGCCTCCTAGCGTCTAATAATTATGAAATGATAAAGCAGAGACCCTCATCATGGTAAAAAAGGTGCAGAGTGTACTGTTCTTCTTATCTTTCACCGTAAAACACTTGATCGAATTTCATGTGACTCATTCTCGGTTTCTGAGAAATTGAACGAATCATGACGTACATGTAGGTGTTTATTGTTTAATGTTCGTTTGATTGAGTCAAAGTGCTGTCTGTATTACACAATAGGGAAACATCAGATTGATACAAAATTATTGCTGGTTTTTCTCTATATGTGAAATAATACATTTACTTTATACTGTGCATCACAGTGCATGTTCTTGCGCGAGACCCTGTTGTGAGTAAGGAGGTGTGAACTTGTCGGGCCCCTCACTCCTAGTCACAATAGTAGTGGTATAATTATACTTGCAAAGTATATAATAATTTTCTGTTATGTTTAGTTTCTTCTTCCCTCTTCAGTTCTTTCCTTTTCTTCTAGCATGTAAACTTGCGCTATTGATTTGATACACGATTAAATATGTTTAATTAATTAATATAAATGTTAATTACAATTATTCAATTAATATAAATATCGATATTTGAATAATCATAGAATAATCATTTACAGGTAATTTTAGAGAGAAAGGAAAGAAAATAAAATAAAAGCCAAACAAGACAGCGTTCCGATTTCTAAATCCATATGAAATAATTTTATTTACAAAGTACGTCGAGGAACAGGAAATGTAATACAGAGCAATCAATGGCAAAGCAAAGACAAAATATACATAAACTCTGCCATCTTAACATTTAAATTGCTAAATGGAAGGATACAGTAATACTATTAAATTTTAAATTGTGTTAAGCATGTCCACGCCAAGAACACATTTGCGTCAAATACTGCATCGAGTTGTTGAAATATATCACAAATTCCACAACCAATCATAGTTTTTCTGCTGATCAAAAGCAAAATCGTTTATCAGTCGAGCTTATGAGCTGTTATGGAGCGGGTGGAATCAGTCACCTTGAGGTGCGGTTCATGTAGATAGGCGACGCAATCGAAGACGCCAGCGAACTGGACGAAGAACATGACGACGAGGGAGGTAATTTCTTGAGTGAAGCGCAATGGGAACAAGGACAATGTTCTGACGCCCAAGGGTGAGGGTACAAGCCCTGAGGGAGAGGCACGGATGCTCCTGAGGATCGCAAACATCCCGGTCGGGGGATGCTGGAGGGTTGGATGGCAGGGAGGCCGTGGAGGAGCGACGGTGTGGGCAGGAACCCCGGGTGGATGACTGATGCGGGGTGCAAGGCCGGTTGCGGCGGAGGCTGCGTCGCTGGCCGAGAGGCTGGAGCATTTCCCTGGTAAACATCGCTCACCAGCTTCTTCATTTCGTCCACAGAACCTTGCAGCATAAGGATGTAGTTGCGAGCGAGTAGCAGGGTGGCGATCTTGGAGAGTTTTCTGACGGAGGGCCCATGAGCGTAAGGCATCACTTCTCGCAGTCCATCCAGTGCTGAGTTCAGATCATGCATCCGTTTACGTTCTCTGCCGTTGATCTTCAGTCTCAGGTCTTGCAATTCATCCTCGCTTAAATTCTTTGTCGCTAGAAGTTTCCTGCTTTCGCTGTTTGACTTGGACGTCGTCGACCGGACACGCGAGTCCTGCAGCGCCGTACTGCTAGGGCATCCTCCTTGAAGGTCATCGCCGCTGTCGCTACTTGACAGGGAAAACCCACCCGGAGACATAACCGGTCGTCGACATGGCTTCATGGGTTTTGCGAGAAGAGTTTCGATATCCATTCTCAACTGAGGTCAGATTTGTTCTGGCCGCTCGTCGTGCTCGTCAACTAAGAAAAGAGGGTGAGAAGCGAGAGAGGGGCGTCGTCGGAGCCCGCGGAAAGATGCAGGTGGGAGGGCGCGCCCACAATAAAAGGGGCGGAGTCCAGCGCCAGTCGGGTAGCACGGAGCCCTCCCCAGACCACAAGAGCAGCAACCAGAGCTTAATTAAAGCCGAAAGCACGAGGCGCAGGGGGCAGTTCTGACAAATTCGCACTCGAGGCGTGAAATTGCTCCTTCAATGAAGCTGTGCTCTTATTGGCCGATTTGGTAGAAGCGAAGAAGTTGTGATGGTAAGGTGTCAGATGTGATTGTGGCCACTTGGGGCGCGATGAGGAGGTCTCGCTCTCAGTTGTATCCATGGGAAAACAGGACAGATTAGCTGATGATCCCACTTGGGGATCCGATGCATCAGGGTATATTGCGTAAGAAGTGGCGTCAAAGGCTAATGTTGCTACTTTTGTGTTTGTCACCTAATGCAATATTCTGGTGTGCTGTAAACGCACGCGCAGTATGATTGCTTTCAACTGGTTTGGGAATTTGATGAATTAACAGCTAATAGATCGACCTTGTGTTCGTAGAATAAGGTACATAATCGCAAAGTATAAGTTCATTAGGCCGATTAGCATTCGCTCGTTATATATACGAGCTCAATTGTTCAATGCAACTACTAGTTCATGTACATCTGCATGCTTAGTCTTAGTAGTAATTATCGCCAGATAGCATCAATGTGTCGGAAGTGTATCACATTTACGTTTTCAATGAGTTTACGCGCTCACGTGCAACCACCAACTAAATACTAGTAATTCGTCTATGGTGCAAAGCTGGAACTTTCTTTGACTTTCATTCAATTGCAATTCCAACTGGCGTAAGTAGGCGTAACAAGACCGGATGCTATACATTACTGTCTATGGTGGTATGCAGATTAAAGAACCCTTGGGATTTATCGATAAGAGTAGAGGGAACCAAGATCCCGGGCCATCTGTTCTGGCGCCCGTATCACCCGAATGGGTTAGGTGCAACCATAAAATCCCATCATGCCTCATGCCTCATGCCTCCTCTGCAATTGAATAAGTTGCTACAACATCAACAAAAGCACATTGAAGTCAATTGATGGAGTGCATATGAATCGCGAGAATGTACATTAATTTTTAAAGATTTTTATGGGTATATCTATAGCGAGAGTCCGCTCATTTATTTTCATGTAGGCCTACGAATCTTTTTTTTTAGTTCATACATAGATACATAGCATGCATAGGACACGTAAGACGATGGACTTGCATATCATCGAGTGCGCATGTCCTCCAGTAGATGATTAGGTGATAAAGTGGACAACGCACATAAAAACCATGCTAAGAAGAGAATAGTTTCATTTCGAACCTATCATACATGTAGTAGCGAAGTTACATGCAGCCCTTTGCTATCAGACAGAAAAAACTTCAAGGCCTCTACTAGTACTGTGCTAGGCGCGTGAGGATGTGGTATATGTACATGTACTGCATATAGAACAGTAATTGCTTATTGGGCCGAGTTAAAAGGCAGCGAAGCTGTTGGTTAGAGCAATCATGCACGACTATGAACATGAGATTCGCGAACAACTTTCTTTCGTGTCCGACCGCAAAGGGGAAATAGATATGCATACATGATTACAATGTGCCCCGAAAGCATGAAAATCGAGTGCCGCAAAAAAATGCTTGCTCAACAGAAAGCCATAATAATATGTACACGTATGTAGTTCCAGTTACCTAATGGAAAGATGGAGGTTTTCTTCTTTTGGAGGTTTTTTTTTTTCAAAGTTCCGAAAAGTGTTTATACTTCTATACGCAAGTAACTACTAACATTCAAGTTTTGCAGTTGTTCCTGCAGATATTCTTGAGATCGTCAAAACAAATTCCTCCAATCTTTAGTATAATGAGATGCAATTGATTTGCCTTAATTAATGCAGATAGAATCGTTGCCTGCTGTAACTTTAATCAAAAGAAACACCGTAGTTCAGGTAAAGATGAATCACGATTCGTTTCCAGATCCCTTATTTCCTAATTAGAATTGTGTGTTGCTAGGAAATCGTCCGCAGAAGGGCGGGTTTTGCTTGGTGATGGGCGGTGCCTCAGCCTCCTTACCTGGGCTGCTCAAACGCCTCTTTGCAAGATCAAAGATCGTTTGATGTTTCTGTATTTAGACAGAATCAGTTATACCTGCGATGGGTAAATGATTTGGCTGAACGAGAGGCTCACTTCTGTTTGTTCCTTTGTGAAATCGCTTCAATATGATAATTGGATGTCCACGCGTGAAGAAAGGGCGCTACTCCACCTCGTTCTCTCACCTTGATTGATTCCTCAGGTGGCCTTCTGTCAACGCTCTGATAACGAGCCTCTTCGGGGCGCTATATCTATAATTCCCATCAGTCTTCTCTGCTGTCTTATATCCAACATCTCGGGTCAATTTCCGTGTGATTTTACGTCGACTGAAGAAAAAAAAAAAAAAAAAAAAAAAAAAGGTCTTCAAAAGTATATAGTTGTTATATTACAAGAAAAAGAATTCAAGGATCTGAAAAAAAATTCGAAGGTGTCCCTTCTCCGGGTATTGGCAATTTCAATTTTCGCACGGACTCAACACTCGATCATGTAACAAAATTTAAGGAAATAAAAAAGCACCCAAACCCCAAGATTGATAAAATTGTGAGGAAATATTTCCACTAAGGAATTTCTTGCACGTTGCTGCTCGGCTAGAGTTGCATCATTAGGCTGCGTTGGCAGATGCCGGCCGGGCGTCTTACAAAGCCATCCGTCATCTTGGGTGTCCGCGTGAAAAGCCCTTTTCTTTAGCGAATCAGATCTTTTTACTTTTTCGCAGTGAGTTGATTGTCTGAGGTGACAATTTCACGCCACCCGTGCCCGGCATGCCTGACTCGGCATGTTGCAATTTGACCTCATATAAATGGATTGCAGGCATTAATGAGGGAGTGCCTTTTTACGAGAGCAATCCGCATGTCTTTCCGGTGATCTTTCGTCTTAATGGCAGTGTCGAATATCTTTTCCCTTGACGAAAAAACCTCCGTGTTCCACTTCGAATGAGAACTCAACGAATCAGGGCTTTTTGACAGGAGAAAGGGGATGTTTTTGTTCTTTAAGTTTCCTTTTTGGCTTTGTTCGCTGACTGCGGGGAAGCGCGGGGCTAGCGAACTTGTCACGCCCCATCTCTACGGGCATCCATCTGCGAGTGGGATGGTAGCATCTTCCCTGAGCATGCTAAGATAATGGGTAGATAAGTGAGCTAGGAAAATATTTCATTACACAAAATCAGTCAGCAAAATCAGCATTTAAGAACATATCCTTATACATGGTGATTCATAAGTCTATTCAGAGAATATGGGGAATTTTCGATGTTGCGTAAAGTGTCACAATAATGCTCCTTCCTCTTTAACCGCGCATATGTGCCCCGAAATAATTTTTCATTTATAGTTACACTCATATCGAGACTAACATACATTTTATTTTAGCTTCCTTCTCCAAATAATTTTATAACTAGGCGACAAAACGAGGCTGCATTTCCATAGTTAACAACGTCATATACATATACTAGTAATGACTTTCTTCAACATAAATGAATTGCTTTGGTAATATTCCGATGACAAAGATAACTTCTGAGCGCTTTTATAGTAATTTATGCTCGATAACAGCGTATTTAGGACACTTCGTTGTGCATCAACAAATCTGTCGCCATGACAACGTAGCGTCGGAATGGCGATTTGTAAATTAATAATCTTATTAATCTATTACTTTGTTGAACTTTGATTTCTTGGCATTGTACTTAGTATAGGGTTGGTAATAAATGTAATCACGTTATTCCTTCTGGATGTTTGTCTCTAGGCTTCTGGGCGTCTATGTGAGGCGCTTCGTCCTAAGACCTCATATATTATGTCGTATTTTTAAATTATATATTTTTTTTCTCTTCCTCCCCCTTTTTCTTGTTCCTCACGTGTGTCAAGCTGTTATTGTACGAATAAATTAATAATATGTATATAATAGAACATAAATCCACGCTAAATAGTATCATCCAACTCGATGCGACCAAAATACTATTTCGGTCTGTACTGCCAACTTTTGATTGGTATTAATTTAATCGGGTTATGTAGTTATGTTCTGTTATTATTATCAGTCGTTTTTGAATGTCTTCTTTTAATCTAGTTATGTTCTTTTAGTATTTCAATTGTTCATGAATGTTTTATTTTATATTAAAGTTAGGGGCATGCGCCCCCGTGATCACAAT
Organism: Capitella teleta; assembly: GCA_000328365.1. Taxonomy (NCBI): domain Eukaryota; kingdom Metazoa; phylum Annelida; class Polychaeta; family Capitellidae; genus Capitella; species Capitella teleta. The sequence goes on from KB311061.1 coordinate 682,285, forward strand.
CTGATCTCTTGGGTTATCTGTGTAAATGTTACTGATGGTTCAGGATAGTTTTGGAACTCTGAAATTTGACGCGAACAAGCATAAATACTATTTCGGTCTGTACTGGGACTCGTCTGAGAAGTTCTCTTTCCAAGTCAAGTGTTAATTCTTTCACAAGTTTTAGCGCCGGGCAATATTGCATGAGTGCTTCGAAATATGACATTGTTCAATCAATGCTAAGGCTACTGAACTGAAGAGAAATCTCGATTATACCACTCAAAATTAACATCCTTCCGTATTTTGGGGTCTAAATTGTGCATAATAAACTCGTATGAAGGAACAAATACCATAAATTACTATCGCCGTTCACCTCAGGGCGTGGGTCTCGAAATGTCAATATACATAACGTCTCAGCTGATTGGTGGCCGTTATGATTATTTTCACAAACCCGAATGAATGTGGGCAAAAAACCCTGTACATGTCAGCAAATGAATGGGGACTTCGCCAGTTATCTTGGTTGGTTTGCGACCCGGTGGGCTCGGCATTATGATCGCTATAACGCCGAAATCAGGTTTGATCGCTACATTTGCGAAATTAAATAGATTACAATTATTCTGGAAGAAAATAATCTTATGTTACTGTTCATTGCAACCGGAGATCGGATATCTATTGTTTGATTGGACTCTGAGAAGGATTTGTAGTGCTATCCGAAATCCGAAATCACGAAATCCAAATTTTACAGGGCGTGGAAATTGCTATTCAAGATGGCTCAGTCAAGATACGGTTTCGTCGTTTCAATTTAGGTAGAATCTACTGAGACGGCACTGGTTGGCATTTGCACTGATGCAGAGGTCGGACCCACAGTGAACTTCCTGCAATGACGCAATTAACTGGTTCTAGATAATATTCGACCAATAATTTGGTATCAGAGTTTACTGGCGTGGGGAACTCCGTATGTATTGCACTTTACCCTGAAGTGTCACACGCCATGTAATTATGTATTATATTCTCTTGCGTGCGATGCCTTTTTTTTTTGTGCCAAAACACAACGAATCACGTTTTGATGTGGGACACTCTTCGAGGGAGGAACTTTCGATCAACTTGATTAAGTTCATCACAATACCTGGGTGGCAAGCGTGTGATTGTAAGATTGACTCTTCAAGTTCCGTTTGACAGATCACGTGGGTCCGATACAGGTGCATTGTGGGAAGGTAATGCAGCATGGCGGTGCAGGGCGGAGGGCATGCCCGCCATATTTGCGATTCCTTGGTCACGAGCGGGAATTTTGCGCTGCACAACGAGCATAGCCACTGTTTCCAGATGGGCGACCACGAAGACTCTTTCTGCTTGGGTGGAGAACCTCGACGGGATGCCGGAGAATCCCGCTGAGAAGGTTGGATAACTCCTGTCACTCCTTGCTCATGCTGCATTACACGCGAACATGACGAAAAGAAAACCACGCTCGCATTAAACTCTTATTCGATGCTGAGATACATTCCTCAAACGGAAAAACACGCGGCAATCAAGAATGTCAGGTGTCACAATAATGCAGGTATACCTTTTCCGTACATGAATGACTCCTAACATCCAGGTGTGACTTGTGTGTTGATTATTGAATGGTTCCATGTCGTTCAACAGGTTTGACGATTACATAAAATTATCAGCTATTAAATTCAATTACTATAATTATACATATTACAGTATTTGTAGACTAGTAGTATAATGTATGGAGGAGTTGGGGACAGTTGAGGAAAACCATTGTATCAATATTATTGTTTCTATTGTTATTCTTAAAATAACATATGTAAATGTCAATGACATTAATAAAATGATGATGATGATGATGATGATGATGATGATGATGATGATGATGATGATGATTATGATGATTATTATTATTATTATTATTATTATTATTATTATTATTATTATTATTATTATTATTATTATTATTATTATTATTATTATTATTATTATTATTATTATTATTATTATTATTATTATTATTATTATTATTATTATTATTATTATTATTATTTATAGCATGAAGCACCAACATGTCGAGTTTTCATCGAGATGTTCGTTTGGCGGGAGTCCCCTTAAATCTGGCTTCAATTCAGACCGATCGCGTGACCTCTATATAAGCATTCAAGTTGCTCTTTTATATTTATATTCATATTCATGTCTAAGCGCGCTTGTGAAGTGTGATATACTAGTATACCTATAATAAATACCCTGAAAGAACGTCACACAAAGGCTATACTGAAGATTCCATCTTGTATAAATGTAGTTTATAACCTTATTAATCCAGATAGGATAACATCAAATAGACATTTATATTTGTACAGAGATTAGGCATGTTTGAAAAAGGCGCTATTTATTACTATTATTTATAAATTTATTGCATACACACTTGTTCAATGCAACGCAATTCAAAGTGGATCAACAAAAACAATTGTTACCGTATTGTGACATAATTTCTTATATAACATAATGCAATAGTAAGTGAATTGTTATTGTTAATATTGTATGTATGTACTTTGTTAAAAACTTGACGTATCTAACAATGACATTGCATATCGCAATATTGAGGTTCTGTATGTACATACTAATCTTGTTGCGGTATAATGCTTTTCCTTTTGATCATTTTAGCGTTGGCTGGCGTCTAAATTGTGGACTCATTGTGACTCAGTTGACTGATGAAAACATAAGAGTAGTAAGACTATGATAAGAAGAACATTCAAAGCGGTTACAATGCTACGCATGGGCTTGGAAATCGGTCACATGGTAATTATTCAAGAACTTTTAGTTAAGTATGCGTGTGAAAACTAGAGGTAAATCGGCCTACAGGGTGTCCGAAAATTAGCACTGCACTTTTGATGCGCCGTTTTAACGACATCAATTTTAACACCAGTTTTTCATCATAACTTCAATTATCTGAAATAGTTTTGTTGGCACGAGGCATATTTGTGTTTGACGGTTCCACACAATCTATTCGCGTGATACGGGCGCCAGAACAGAAGCCCGGAACCGGGGGATTCTCCTAATATACTATAGTCTGTGTATCATAGAACTTAATTACCCCAGTCGCTCTTTCATGTTGCCGAATTTTCTTGCGTCACTGTCTCTGAGCAAACAGATGATGCACCATATTTTCTCAGAGCAATAGAGTGTACCGACCATGCCAGGACACTCGTGAAGACAGTGAATAGCTCGTTTTCAAAGGCTGTAAAGCGATCGAGTAATGGCGGATTTCACTCAATAAATTTTTCTCAAGAATTCCACGTTCGATATATCATCCGGGGGCATGCATTTCAAATTTCAATTTAGTCCAGCGTCAATTCATGCATGAATGATATATAATCAGTACCCTAATCTCGCGAAATAGGAAACGGCCACGCAGGGCTCACGTGGTGGACCAAACTGAACTCAAGGTGATGACAATAAATTATGTCGTAAAAGAAATTTACATTTTACAATTTGAAAAGTGAGGTAAAGGACGGAATACATTGCAGCACGAATGTTCACGCTGAAATCACAGTTCAGGCACGTGTGTAAATTAAAGTATCCAAAACAGGTGAATTAAAACCCCTGGTTTTGCTATTAACACCCAACGAACTCATGAAACATGATGAACCTGATAACCGCAAAACTCCGTACTTTCAAATTAATCATTGGAGTGACTCATTAAATCCCTATTATTCAGCAGCCCATGGAAATGTGTTCAGTTAGGAGTATGGCGGGTGCTTAAAGGTGAAATTACGTCTGCACTGTGTTAGCCTATGCAAGTAGCAACTGCCATCAACCCAAATAAATTTAGGCATAAAAGATAAGAAAAATCACTACCGGTAATAATATATTGATAATAATAATAATAGCAAAAAATCAAAGCCAGAAAATAAAAAAATCAAATCTGTATTTCAACATGAATGGTAAAAGAAATCGAATGCTTTATCATGGCAATAAAATAATTCATGCAGACGATGAAGTTTCCAAGCATATTTGAATGGCCCTTAAAATGGGTGATAAAAATAGTGTGGTAACGACACACCCACACTAAATGATGTGACGTGGAATTGGGAAAATGGGAAGGGAAAAAGGAAAGCGAATTATGCAACATGATGTATATTCATCAATCACCGAGAATCCTTGGTATAACAAAATATAAAACAAAATAGTTCAACAAAATGACTAGATATTATTGTTTTGTTTGGGTTTCAAACCGACATTCACAATGAACATCCCACCAACAACACTTTCATTACAAGGGAGGCAGAAATACGTATCCCAAATGTGGATCACACCAGCTACCAGATCCCGAAAACGCGCTCGAGCAGCTCCATTCAACCGTCCGTTGCAGGCTCCGGAATATATTCCTTACAGTTGAAATCGTCAGTTTTAGTTGCAGGATAAGTTTTGAGAGAATTCATGACATCGAAATAAGAGGGTGGTAGATCCAGTGTCGTATCACTAGAGCTTTGAGACAGTTCTCGTGATCCCTCCGTAACGAACACTTCATCAGAGCTGGTTGTACGCTCGGCCTGTCCTGCCTGAAATGAGAAATGAAAAAAATCGAAATGAAAATCTAGAGATGACATGGATTGACAAAACGTACCCCTGTAAGTCCCGATCGTTGGTTTTTCTTTTTGCAAATTGCATTGATAACCGCGACAAAAGTGAACAGCATGAAAATGATTAAAATGACCAGAAACGTTGATCTCGACGTGAGGTTATCGATCCAGGATCCTGCAAATATTTCATTCCATTCAAAGACTGCTCACAATAGAATAATTCACGGATTTTACCGGATTCGTAATCGCCGTATGTAAACGTTGGCGTTGCTGATGACGTCCTTTCAAAGGCTGGCGTTGAGGGCATCGTGATTTGTGGCAGATGAATAGCACTGCGTACTGCCTGTAATCGTTAGTACGTTATATATGCTTTATGCATCTCATGTTTATTCATACATTTTATGCAGCTTGTTAAGGCCCTCTTGAGGACATTCACTATAGTGCACTTGAGGTTTACACACCCGTTCGGTGCAAAAACTTCAACAAGGCAGATCGTCTGTCTACATTGACCCACTAATAAATACCAGCAATATATTTATTTAATATAGCGAATAATCAATTAGATATAATACTTCTGTCTCACTGAGACTAGAGATCCTTAAATGACAGGAATGTTATTTAATAACTCTGATAAATAGTTTATTAGATCCCGAGCGATCAAGAAATGCTATGATTTTCGAGCAGTGTTCCCTTTGTCGTACGAAACATGCTATAAGCCGTATAATCATAGACTAATTACGTATATACTATATTTATGTGATACATTTAGAGGTGAAGGAACTGATATTCAGGGACAATATCTTTAACTGTGCTCTATTAATTGTAAATAGCTATGCATGCGTTCAGAGCCGTCAGCCGAAACTTGCCGTGCAGACTGCAGACTCAAAGACGCTCAATATGCGACACAAATTAATTATCAGAATTGACATTTTCTGGGAAAGAAAAATAATAATACACCGCGTGTAACCATTTTAATGTACACTGAGCATGTCTCGACATAAAGAATCATGTCTTGAGCTTCTCACTATGAATTGAGTCGTGTATGCTTTGGAATAAGTAGACCCATCTTTCCATGAACTTTTATAACATCAGGCGATTGGATTATTTGCTCAGAGAAGCACCCATTAATCGTGGTTAGATACTTGTGGTGATGGGCATGACGTCATTAAAGGGTCTGGAGATCTTATCTCCAGTGTTTTTCGTGAGGCTCTTTTGTTTATAAGCTCTTACCAAGTCTGACGGCCGTCGCACGAGGAGATTAAAGACCCCAGTAGAACACGATTTTCTACATTTTCGTGAACCCTAAAATGGTGTGATGCTGTTGTTCGAAAAATGTTCGGCCTAACATAGAACACGTTATCACAGATAGTTGAAATTTGAATTGAATATAGGTCAGCTTTCCAGATGAAAATTGCGGGCACTGAATTTCCCATAAAGCCACGTGATCGCCTCTGGCGCCAATTTGAGGGAAAGAAGGTCGGCATTTCGTCAAAATGCGGCAGACTCCTGATTTACGCGCTAATTCAAAATCGATTTTAGACTATTAATCAACAACAATAAAGTCAGTTTCCTGATTGACGCGAAAATAAATGTGTTTTCAAAACTTTTATGAAATTATTATAAAACAGTCAAATATAGCCCAGCAGAGAGCACGTCGTGCTAGTACTGGGATAAATGTATATTCCTTCTGATGATTATAAACACACATATATAAACTGGAAAACATTTAATAAATTATACATTTATTTGGCAAACACATTTTCATGTTAATTCATTTGAATGAAAAACCTGTCACGCAATCCTTTTATAGTATTTTTACGTTTCCGCAAAATTTTACCAAACAAGACGATTCGAGCTCAATATTCTATTTTAAAAGGAGCACCACTCAGTCCTTTCAAGAGATTCTATGGTATCATGTTAGGGATATGAATATCATCAAATCATTGAAATAAAGTGATATATTCATCCACATCTATGCATAAATGTAACGTTATGCTCACATAGTCTCAAATACTCATTACACCCTAAGCTGGAACTGATACTACATCCACATACTAATATTCGATGTAATATACTTGTGAAACTCTCAACTTACATATAGAGGTCCAAAGCTTGTTGCTCTGATATATGGTTGATATAAAACATATATTTCACTGATAACGGAAAGACACTAAGAGGCATTTAATAGGTTGTTTATTAAAAAATGCCACGGGGATTTTCATGGAAAATATACATTTTTTTGAAAACAGAGCAAGGTTGGGACTGAAAAAAACCCCAATCTTAGAACACATGTACATATGTAACATGAATATTGAAACAATACACACAAATTCATAAATCATATGCAATGACACCTGAGAAAAAGAGATAATATGGTGGAGGGTAATACGGCCAATATTTGGTCACTGGAAAAAAATATCGGAGACACACATGTATAATGATTTAATATTAACTAAATTAACAGATAGGCCAAAATGTAGGACATTAACAGAAGCCCCAAATGTATGTCGTTTCCACCTTGCATAGAAATTTATCTTGAGTTACGAAATAGGTATTTTAAATGGCTGGGTGGCTTTCTGATTAAATTTATTATCAATATATATATATTATATCATATTATCAATATATAATTATCAATATTGAATCATGATTTGACAAGTAAGAGGCTCGACCCTAGCCTCTGTTGTCATTGCTCGTCTTGTGTGCATCCAATATAGGCGAGTTTGTCGCATTCAGGAGAAGTAAATAGTACTAAATTCACATGTAGTGAAATTTGGTTTAAAAAAGACTTGTTTCCATAGCTTTTTTTTTTTCAAAATGCTATTCTAATCCTAAGCATAAACGTGCATGCATGCGTTTATTATTTTTTCGTTGGATTTGATGTTCGGCTTCTTAATATTCCTGTGCACTAGCAAACGAACTTACCATAAAATACTGAGCTAGTACAACTGTCAATCACACCATTCAAATGACACACTGACTATAGATAGATTAGTTTAATCACAGCCACTTACACGGCCATGCTGATTACGATCGAACTGCGATAAACAAATTTCCGTGATCAGCTTGATAAGATATATGAACATATGCGATAATAATTACTGTCATGAATGTTTTCTAGGTCTGCGTGTGTTTCTGAGAATTCTACTCAATCCTTACATATAAGGATTGAAGGATGAAGATCCTGTGGCGGATCCGAGCAGTTCAACATTCATCGTTCCATTTCATCATGTGCATTTTCATTTCATTTTCATTCCGAGCAGTTCAACATTCATCGTTCCATTTCATCATGTGCATTTTCATTTCAACATGTTCATTTTGAGTTTATCAAATGCTGGGGGGTATTTAAGTGGTGGGTGCTACAATAAAAGATATAGTAGTCAATTCCTCGTTTCAGTGTTTGGAAGGGCTACAGTGGTGACCCCCGACGTGATGACCCTATACGTCTGGGAGCAGAAGTATTCTTCTGTGGCCCGTCACCCATCATCGTTGGCTGCCTTGTTTTCAATGCATATGCATTAAGTCCTGAGCATCAGGCTGCGCATTGTTCAGAGACCAACAAAACCGTTTGTGTATTGAAGACCGGAAGTGAACGAAGTCATGCCTGCCGACGACTAAGTCAAGGTTTCAGCAGTGGCCGTGAAACTACCCAATTTCTGGATCAAGAATGCAGCTGCTTGGTTCGCTCAAACGGAGGCCCAATTTGAAATTCGTGGAGTGACGCAAGATAGCACCAGATACTATTATGTCGTGTCAGCTTTAGATGCAGAGACCGCAACCAGAGCTGCTCAGGTTATATTAAAACCGCCAACCGGAGGCAAGTACACGGCCATCAAAGAATTTCTGCTGTCTGCATTTGAGCTGTCCGAAGCTGAGCGTGCTCATCAATTGTTGTCCATCCAGGATTTGGGAGACAGAAGACCATCTGAGTTAATGTCTCAGATTCTGCACCTCAACGGAAGTGACGAGCATCATTTCCTTCTAAAGTACTTGTTCCTGAATGCTTTGCCACGGGCCGTGCGGAATGCATTGTCCACTTCGCAAGAGAAAGATTTAATGAAATTGTCTTTGGAAGCTGATTTATGTTATTCTATCATTTCTTCGCAGAACCAAAGCGTATATGAGGCAGACGAAATTGAAGCAATCTCCAAACGGAAGCTATGTTACTGGCATCGGAAATTTCGGAAGTCTGCGAAGAAGTGTGAACAACCATGTGACTGGAAACCATTTCCACCAGGTCAGCCGTCGGGAAACGCCCAAGGGGGCCTGCACTAGTGGCCAGTGTGGGTCCTTCATCATTGGTCATTAAAGATGAAATCTCTGGACGGGGATTCCTCGTAGATACAGGAGCACAGGTTTCAGTTTTGCCAGCTTTACAATCTGATCGTTTCTCTTGTACACAGAAAGGACCTCGGTTACAAGCAGCCAACGGCACGCCCATAAGCACTTATGGAACTACAGAGTTGGGTGTTTGTTTTGGAGGACGCAGAATGATCGGAAAGTTTTACAAAGCTGATGTAAAGAGACCACTTTTGGGAGGAGATAGCGAGGAAGCAACAGAATGACCCGGGCATCAGAGATTCTCGGACTGCGATCACTGGCATGAAACTACAAGATGTCCAGAGAGGTGGGGTAACCGTACTATGTGATGTGTCTAAGGCCCACCCAAGACCATTAGTTCCTACGTCATTGCAGCATCATGTATTTGATATAATTCATAGTTTATCTCATCCTGGCGCTCGAGTAACCAAAAGACTTATTTCTGAGTGTTATGTGTGGTTCAGAATGAAGAAAGACATCACAACCTGGTGCAAAGAGTGCATAGATTGCCAAAGATCGAAGATTCAGACCCACATCAAAGCGCCAGTCGATCATATGAAGATTCCGGATGTTCCCTTTGCTCATGTTCACGTGGATTTAGTAGGCCCACTACCTCCTTCTAAGGGCTGCACGTACCTTCTTACAGTTATTGATCGGCATTCACGATGGCCAGAGGCACTGCCCTTAAAGGGTATCACTGCACAGGAGTGTGCTGACGCATTTTTACATGGCTGGGTGGCACGCTATGGTGTTCCAGCGGAAATGACCAGCGACAGAGGCGCACAGTTTACGTCAAGCATATGGAGGCACCTTGCAGATACGTTAGGGGTGAAATTACATCATACTACCTCTTATCACCCTCAGGCTAGTGGTATGGTCGAACGGTTTCACCGTTCTTTAAAGGCATCACTCAAGGCCCGTCTGAGTACCCCAGCCTGGATGGACCAACTGCCCTGGGTACTTTTGGGGCAGCGCATCGCCCCGAAAGAGGACCTCGACGCCTCACCCGCAGACTTAATATTCCGCCACAAGTTGATCTACCCTGGTCAAACCGTCATAGATACGACGGTAAACGCGGATGCAAGAAAGATTCCCAGGACAGCTAAGCATCATGGAGTCACTCGCAGTTTCGTGCCTCACAACTTATGGACTGCAACACACGTGCTGGTACGGGTTGACTCGCATCGCAGACCTCTGCAGTGCCCCTACAATGGTCCGTTCAAGGTAGTGGAGCGTGGTAGAAAAACATTTACGTTAGAGATGCAAGGGAGACAACAGGTCGTCAGTGTGGATCGGTTAAAGCCGGTTGTAGTGACACGCAGCGGACGTCAGGTCAAGCCCCCAGTCCGCTACGCGTAAAGGGGGATCTCCTGTGGCGGATCCGAGCAGTTCAACATTCATCGTTCCATTTCATCATGTGCATTTTCATTTCAACATGTTCATTTTGAGTTTATCAAATGCTGGGGGGTATTTAAGTGGTGGGTGCTACAATAAAAGATATAGTAGTCAATTCCTCGTTTCAGTGTTTGGAAGGGCTACAAGATTACACAACCTGACTACTTCGCAACATATGCTATTTTTTATGTAATGTGGAAAATATGTATACCTAGGTCATCTGTTGGTGTCTTACAATTTTGCCAATCTGCTTATTTAGTTTATTATATATCATTATAAATGTATGTCTCTGAGAATTTGTCCGAGTGACAAAATACTGGCTGTATCCATATATTTATGCATAGATGTGGATAATTATATCACTCTATTTAACAATTTGATAATACTCATATTCTTAACATAATACTACAAAATCGCACTAAAGGAATAAGTAGTGCTGGTTTGCGAAAAGAAAATATTGAATCCGAATCATTTTGTTTCGTAAAATTTTACCGAAACGTAAAAATACCATAAAAGGATTGGGGCACACGTTTTGACGGAACTGTTTGACCTACTTTAGATCCAATGATTTCAATAAAACTTGGCACATAAATGCAAATGAACGTGAATAAATCTGTCTGCCAAATAATTGTGTAATTCACTTAATGTTTATTTTAGTTTTTATTTATGTTTAAATACCTGAAGGAACATAAATTTTATGCAAGTACTAGTGCTCTCTTCTGAGCTTCATTTGAGCATTTTATATTAATTTCATCAAAATGTGACGAACACATTTATTTTGTATTGCTTTGATGCGTTTATGAGGAAAATATCAACAACAACAAAAATTGTCTATGATTAATAGTCTAAAATCGATTTTGAATTAGCGCGTAAATTAAGAGTTTGTTGCATTTTGACCAAATGCCAACCTCTGCTTCACTCAATTTGGCGCCAGAGGTGATCACGTGGCTATCTGGGAAATTTATTGGTTGCAATTTTCATCTGGAAAGCTAACCTACATTCAAGCCAAATTTCAGCTTTCTGTGTTTACGCCCTCTATGTTTGGTCGAGAACTTTTCGAACAACCCTTGTACATGCACACGAGCTGCTGTTAGAGGAAGTTGAAGCGTTACTTCGGATGGGATCGTTGGAGCGCCTAGTAGTTATTCCTTTATGTTATCTGGCCAATTCTTCTTGGGACTTCCTCGCCTACTTCTCCCTTCAAAGGTTCCTTGCAGGATCGTTTCTGCGAGGCCATCTGATATTGTGATGTGGCCGAACCATTTCAGTGTTCTTTTCTTTTCTCTTTTATTTACTATTTTAAGTAGCTCGTCATGCTCGCCTATTTTTTAATCTCGTTCGCGATATCTGTGTTTCTTACTCGATCACGGTAGGAAACGTAAAGAGTAAAATGTAATATTGATAGACCATGATTCTGAGTCATAAAGAAACACTGAGCAAATAAGTACCCGCGACTTGATATGGGATTCGCAAAATCATAACGCATGCTCCTCAGTCCTTACGGCATTCATAACGCATTTTTTCATACCTAAATGAAAACGATAACGCATTGTTCGCAGGGCGCGCTGACCAATGTTTAACTCACAGAAATGATAAGGTGACTCGGACTACGGCTTTAAAATGATAATGGTCTCTTTCATTATACCAAAAAAAAGTTGAATAAACCGTGAGGAACGGACCGATGACGACCGTGAATTTAAACTGGATTTCTGACGACTTCCGAGAATAGCTGTAAATGTAGGCCTCTCAGGTCCACGAGGTCAGTGGTGTATAATTCCATTGTCGTTTAGCGATCACATCGTCACAACAGGCCTGGGTCCCTGTTCAGTCCAAGTGCTGTCGAGAAAGTTCTCAAACATGAGGCCACTCCTCAACGGACGCATGTGTAAGCTAATGTCGCAATTGAAGTACTTCTCACGATGCAATTACACAACTCCTCAAAGAGGCTGTTATTATTTCTTATGTACTTTTTGTACTCTCACATTTCCTGCGAAAGGCTTATGTTAATTAAGTCGAGGATTTAGTGAGAAAATGCATTATGCAATAATTATGTCCCTGGAGATAGAAATCCAGACATGAAATTCATAACGTGTAGAAGTGCGTTATGATATTTGGAGAATGCAGTCATAAATCGAAACTGCGCTATGATTTTTGCACAGGTTCCATCTGCCGAGTAAATCCGAAACATGTAGCGTGATGAAGGATATTATTGCTCGTTTGGGTCACAATTGTCAAAACTTGCTCACTAAAACAATGAAGCTGTGTGGCAAAGGCTCTGATGGGCATGCAGAAGAGGTTCACTGGTCTCCGCGCTACTGAAAAGAAGCACCGCACACACCGATGAGAGGCACTAATATGACACTGTCAGTGTTACAGTGCCGTTAGATACCATCTATTCATTCATTCATTCACACACCGATGAAAACTCACCCCTATTTTGGTACATCCATTTCACTCGATTTCACATGACGTCACTTGGAATTTCCAAGATGGTCCACAAGGCGAGACGAGTGAAAATGAATTCACTGTATTTGCTGAATGCGACCAGTTAACTAAACTATAAATAGCAGCCAATGAGATACCACCTATCATAGGTGTCTGCCTGTGGCATTATAAATATGACCAGCAAACCAGTGAAGCAGAAGAGGTCGCATTATGATAATTGATTATGCAATCATAGAAATGATAAATTCTATGGGGTTAATAATTCCCCAGATTTTGCTTTTCATGCGTCCTAATCATAAAAAAAAATTAAAATTTAATCATGTTTAAGTTTAGGTATAGGCTATTTTCACAGGATTTTTTCCTTTCCGACTAGTCGCTATGGAAATGAACTTGCCAAATTTATGATTGTAAGATTTTTTTTTTATTAATGAAAAGAAGTGCACAAATTAGGGCCCCATGGCAACCAAATGCTCTAGCTTTCAAAGTAAAAATGGATTCCAATCAGAGCAGACATGGATCTCATTATGGAATCTGAACAATTTGAAGAGACTATAGGGTCAAAGCAATACTCTAATTGGGAGCCATTTGAAGAGGACTTCAATGCACTGCCATGCTTCAAAATTGAACCAATTAAAGCGTACATGCAACGAATAGACTTTAGGGTTCACTAATCTTTCCACGGTGTACTAGTATGTTTTTATTGGGGTTATCGCTGGTTTACATCCTATAAAGATTGTTTTTGAAACATAAATATCAACCATAATGATCAATTATCAGTATATGACAATATCAGGTTGAACTAATATGTGTTAGCAAAATGTCCAGTAACGGATTATCAGTAGGAAATTGAAAAGGGAGCTCAAATAACTGAAAGTGAAATTTAGGAATCTCAGGACATTTTTACAATCCGGTGAAAATGATGTAATGGTCGCAAAATGATGAGTCGTATGCTCTTTGACGCACGAAGGGACTTATCTAGCTTATGGCGGAAAACAATAAGTGATTCATTCAGAAGTCGATCAGAGGGGCCGACCCTAGAGGCCCATCGGGAGCGCATTAATAGTAACCATAGTATGTATACATGGTGAAATATGGAATTACGTATAATAATATGTTATGGTTTGTGACTGAGCATTATGCACTGGGATTATTCACTGCATCAGGGCACTTTCGTCCTTTTGCGTGATTCCCTCTACTTTCGAGATATTTTTGCTTGCTGCTTTATAGCAGATGAAAATGTTTAGAGGTAGATTTCTGAAGCTGCAGCATGAATGGCCAGTAAACGAAACGTTATATGGATGGCATCGATTGAGTGCCTTTAATAAAATATTATGTTCTTTGTCTCGATATAATATCAGTTTCTGAAGTGGAATCTGATGGCTTGGGTTTTGTCTTTCTAGAAAGGTTTTCGCTTCGGCAAGTTACTCAGTATATATGAAAGAGTTAGTGCCCCGTAGCCTAAGATCAATTCGCAATAAAACTCACGCATCGGGTGCAACATGGCCACCCTCCCTCTCATCGTGATGGTGTGGACCCATTATTTGAATCCTAGTACCAGCCACATCGACTCGTAAAATTGTCATTCCGGTCTGAATGTTATGAACCATATGTAGAAATAACAGTGGAGTCGCAGCCTTGAGCTCCAATGCAGAATATAGTACTTTTCTTAGTTGATTGTTTTCCGGGTGCAGTTACATCCGGTCATTATGGTCGTACGTCTTTAAGGCAGCGACTTGACCTTGGTCAGCATTAGGCAAACGAGGTAACGATCATTGCAGACATTCATTGAAGCACCGGCCTCAGTATGCATGATAATTATAGCTAACGCACATTAACCTGGGCACAACTCAAGGCGCGGAGGTTTACTCTTTACCACCTGCGATTACCAGGTGCAGCCCTCCTTTCTCCCTCGTCACCTGTACGCGTCACATCAACATCCAATATATTCTAAAGTTCAATGCATTTCTCAACGGTCTTGGATTCTTTTGCGGACGCCTTTTAAGAGTCATGGGTGTGGGATTTCTCTATACTCTGGATGGTAATTTCCAAAAGGGCATCCTCCCGCATCTCACTGTATTCGTGCCATTATTATTTTCATTTAGCTCTCAACAGGATGTTAACATTGATGTTAACGAGGAGACGGGGGAGAATGTCAGCCATGACTGAGCGATGCTTTTGGTGAGGTTTTTAACAGGCAAAGAAATCATAAAGCAAAAGCATAAGTCTCGTTGCTCGTTGAATATTCTGACGCATTTTCTTGGAAATAATGTTCTCTTTGTTAACAGACTTTCATTGTTTCCGTGTCGTACGCAACTCTTCCGCTTCGTAATGCCACAGTGAGCACTGGAAGCGTTCATTGTTTAATGTTCATAGGAAAACACATTGTGACCCAAAACGGGAACAAACCCAGTGCCCTGGTAGGCACTGCCATGGTTCTTCACCCCACCGTCATTGGCACGGTTATCAAGCATTGGATATCCTATCAAAATGCCGAAGATCTTTTTTTTTTTATGACATGCAATGGGGTACTGTCTGACCGTCACCTAAAATGAGGGCAAATTGAGCGAAAACACTAGCGAGAAGCCTATCAGAGAAGTTTGAGTGCGTTCATGTACAATGACGCCTTTAAAAGTTGCATTATTAATCATAGACTAGTACTTATTATTTGTAGAATACCAAGAAAAGCATTATTTGTATAAAATAATAATCTAATTACATGTATATGGCTTGATTGTTCAATAGGCACATCAATATTTCTTTTATTAAGCCTCATTCATGCAAAAATAATATGTCCAATAAAATCAATGCATGCAACAGCATTATAGACCCACGTGACGATAGTACTTTACTTACAAGCAGATTCATCTTAAGATTCTTCCTAATTATAGAATAAAAAGGACATTGCAGGGGCGAGGGATACGGAAAATAGTATTAAAATAATTTAATTACTCCATTTCGAAAAATAGATGCTGCAAAACAGTCTGGCCTACATCCATCTTCCCTAAATTTGAGACCAAAAAAAAAACTTTCTCGGGAGATCATCTATTTTTAACCAAAATAATAATAACACACAACACCGAAACTTGCATTGATGCCGTGAGCAAGAGAGAATGTTACAAATTGGATCTGATAAGGTCACTCTCAAGATTTTTTATCTTTTAACGCTAATTAATGTGCCCTAAAAGTGGGGAGATAGTTTTGTACAATTACTGATTTCTACGTACTACGCTGAGGAATCGATTTTAGTCTCGATTTATGGACAAAGAACGCCGTGTCTGCCCCTATCCTCATCCCCTCGCCAATAGTCTAGTCAATTAAGGATTTGACCTGGACAAAATTTGCAACATAATTGTAACCAAATCCAGAAGCTGCCCAAAATATCCAAAATCCACTACAGGGAAATTGCACTCTTGCAAAGTGTACTCTCTAACCCCTAGTCCAACCCAATCCACACAGTATCGAAAGCAAAGTTTGCTTCCCCCCCAAAAAAAATAAAATAAAAACCAAACAAACAAAAAAACATCGCTGTCGTCTGGATACAAACCACAAGAGAGCAGTTTGGCGGTTGCAAATCGCCCGAATGAAATCCACTTGACCACCCAGAGGAAATCCTAAAGTATTGATAAGGGCTCTAAAAGGGCCTGCAATGGCTGCTATGTGCAGATTAATAGACCCTGTCAATGTGGGCGGTGTGGAGAAGTCCACGCCAAGACGGTGCTGTTAATCGCCTATACAGGGAATCTCACACATGTCACTCATGTCATGTGACCGTATGGCGAGAGGTGTTATTCAAAATAATGGCATTAAAATATGCGTAGGTTATATATGCACTTAGCGAATCTGTCAGTCATACATTTTCGTGTATTTGAGTGACTCAAGTACCAATTAAACCGGGCTCAATGAACTCGTAGGAATGAACAATTAGCATAATGCGCGCTCATCGTCAGTTTACATTCCAGAGATAAGAAAACACAATTATGACGTCATTGAGAATGCCGCGCTGATTGAACGTTATGATCAATTCTTTAAGCCTCTCTATGTTATTAGCCAATCGTCATCGAACAATACTGTGGAATTGCGTGAAAAAAGTTGAGTGGCGGCTGGCGAAATTAGACAAGTATAAACAACATAGCACAGCAAAAATGGTATGGTTTCGATTAAGCTAGGAGGTATTTTTGGGGCATAATCAGGTTAACTTAGTCGGAAGTAGATATTTGCACTTCTTTCGGAGATGGCGACGTGAGTCATCTGGCAAAAATCGTGCTATAACTATTTTCGTTGTTATAGCGATTCGGCTGAATCGACTTCCTGATGTAAACCTGGAATCAGCTAAAGGTTTGATTGCTAAATTTGCGAATTTTGATGGAAATTCTCATAGTTCCAGAATGATCGATATACACGGTGTGTTACTAAGTATAGTATTT
>KB311061.1:774852-789317 GCA_000328365.1 Capitella teleta
TCTGACGCCTCATTAATGCTGAATTGTGTTTTGCAACAAACACTAATTCGGTCTGCCTCCATTGCTAACGATTGGAGGTCATCTTCTTGGAGAGTGGCAACTGCTTGCTTCAGAGGCACCGGCAGGGCTCGGATGAAGATCTGTCTCAATAGGAAATGCTGATCAGAAGTGCCGTTCAATTGCAGTATCTTATCCATCAGCTCAGTAGGTTTCCGGTCGCCTAGCTCCCCCATATTGAGTAGTTGTTCTGCCCTCTCTGCCTCTGACGGTTCAAACGAATTAAGCAGAAATTTCTTTAATTTGGCGTACTTCTCGTCCGCAGGGGGCCTTTGCAGTATCAGCGTGGCCCGGTTAGATGTCTCGGCGTCCAGTGCAGCAACAACGTAGTAATATCTAGTATCATCTTGGACGATGTTCCTCAGCTGGAATTGGGCCTCAGCCTGAGCAAACCATGCCGTCGCGTTGGTCGTCCAAAAGGTTGGCAGCTTAACTGCCACAGCTGCTACTTCTGCCATAGAGCGTTCAGGGTCACCACTTTGGCGAAGTGAAGACACGAGAGAACTTCAGGAGACGAGTGAATTTATTTGCCGAAAACATGGCCTTATAAAGGGTGCATTGAGTCGATCCATTGCAAGAGTGCTTAGGATTGTTTTATATGTGTGCGTCCACTACACCATACGTTTAGATAGGCCTTTCTAATGCGTTCCATTAGTACAGTGTACATCTCGCATTTGTAAATACATGCAGCTCAATGCATAACATTATACATGTATTAGGAGGGGATTTTAACTCAGATCTGACTCGTAACACCCCGCAAATGCACGCGCACTAGATGAATTTTGTACATCTGAAAGTCTTGTTAACTGTCTAGATATCAATGCTGTAAATATTGACTACTCATATATAAAAGCAAGAGTACTGGAGCGACCCCTTGTATTGACCATTCCTTGTTTATCCATAATTTGTTATCGTCATTTGTATCCTCGGGTGTATTGCATGACGTTGATAATTTCTTGGATCACGATCCAATCTATTTGTGTACCTTTTTTAAAGTATCTGAAATTCGTAATCGACACTAAGAATCGTTAAGAATATTCTTAACGATTCTTAGTGTCGATTACGAATTACGTTGGCAATCAGCAATAATGATCAGATTGTTAGTCACAAACTTGCATTGAATGATCTGTCATCTCGTGTTAACCTCACAAATTGTGTCTGTGAATGTTCGGATGTAACATGCGTTGATCACATGAGCTCATTTCGCGATTTCACGACGATATAATTTCTGCATGCCTGAATGCTGTTATAACAAAGTAATGCATCGCCAGCAATATATCTATGATTCAATGATTGACTATTCCAACTCCTATCACCAACCAATTTGAAAGCGCATAAATATAATTATATCTCTATGAATAACTCATCTCAAATGTATATAAGTGAGCCTATATGTAATAAGATAATTGCTTGACATCTCTCGGCCTTGTCATAACAACATATGCTGCTAATGCATCAATCGGTTCCACCGTTGATCGACCCAAAGCAAAGCCGGGGTGGTCACCCTTCGTTAAAGCTAAGCGCATCGAAGCGTTGAATTGGCACCCTCTTAGGAAAAAAGAGGCAGACCTAACAGCGGGCCGATTTTTGAAATGCGTAAAGTAACAGCTCGGAGCTCGCTACCGTAGCACTGTTCGCTGTATTCGTAAACAAGAGCAAACGTAACGCGATGCCTCTCTGGCAAAGGCGATGAGTGATCTGGACCACGTCATTTTTGGCGGGAAGTCAAGCGGTTCGAAAACCCGTGGTTTTGTCTATTGACAATCATACTGCAAAGAAGCAGGTAAATGCGATGTCTTTTCTGATAAATACAACGCTCTCTATAATTTAACTACGTCTCCTATGACACGGCTGACATGACACATTACCAAAGGGACATTGACATCGATTTGCTGAATAGTTCAACAGCGTCGCGCTTTTATATATCCACAGAGGATGTCTCAAAAGCACCTCATGCATTAAAACGTAGCAAATGAGACGGGCACGCAGATCATTTGGCCGAGCAATCAGATAATCTGATAAACGGTACCCGATTATGCATAGCAAACTTGCTCAGCTTTTTACCGCAATGATCACCCATGGTTATGCTTCTGATTCCTTTCTTTTTATCGCAAAGAATTCTTTAAAAAAAAACACCAATTGTATTTCCAACTACTGCGATATTACTGTTAGTAGTACACTAGGCAAAATTATCGATAGAATTATTATGTACAAATATAGAGCTTTTCTGCACAGCAGTGATCTTCAATGTGAATTTAAGAAATGTCATTCAGCTGTACAATGTACTCTATTATTAATGAAGTGCCCAAGCATTATGTGAGTAACTATGGTGAAATGTATATTTTGTTATTAGATGCCTCTCACACTTTTGCTAGATTGAATTATGCCAAGTTATTCCGGACTCTTAAGAGACAGAGGGATATGTCCTTTGATATGTAGATTTCTTGACTTCTCATATACCCAGTAAAAGATACGTGACAATTAAGTGGTCCGAATGTATAACCGTTTACTGTTACAAACGGAGTAAAGCACAGAGCAAAGTGCTGTCGCCAACCCTTTTCAATGTATATATTGATTGTTTACTTGATAACTCTAAAAGGAAAGGTATAAGCTGACAGTTAAAGGTCACTTCTGTGGAGCAATTAGCTACGCAGACGACTAAACTCTGCTTGCCCCAACAAAATAATTATATGCTCTGCGCTTATGCACAAAGGAAAATGAAATTGTTGCTCGCAAGCTCAATATAAAATTTAATGCCAACTGGTCATTATTATTAATGAAATGCCCAAGCATATGTTCTTTATGCATTGGGAGAAGCTATTGATTCCGTGCACCATGCCGTTCATTTTGATAACACTGTTGTTGTAGACGCTGATAGTCTTCGTGTCAAGAGAAGCAGCAGTGATATGGTCATGCAATGTAACTCGCTATGCATTTTATTTCCATGTCTTGATTTGGATGTTAAATGTCGCTTATTTAAAGAGGACCTCTGATTGTTCTGAACTAGTAACGGATGATAGAGGATGCATCCCAAAAGACAAATACGCCTTTCGACTGACATATTTCTAGACAATACGCTTGCTGTGGGCTAATTCCTAGATACATCGAATTTGAAAGGTTTAAAATCTCGCTTTCTTCTCGCGTTCGATTTCATACCGTCGTGACGGCATAAAAGTAATTCTCCTATTGTTAACAATGGGAGCCGTCGAGTGAGCAGATCTAGCTTTCAGCAGATCTCATAAAAGAAATCTCGCATTCATCTCGTTTCAAGCTATTCTGCCTGAGCAGGAAATTCGTATTTTAATTTGTCTTGAATATCATTCATAGTTGACAAATTTTTTCAAAAACAGCCTCTTGTCACTCAATAAAGCCCACATAACCGATCTAAAAAGGTTCCGAAATGAACAGACTTTAAGACTATTTCTATACCACGAGGCATAGGTTTTACGGCTTCACCCAACCCATACCACAATACAGTAGTACAAGACTTTGTTAGTCACCGAAGAATTACAATTATAACGAGTTACAAGTATAACTCACAATCATAACGCCGTGGTCTGAACCCGGGACCTCGACCTCCACGGTCGGCATAGGATTGCAGTCCGCCGATCAAACCGACAATGCCATTTGGTACCCCCAGATAATTATAATATTATGTCATTTACGGCGTGAACTAAATATTTCAATTGTTAACAGTGCATAAGATAGTGTGTATAGATCACTGAGCATAATTACACGCGGTACATGACTTTTCATTCGCAGTCACATTCTAAACCCATGCAATGAAAATTTTCCGCCACACACCAAAGCAATTGAGACTGGATGTATCCACTAATGACTCGGTGTGCCGGTATCCCACATAGACCTACTAATTGCCCAATAAGACGATAAAACTTTTATCCGGATCATTTCATGCATACTCGTTCATGGACGAAGTTTTTGGGCTACAACTATAGGGCATGCCTACTTTTATGTATGCATATACAAGCTGATCACGGCGCAGTGGAGGCATCTATGCGGAAGTTTAATTACACGGAGAAAGAAACGTAGCACGTGTGGACTAAAACCTGAACCCTCTCAGATCTGGAGTGGTCTGGCTAAATGTTAAAGCAATCTACATTATTGTTAGCGCATACGCATTTCTGGAGAGCACACTTGTAAGTAGGATGGCTGGTAAATCCGCCCGTATCCGAGCACCTGAATGCTCAAGAATTCAGGTCGATCGTCGGTTACATCTTGAAGAACTAAGTGGCTGAGTGCTTGCTTCAGATTGGCAGCACTATCGCGGACACATCCTCAAACAATTAAAAATTCCAATAAATTCCTGTGAAAATTGCAAATACCTGTATGAGCAATGAATCAATTGGCTGATTTCTGGGAAATAGGTGAGATATACAGAGTTGGCCAAAAATAGTATATCTACTCGTATGTTAAAAACAAAACTCTAAAATTGCCTAAAATGTACCAAATATTCCAAAACATAATTGCCTGGTATGGATTGACTATCTTATTCTGTGCCTATTTATGCAAAGAAATCAAGTAAACAGTATTGTTTGAATGAAGGAGGATCATTTAAATGCGAGTGGTGAGTGATCGCTAAGAGAGCAAAATCAGATAAGCCTCTGAACGCTTGAATAACAAACTCTCTGCTTTGTTTTGATTTTAGGAGATAAACATTAGTGCTACTGTCACAAACAATATCACTCTAAAACAAAACAATACTAAGAACGCGTCATGCCATATTTATGCGTTCAATGAAGCTAATTCATGGTCCGGGCCCTGTCTGCAGCCACAAGTGGAAATATGAGTTATATGACCATGTAGAAAAGTCTGACCCTTTTATTTTACCTGCTATCATGTATCTTATAGTTGGATCAATCATAATTGGGATTAATCTGATTGGGCCACCCACCGAAACCTCCAGCCGTCACAAATACATTCTCAAGGCGACAAAGAATTAAGAGGATTGGTGGCCCGGCCCTTATTCTATCTTGTCAGTGACCGAGAGAGGTCAGTGCAAGTTGAAAAATTAAGATCGAGAATTGAATCAAGCAGTCAATTCTGCTGATATAAAGTTGCACCAATCGTAATAAGCACCACTTCACACCCTGCACGATTGATATTATCTGCGCCCTAGGATCAAATGTCCTAAGACTATCCATTCTAGTATGTATAGTTTCACAGGGACTACTCTTCCTATTGGATGCAGTCCTAAGACTATACAAACCAGGACTACAGGAAAACAGGTCCACCGGACTACCTATTCAGGAGACTATATAGACTGTTACACTGTGGACCAGTGAGATGATGTACAGGACTCTAGATTTGTGCTAGATCGGTAGAAATAGTGACACGATTTAGTTCGGGTTTGTTTATACACCCCTTATTTTTCAAGCTGTCGCGAATATGGGTGCTTAAATATGGCACGGTCATTCTAGTAGTTATATGGGCGCAATACTGCTAAAAACTGTAAAGTAAATACCAATCCGTTTACTTTTTCGGTCACGTGTCTACATTAAGACTCATGAGGATGCTAATGTTCCTTATGGTTATTTCTTTCTTCCAATGAATGATGATCATCACTGGAGCAGCTGGTCACACCTATTACTCAGTATGTTATGTTCTGTCCTTGGGCGTGATGGATCATATCCTGATTGCTCAGTGAGATCCATCACGAATACAGTAGGACATCACAAAATTAATTTCCTGACTGCAGGAAAGAAAAATTGAAAAAAAGAAAAGAAAAGAAAATGTCAAGAGAGGTATGCAGAGAGATTACAATATCACTTGCAAATGCTCTATTCCAAGGAGACTGAGTGTTGTGGTAATTAGTATGCTCAATTTTATTAATAAATGCATTTGATATGAAAGTCATTAATCAAAAGGCTATCATTGTTTCACCTCAGATGAAGTTTCTGAGATACGGGGAAAAAGAATTTATATCCGACACCTAAATGCTATCTGGATGCAAGAAATACAAGCAATATTTATGAGACCAACATTGGAGCTAACAATATTTGATCTGGGAATAGCAGTGAGCAACATTACTCACTGTTGGCCTGAGGCCTTGCAACAGCTACCAAAAGATGGCTCAGCTGACAGCAAATAACAAGAATATAATATAATAGATCTACAAGGAGTACAAGGAAATTAGGGCGATGAATAATGAACACACGAGCTATCAATATTCGTCTGGGAATAGCAGCAGTGAGCAACATTCCCCCCTGTTGGCCCGAGGCCTTCATTTGGGTATCGTCCTCAGCTCATATCTCGCACAACGAAGTACGCTCTCAAGAGGAACAGTCTCCAAACGGACTGATTTATATGGCATAGAATGAAATCATTGGAATCAGCCTTCGTGTTTTCTAATCACCAAGAAGAGTTGCTGTGCTAAACGCTTGAATAATAGCTGAGTTATTTCCTATGCCAATTATTCTTGCATTTTTCATGGACTGCTTTCCATCATTAAGCATACGAAGAATCTCAGATGCTCTAACTGATCACGATCTGGAGAGATCTTCCGCCGGTTCTGGAGTGAATCCTGAAAATACTTAACTGATTACATTGGTGGACATTCTTGGCTTCTATGGCTGTCAGAATTTTAATTATGTCGATAATCGACAAGAGAGTTACACTCATTTGATAGCGATATATGAGGCAATGACTATTTTAATTCAAGAAAGATAAAACCCGATAAATCCCTTTCCTTTCTGTTGATCTCAATGCAACACAATCCAGAATTGCGTTAACTGCAACATCAGTTCGCATGTCTAAATACTAGCAACATTCCCTTCAGTTGACCCGTGCCTTGTTGCTATTTATAGGCCTCCAAAGAGCTGTGTACCTGTATATCTGTGTGATTTCACTGATCTTATTGAGAACATCATAACGTCATCGACTGCATCTGAGCTCCTTGTGGTCAAAGACTTCAATATTCACTGGACTGCTGCAAACGATATTAATGCATCTCGTTTTCGAAGTGTCATCGAGTCTCAGGGCATGAAACAACATGTCAGTTTTCCCCACACACTTCAGGGGACTTGCTTGACCTTGTACTGAGCCATCTTTCCGACATTACTTTGGAGATCACCGGAAAAGATGAAAGCATATCCTTGGACCATGCTTGTGTACTATTTTCCATAATCATCCCACCTCCAAGGAAAGTCACAGAAACGATCAATACACGCAAATTGCGCTCATTGGACACTCGAGCTCTGTGTGAGGATGTGACTTTGCTTAATGAACAAATGTGTATGGAAACCTGCATATTCGCGTGTGAGCAGTACAGTATTCAGTTACAGAATCTCCTGAATAAGCATGCTCCAACCAAGACAGTCACCATCATTACCAAATGAGCCGTAGTTCAACTTCGATGTCAGGTCTGCAAGAAAAAAAATTTCGTCGACTGGAGAGACAGTGCCAGAGCACTGCGCTGCCTGTGCACCATGAGACTTTCGAGTGCAACGAAATAAGCTGACTCTCGTTCGAAGAACAGCTAAGAAGGACTACTTCTCAGATAAACTAAACAGCGCATCGACACCGCGAGAGCGAAATGCCATCCGAAGTTCCCTTATGCAGAAGAAGAAAGAACTAGTCCTCCCATCACACTCCAGTGAACAAGCACTTGCTCAGAAATTTGCTCAGTTCTTGTCTGATAAAATAGTGCTTATTCGGGTAAATGTTTCATCACCTGTTGATTCATCGCTTACACCTGTCGCCTCTATGCAGCGAGATCAGCTTATTCCACTCTCGTCCTTCAGAGCTACAACCGAAGAGGAAGTGACCATCCTCATTTCCAAGAGCCCAACAAAGTCTGCGTCCCTGGACCCATGCATTCCCACTTGGGTCTTTAAAAGGTGTCTACCTGCCTTTGTGCCTCTCTTAATCGGATCATCAACCTGTCCTTGTCATCTGGACTCAAAGAAGCTATTTTTAGACCGATGCTGAAGAAGCCCTCATTAGATCCTGAAGTTCTGGCGAACTATAGGCCTGCGTCTATCTTATCATTCCTGCAAAGCTGCTTGAACGCGTGATCGCCATGAGTGAGTGAGTGAGTGGTGGGGTTTTACGGCTCCACCCAATCCGATCGGATTATACGGGCGCCAGAACGGAAGGCCCGGGACCGGGGTTTCCCCCTACTCTTATCGATAAATCCCAAGGGTTCTTTATCCTGCATACCACCATAGACAGTAGTACACAGCGCCCGGCCTAGTTACGCAGTTTGGCAGCACTGCAAAGTCACAGAAAAATTACAATTATAACGAATTACAATTATAATTCACAATCATAACGCCCGTGGTCTGATCGGGTCTCGAACCCGGGACCTCTGATCGCCATGAGACTACATGAATACTGTACTGATAACAACTTAAACATCTGCTTCCAGTCCGCCTATAAGCGCAACCACAGCACGGGACGATAACTATCTCAACCGACTGATCAGTTCTGGTGGCCGTGCATTTTCGGTTGTGGTGCCTCTCCTCTGGAATAAATTGCCTCGAGACATTCGAAGCTGTGACATTGCTATTTTTAAACGGAAACCGACAAACCTTCTATTTTGATCATGCTTTTACTTCCTGAAATGTTTTTATTTATTTGTCAAATTTGTTTTTACTTGTAATGCCTTTGAAAAGTTTTATCTTGTAAGGTTCGTTTTATAAATATGAATAAATTATTATTATTAATATTATTATTATTATTATTATTATTATTATTATTATTATTATTATTATTATTATTATTATTATTATTATTATTATTATTATTATTATTATTATTATTGACCTCAGCCTGGCGTGTGTGCTGCCCAGGAACGGGTCCACTGCTAGGTCGTCTTTTTTTGAATTGCAGCTGCGAACCCTTTGAGTCTCGGACTAAAAGAGCAGACATGTCACTCGGGGACTTCCGATGAAGCTTGACGAATGTCTCAACAAGGTCTCTTGTGGACATCGCTTGCTACGAACCAAGCTGCTCTGTGGTTTCAATCATTCATCAGATGGTTTAGCTGTAACTTTGATGCATGTCACTGGCCAATTTGCCAGGAAACTTATCAGCATGTTCCTTTGAGGAGCCTTCTTAAGTGTATCTCCTCTTCTCTCTGAACTCCTGTTCACTCCTATATGTTGTAGAATGAGTTTTCCCGTTCTACAGCATACATGCAGCATACACACTTTATACAGCATGCTAAGCGTCGATTTGTGATAACTCAGCACAAGTGAATGGTGAGACGGCGATTGATCCAAGATCAAAGATCGACGAATCCCACAGAAGACCCTGGGATACCCTAATCCAGGGGTCATGATGCATGCGACTGCCATTGCAGCATCACCGCATGCATGGTAGTGGGGGTGTTGCAGTGCTTTGAAGTCGCTATCTCATGCCACGAGGGACGATCCTTCATCCCTTTGACAGCTTAATGCCTCACGCCATTCGTCAGCATTATTCGGGATAAGTGACCTGAAGAAAGCGCGTCTTCTGATTACCTTCTGCCTCGAAAGACACGCGTTTAGCGCAGGTCTGCAACAACTAAACCTAGCCCCTCCCCTTGAGGACGTCAATCAAGCATAAAAGAATACACCACTGTTTACACTGTATATATGATTCTGCCTACCATTAAGAGTTTAATCTCGGTAATAAGATGGTAAAATAGTAATGCGAGGGCTTCGTTCGTGGCAGACATTAGACGAATGAAAACTGTAATTGGATGCTATGATTACCATGTACCAAATACGGATTACTATCAAAAGAACCTTGATTACCTTCCTGGTAAATGCCTTGAAATGAAGCTAGCAGTATTAGTCCATTGTGTGATTCAAAATAATTTCGCAACTGCGAATGCAATATTACCGAGTAAAACAAGTTGTTATAGCAGTACCGACTTCTCTCGTATATTTACGATGAATTTCACTCCCTACAATTATAAAGTAATAATTAGATATTAGTATCTTTCTTAGAAGCCGTTTGAGGCTATTCACATCACGTTCCACAAGTCGTTAATATTTTTACGTTATAATTTGTAACCTCTCTGCAGGGCTTGGAAGCCAGCTCTACTAGATATTCAGGAGCATCGATTAGCTGAGTAGGTTTAACTGGCTGACTGCAATCCCACATTCTGAACCTATGCAATGAATATTATCCGCCACAAGACCGTGGAGGCCAAGGTCTCGTCTCGGGTTCGAGACACAAACTGGTTCAATTTATGATTGTGAAAACTAAGTAATAGTAATTCGTGATAATTATATAATTCAAGTAGCTACCGCGATTACAAAATCGAACACAGACGGACAAAAACACACGAAAATCACAACAAAGGGAGCGATATAAAGAACTTTTTCAACCACCCCCCCCCCCCCTCCAAAAAAAAAAAAACCAAAAACCAAAAAAAAACAAAAAAAAAAACAACAACAACAACAACAACAAAACATCAATTTTGTATCGAACAAACCGAGCAACATAAACACTCACATAACACCCAGCAATACAGTCTATTGTCTCCCCCTTAGCTAAAAACTCACAACACCAATTAGTGAAATACTTTAAAACAATAGGTTTTTTCAATTGCAGCGGTGGCCAGTCTGTGAGGCCCAATTGCAGCGGTGGCCAGTCTGTGAGGCCCATTTGACTCACATACATGTAGTAATAAATATGGTCCAGATCGTCCACAGTTCCGCCATTTCGTCGCTGTCAAAAGAAATTTGGTTATACATGGTTTTATATTTACAGGTAAATATTTTGGCAATACGTCACAAGTAGAGTCTGCGGTAGACGGGAAGGGCTGTGAGGTGCGATTGGTATACGCTTACGCTTAACTTCTTTCCACATGTCGCGAGATCGATTAGCTGATAACGCATTCACCATGCGATCAGACTGTAAGTCATCAGAGTTCTTCACCCACTTGATATCCTGGTGATACAATGCTCGTGTTCTTCTACGGATGCAGGCAACTGGGTCAGTGGCTGGTCTGCCACATTGCTGCCACGTGGCTTTCCAGACAAGGGCCGCTTCACGGTACAGGAGAGGGATGGTTTCGAGTACGAGCAAGGAGGTTCCTGTAGGCTGTTTTATGTATACTTCTGTGGCTTCCTCCCATCTCAGCTGAGTCTGGGCTATATGAGCAGCAGGTGCATTCTTCTCCACACAGAGAGTCAGAGTCAGTGATAGAGCCGCTTGATCAGAAAAGTTGGCCGTTTCGTTCAGGATCGTGCAGCAAGCGTCGCCGTCGATCAAAACGTCGTTCACGAAGAAATGATCTATGTTGGATCTATGGCCTAGGCTGTTCTCGAAGGTAAAATCGCCATTATTGTGCAGTCCGGTGTGACAAAGGTTTTCATCGTCAGCGAACCTCTGGAGATATAGTGAGTGCTGAGATGCCTGGTCAATATCTGTGTTGAAAACTTCTCCCTCCCAGTATAAGTCGGTCATTGATATTGGTCTCCAAGAGAACAGAAAATTCACGGGGCACATTGATATACTCCTGTAGGTCAGCTGCGGAGTCAGTGGGCATATGTATACATTTATGACCGGGAAGAGATGTTCTCCTGTCGTAGAAGAGGCTTTCACTGCACAGATGCGTTGAAGGTTGCAGGGCATAGATGAGGGGCAGATGCGGAGGACAGAGCGGCACAGGATAACCACCCCACCAAAAGGCCGACCAAAGATGAGGCGGCAGCCATCAATGACTGAGTGAGTGAGTGAGTGATGGGGTTTTACGGCTCCACCCAATCCGATCGGATAATACGGGCGCCAGAACAGAAGGCCCGGGACCGGGGTTTCCCCCTACTCTTATCGATAAATCCCAAGGGTTCTTTATCCTGCATACCACCATAGACAGTAGTACACAGCGCCCGGCCTTGTTACGCAGTTGGGCAGCACTGCAGAGTCACCGAAGAATTACAATTATAACGGATTACAATTATAATTCACAATCATAACGCCCGTGGCCTGATCGGGTCTCGAACCCGGGACCTCGACCCCCACGGTCGGCATTGGATTGTAGTCAGCGGTTTAACCCACTGAGCTATCCGGTGCCCCTCTATCAATGACTGAAGCACCATGACACGCAACACCTTGTATTGCATTAAAAACGACCAAATCTTCCTGAAGCTGCCAGTGTTCTTGAAGAAGGGCGAGGTCGTGAGAGTTGAAGGGAGATCTTATAAAATCAATCTTTCTAGCTCCAAGGCCTTTTGAGTTCCATGACGCGACTCGCAGTATCACTGTTGCTCGTCTTCTTAGTATTACGATGGTGGAAGCACTTGACTCTGATATCTCCTGGCAAGACAGGCTGATTCAGACCGTCAGGCAGAACGACTGGGATAGAGCGCTTTCACCGAGCACTTTACCTTGTAAACTTTGTGGTTGACAAATGGGCGAACGTTTTCAGCACGAGAGAGAGGGGGGGGGAGATGTTTGAAACCAACAAGTCCCTGTATGGCCCAGGTCCGAACTTGAGCATACGAAAACTCTTTTAAACTCCTAAGGCTGACTGTTGTTTCTTCTCTTCTGAGATTTGGTCAGAAGGAGGGGAGACAGGAAGTTATCGAAGGGTCTGTGGCTCGTAACCCTCTTGGGGTCCTTTCCCAGGAGGCGGGTGGTTGTGGCAACGTCCCAGTGAGGTTCTTTGCGACCAGCACTTGATCAGGGGTGAATCTAGAAAAGGTGACTGTCCTTATATGGGTAGATGTTGCTGACGCAAAGGCAAGGAGCGGATCCTGCAACACCCTGGTGGTTGATTTGTCGTCCAGTATCCTCAGCCACAGGGTGCAGGAATCAGCAGTTCTGTATTCCAAGCAGCTGAGACGACGAATATAACCACTGTGGTTATTCCAAATCCACGGTGAGAGCAGCAAGCGCTTTAACTCCGATCTGGGTTACCGAAAAGCAATATCAAAGGCAAAAGCAAAACAAACAAAAAAACGAAATCGACATGCGACTCACTTGAAGTTGAAAATTTAGCTTTTGATTTTGGCAACCAGACAATATTCGCAAATATAAATAAACCCTTAAGAAAAGAGATGTCACTGCAATCGACTTCACAGGATGCGTCCGTTGATGTAATAATATATTCAGAAATTTGTCCAATAATTCGTTAAAATTCCGTGATAAACGCGGAGCTTATGTAAACACGTCCCGTCTCTCTGAACTTGAACTTCTCATCTGAATCCACATAATATAGTAATGCAAGTTGTTGATCTCGGTCATCACGATCAAGGCATTAAGTCATTCTACTATGAATAATCCAAATAGAATTCAGTTTTATCAGTTCATTGCCCCGTACTTAATTAAATGACAACTGTCTTTGAGCATCATACAGGCCTATAATAGACAATCAGCGCCCTATTTCACTGTGATATAAATAACTCATTGCCGGGGGCGCCAAAGCCACGCTGCGCCTCGTTTTGAGCCCCTATCCGGAACTCAGCCATCCGGTAGACGCGGAAGGACTTGATTGAGCGTGCACCACATGTTGGTTTAAGGTCATCAGAGAGTGCTATTTATGACGAGAAAAAAATCAGCACATGGAATCTGAACCCTACCTGAAACGCGGGACCCAGATACAAGGTCGTGACGCTTGTAATTCAGTGGCAGTCACAGGAGATCGTAAACACCGTTGTGAGCTTTACCTTCATGACGGTGTCGTTGAACACAATGTTAAAACTTTTCTTCCACACAATTTTTTTATGTTCATTGCTGAATCCCAATCACTCGCTCAGAATACTTCATTTGCATAGTGACCTGTCAATAGCTGCTAATGCATGGGTCTCTATAATTTCCTAATAATGATAATTAATGGTATCCATAATGCCATGGTGCCATACGAATTTACACGTGCATATTATCGGCTTCGGAAATTTGTATTGTTCTGTTTGAATAATGTGAAGATCGATAAATATAATTAGATAGGAAGTTCAAAAGGTACACGTAGGGTAACAACATCCTTGACCTCCTAACACACGCACGCTTGATTTATGCTTGTGAATCCACGTGACATTCATTTTTGAGATGAATGCTTTCGTGTCATGAGAGACCGATGGGGGGCAGCAGTTTGACCTTCATCTGACCTTCATTCTAACTCGTGAGAACATAATGCTTGGGGTAGACATGGTTCTCCTCCAAATGCTTAGATTCTAGGATTTCATATGAGTGTTTGCTCGCAGGCGTTCGTAGGCATTCTTTGTGACCATTGATTTCCTGTCAGATCATATACTGTACATGTTTTACTTAAAGTTCAACACAAATGAATAATGACATTTCAGGCCTCAGAGATTCCGGGGACAGGGCATATCATATTGTCTATTTATGAGCCATCTGTGGTTTCAAAAAGCTACTTTAAGGAAAAGGGTTAGTCTTCTATCCCACCCACTTGGGGATACGACTGGGTATTATGACGTCATAACCCCTACTCTAAG
>KB311061.1:791662-803466 GCA_000328365.1 Capitella teleta
TTACAACTGTAATTAACAATGATAACGCCCGTGGCCAGTTCGGGTCTCGAACCCGGGACCTCGACCTCCACCGTCGTATTTAACCCACTGAGCTATTCGGTGCCCCTCTAAGTGGTTAACAATACATGTAAAGATCTATGTACATCTTGGGAGTGACCTTATCAAAGGCCATTTGTAGCATTGATCTATTTCTGTCGCCTGATTCTATGCAATGCATCATTGAAAAGCACTTGATGATTGCGTAACAATTGTTTGCACATGATTGACTTGCATAAACTGCGTCTGTTTACATTGCATTTAATAATTATATTGAAAGGAAATAAAGAATCAATTCTTGCAAATAAACAAATACAATCATGAACTATTTCTTAAGATAATTACTACGGGTAGACATGTAGTCTCTTCTTCACTCCCCTGCATGTGACGAGAGAAAGTTCCTTTTTTTTACAGCCGTTATGATCATGACGCAATCATAGCGCAATTTTAAGTTATTAAAATCCCCAATTAACACTCATAATGATAAACCTCGTCTTGCGCGCCTTCGTGACATTAATTTGATATAATTGAACTCACCGATTGGAGCATTATCTGAGCAAATTACTTGCATATATTGCAAAGATTGGACCATTTTTAAGCAAAATAAAATAACACGATCGAAACCTATTAGTGATGTTATAGCGTTACATGCAATCAAACGTTAAAAATAGAACGCAATGTAACGTCATAGCGCGATACATTTCAAGGAGATGGAACGCACATCCGGTGATGTATGCCTTAGCATCGGCATTGTTTCTGTTGCTGAGCCGAGAGACTATATTGCACCTCCTTTGCGCTTATGGGATTGTTGGAACGCATGCACCGCGCCACGATTATTGTTGTAGCAACTGTGCCTGAATATTACAGGTGAAAAAGATAATAACAAAAATAACAAAAATATATATGTATAAAAACGTCCTCAATATCCAAAATGAGCGGACCAATGGCGCCATTGTACAATACGCGATTTCTCCGATAATCCTGCTTATTACATTTTAACACCGTGACCTAATTGACTAATTGTACGCTTGACCAAAATGCGAAGAAGTCTACAGAGGTAATCAATGCAAGTGGTGGAATCGATAGGATTCACGTGCCTGCCAGGGTGTATTTCGCTGAGTTGCTCACGAGGAAAGATTGAAGTTCATTTTGTTTTCATCTAAGGGAAAGACGCCTATCTTTCCATTTGACTTAGTTTCGGGGCAATTCATCTCTTAATGTGGTACTCACTCTTAGGTTTCTCCGGTATCTCTACTGCAGTTGTATATTTACATACATTTTTATATCATGCATCGTATGTTGATATCTACAAATAGCATGAAGCCAGAGCCCCAGATGCGCCTGTCAAGTTATAATTCTATAGGTCTCGCAGACCATGAACTAGCCATTGAATATCATGAATAGAGTTTCCAGTACCTTTCACAAAATGCATTAGGAAAGACTACGTTGCAATGCAATGTTTTGGGGCTTCTTGCTTCTGAAGTCTTTTGGCGTTACTACGACGAACGCATCCATCCTCACGTATTTCATTGCATACCATTTTCGCATAACATAATGATTGGTTTTTAACTTTACAAGTTAGGTGTGTGCAATTTGATAATCAGAGATAGCGTTTACAGAAATTATCGGTGTCTGCACGTGTGTCGTCATGACAACGGACTATTGCAATTGATGAACATGGCGATTTTTCATCAGTAAATGCGTTTATGCTGTTTATGCTTCCAAAGTAGGAGTGCTTATTTTGTTTATGATTCCTGACTGTTTATCGCATAAAACTCGATACAGAACATGGTCAATATGTATAGAATAAATACGTTTACAACGGAGGTGTTCCTCGAATGTACGCACATCAATTTGTTTGTACATGTACTTTTACTGCACTAATATTGCGTACATTTCGAATAAGTCTTGAAACAAAAGCAATATATTTTCATTTGTTATAGCTGTACGCATCAGTCCCAAAGACAAACGCATTAATACTTCTCTGTGTGATCGATGTGGATATCAAGCGAATACTTGAAAATTGAAAATTGTAATTTTGTTTATGCAAACACAAGACTGGTGAAATGTAACATTGCAATGACACTTCTTGAATTAAACACCCAAAACATGTCCCTCTTACTTAGACGGTCCAATCTCTCTTCCACCTTTTTGTCGGTGTCACCTCCGACGCTGATTCGCATTGGTATTCCTGGAGCATTGCCCCAGCGGAAAGCAGGACCAGAAGAAAGAATACTTATGTGATGTGAGAGGCTTTTGTAATGTCATCTCATTGTCTCGGGAAATTGCATGTCCCAAGAAAAGACCATTTGAGGTTTATTTCTATGCTTCTCCCAATCACTAACATAACCAGCTGCTTTCATATTCCTGCACTCTGAATAGCTACCGTCGTAAAATTTAAAGAGCTACAGGAATGGCTGGCTGTAATGGTAATATCGTGGCATCTGTGAGTCTGAGAGATAGCAGTCATTGCTCGATGTCCTTGGGACATTAAACAATGACCGGTGTGAGGATTGTATTATTCTGATGCGGTAGAGGAGAGTACGTCAGGGAAACAACCGTGCAGACAACACAATCGTTCCAAGAAAAGACGCATTAAGAATCAACGACGTAAGAGCCTTTTGCCGTTATCTTTGCCTAACAACCAAAACACATTCCTCAGTTCGTCGTAACTGACATTTCTAAATAACCTGCAGTACTAAATTTGGTGTACTGCTTTGGAGTTTTATTGTGAAAATAAATAAATATGTCAGTTTTTGCCTGGGTTAATCTCTTCAATTTGTGCAATACTGTTCTCCTACAATGCAATATTTTCAAATGGCGAAGTGGAAAAGGAATCAATTATCATTTGCAGGTAGGAAAATTAGGTCTGTTCCGGAAGAATGGCAAATTTGATTTACAAACTTGGCCGATGCAATTCGGTCTGTTTTCTTTGAGCAGTCCACTCAATAGAATTTGGAGCAACGCTTTTGTCTTCGCACTGAAAAGTAATCCCTTGAAGTGGAGTCAATCGTCTGCGACACTTGGGTGACAGCAGTTCACGTCGTCCGTCTCCGAGAAAATTGTCGAATCTCCTTGTTGAAGAACCTTTAACACTCTAATCTAAACGTTGATTATCTATACTATATAGTGATGTCATAACCTAAAATATAGGCAACGATATAATTCATCAAAAATATTATTTTGAATAGTTATCATCAAAAGCATTAGTTGTTTTTAGATCACCGTAGTTGTATGCCAAATTGTCTACTGCGTATAAGGCTGTGATTACCTCCCACGCTTATAATCGTCACCAAGGTCAAGTCGCTGCATTACAGAATATGAAGACTTATGGAGCATAATGACCGGTTGTAAATGCACCCGGAAAACAATCAACTGGGGAAAGGTACTATATTCTGCATTGGAGCTCAAGGATTTCACTGTTATTGCTGCATAGTTCATAACATCCAGACCTGAACGACCCTTTTATGAATCCCTGTGGCCTTGTCCTCAGCAGGAACAAGTAGAACCACGAACTCGAGGTGCCCATCCGTCTCCGGTGGGGGAACGCCGTGTGTATATAGCAATGAAAATAACGTAATAAGGGGCTTGAATGTCACTGTTTATGGCAAGTAATGCAACCAGAATGATTGATTAATATACCTTGTATTTGGACTCAACCACATGTATATGCTTCGATCACAGTGCATTCCCGACAGAGTGTCACGTACAATACGTGGAATCCATCTCTGTCAAACCATAGAGGAAGAATGAGAAGAGTGGACTCGTAACGCGAAGGCCAGTCCCGTTTAACACGTGTTTTTCCTATACCTGGCTGACAAAATGATGCGTCCCAATATGTTAGATGTCAGGTATTTTTCTGGGGGGGGGTTTTTTTTTGTTTTTTTTTTTTGTTTTTTTTTTTTTTTTTTTTTTTTTTTTTTTTTTTTTTTTTTTCAGCTAGGTATAGGAGAAACACATGTTAAGCGGGGGCTGGCGCTCCATTTGATGGTTCATAATTCGCAAAATGCGCTCACCGGGTGAGGTTTACTCCCTTGTTCACACTCCTTATTGTTTCTCCATGGTCAAACCAGGCACTATATCTCGCTCATTATTCAAACCATATCCTGATTGGAGCTGCTTTTTGATACTCAGACGAGCGTCGCTTGGACTGAAGTAATATCCGTGTGATTGTACCCAAGTATATTTCATTGTCAGATGGATTACGTAATTGTTTCCTCATGCGGCATAAATTTTGAGGTACGAATATAAAAAAATGAATAATTATTTGAAAAATGAAGTCCGAGCGGCATAAAAAAGGCAATATTTCCAGACAAAGGCTAAGAAATGTTCTCTCGCAAAAAAAGCACTCGCAAACTGTAAAACTGTTCATTTATAGGCAATTCGTGTTGCAGCTTCTGGATTCCCCCCTCCCTTTTATTGACATCCTTATATTCAGCTCTTCAAAGTAGCAGAGAGCGTGCAAATCGACGAAATTGGCCTCACGGAAAGCACTGAAATAACCCAAAAGCACAATATTCTGCCGGATTTTTATGTGTCATTAAAGGGAATCGTGTCATATACTTTCAGGTCGTCATGCCACACAATCCTGCGACCAGACACGTCTATTTTCGTGTCGCCTTCAGTGGGCGAGACCCTCTCAATAGAGCAGCGTGCATGAGCTTCAACATGGGGTAAACATGCAAATGCTGTCGCATCTCTACTTCCCAGGTTTCGCTTCACTTTTGCCAGACAAAAAAAAAAAGATCTAGGCACCAAGAATTGTGAATGAATGTACAGTTTGCTCACAAGGTTTCACCCATTTCAGTGCACGGAGAACAGAGATTACGATCAATGTTTTGATGCAAGGTCTCAGCCTTCAGATTGTGATATAGGAGGGGTTTCATTCTTGGAAACTCAACTGAAATGTCACTTCCAGATGATCGTAATGCAGTCCCGGTCCAAGACCACCAATCGTTGGGGGAATATGTCAAGGGGCAATATATGAATTTCCATTCAAGTGAGGTGCTAGGAGACAACAAAGTGAGTATATATATATATATATATATATATATATATATATATATATATATATATATATATATATATATATATATATATATTTATCGTACATATACTGCACGAACCATGCACTAGCCAATGATTTTTTTAAATGCATTCAATAACAAATTGCTGAGTGCATGTAGACACACTCTCCCGTTTTTTGGTTTCGTGTGGATTTCTTCTGGTTGGAGTAATGGTATTTCAACATTGAATTGAACTTATATCTTTTCACATTTACATAACATGCATGTGCACTTAGTGGTGAGTCATGTGTTTGGAGCCGACAACGACTCGGTCGGAAATCACACAGTAGGCGCCGCTATAATGATTACAGTGCAATTGGCTCACTACGATAGGACACGCTATGAGTAAATTGGTATGTGCATTGGGAAGGTGTAATATTAGTAAATGCCTTTTCTTTCTCCAAATGAAGCGCAACATTCCTCGTATTGTAACAGGTAGAGCCGTCCACGTGACGTAGGTGTGTCTTTACAGCATGGCCATAACACACACAATCGCGACTTGAGAATGAAAAAAACACCAGGATAAAAACTGCATAAATACACCATGAATACGTACACTAAATCAGCCGTGTAGAGGGGGCAGGCCTCAACGGTGCTAAATCTTTATGTCCGAGTACAATTATCATAGAGTGTTAGCACCTGGGCGTTATGGTCATCACTCTAGAAAGGCATAACCCATTTGAAAGCCGTCCTCCATAAATGTTTGCGATTACGATGAATTGCAGGAAGCTCCACCCGGGTGAAATGTATCATGGATACTTTGAAGCAGACGAAACGGGCTGGGATCAAAGGTTCAGAGGATCTTCAATAAATAAGTTTCCTCTGGTCTCAAACCAAATGCATCATCGTATAATCAAAACAGAGCCTCGAGCTTATTTCAACCAGATGTCGGGTCTTCTCTAATTCATTGTAAACAACTCGCATACAAAGTAAAATGCTATCTATAAAAGAGAAAGTAGATCTTCTGATGCTAATTGCTGAAGTGCGGTTTGCTACAATTACAATTTGATTAGTTAATGGCGTTCAATGGTACTGCTATATCCATGCAATTTCCGAGTGTCACAACTAAAGCAAGCACTCGGAGCTCCTGAAAAAAATAGTAAGTTGTCTTCGGAGACTGGTGTCTTCAAGCTAAATGATGGATTGAGTCGTCTCCGCAAAAGCCACTTATAGCTGCGTCATGGGAGCTTGGCGTAGAGTGAATGAATATGCATGTGCTACACAATTTGCATCAAGAGCACGCTACTTATTATATATTTTATTAGTGGCTCTTGCCTTGGTGAGGCACAAGTGGGCATATGACGAGTGCGGTATAATTACGTGACCCGAAAATGTAAGATAAAGGCCTGAACTTCTTCGTGGAACATAACTAGCCTATTTGAAGACAGAAACCTGAAACGCCTGTATAGTGTGCGTTTTTGCAAAATACAAGATACGAGAAATAACCATCGCTGATCAATTCAAATTCATCTCAACCCGGTTCCGACCAAAGTAACAATGTTCAAGTTAAAGTTCAATATGCCAGTGGGGTGTCATAATCAAATCCAGCGTCATGGCCAATCATACAGACCCTGTATCCGCTTGATTTGCCGATTTTTCAACCTCAAGCGAACGCAGAATCCTAGCGCGAGCAATCCTTCGATCAATCATATCTCCGTGAGTCCAAGAGGGGGAACAGCGGGGAACGCCATTTGGCGTCACGAAGTTTTGATAATGTTGTCCATTATACTAATGCCTACCTCTGTGGTCCATCTTATGAATCCCCTGCTGTGCTGTGCACCTGACGACCACTGGTCACCGCTGGTCATTCCCGTGAGGAGACGGAAGCCCTTTTAATCTCTCTGTGTGGGCGTATAGGTTAAAACTCTAGTTCTGATTCAACAATGTCCCGTCGGTTTCAAACTAAGATTGGGTAACAGAATTAACACACAAGGGATATTTACCGAATGTGGCTTTCACGAGGATGTCCAAATACATTTAGCGATTAAAAATTATAATGCTCCAGTAAGAAGCTGAGTAAACAGACACAAATAAAAGGCTCCGACAATGCATCCAGAGTATAGCCCGTTAATCTCAGCATCCATAGAAATAAGATATAATTAGCTCAAGTATTTGCGATCTATACTTTCATCGCCTTGGACGCAAATTGGAATGCATTCATTCAACAGAGCAATTCAATGTGCAACAAAGGGTGTTGTGAAGCTAATTTGGGGTTTAGATTTTCTTTGGGGTTTTCTGGGGATGAACTACTTCTGTCATTAATCAGTGCGCACTTCGTGATGCGAAATAATCTGGATCCTTCCTTTGCATTCATTCTATGCACGCAAGATCTGTCAGGGCTGTCAAGATGAGAGGGGTTTTTTTTCTGAAATAAATGAGGCCTCTTCGCAGGCGACCATACTGAGGATGTACAAAGTGATTTGGTCACTCCAGAACAATTTCCATGAATTTTCAAGACAGTCATATGAAAATATGTGTTATTAACTTATTAGTTCCTGTGCATCAGAGTTCAGGGTACAATTAGGATTTTGAACTCTACAATATATGTAGGTCCTTTATAAATATCATCGGATTTCTTGTGCATCAATATCTCATTTTCCTACTCATATATTTGTTATGTATTTGTTTGTATAATACTATTAACAAATTCCATGAATTCAATAATAAAATAAGTATGAACGGATAACACACATACGAGGTTATTATTCAAAGAGCACCACATATACACAAACAATTGCAACCATCACACTCATCACCGTAGAATTATATAACAAAGAAATGTCTTAGAAATGTTTGATTAACCTTCAACGTTGCTATTCATGTGTATTGGCTGATTCAAGTCCTGAGACATGACGTGCAATGACAGCATATGAGCGGTCAGAGCTGTGTTTGCAAGAACTCTTGCTCCTCTGCGCTTCTCAAAGACGTCGTCACAACGCGACTGATGCTCAGGGCGGCTGCAGTCACCTGAGCGTTGCGCCCGATGCAGAAGCTACTTTGTAGAATGAGACGGAACTGCTTGCGAAACGCGCAGTAGATAATAAAGTTGGCAGAGGAATTGAAGACTTCCAGGACTATACTAATCTCCTGTAGGAAGAAGTTGGCCGAAAGGCAACGGTGTCTGCGGTAATTCCAGATGATTTGCACAAGTCTGGCGGGAGCATTGCAGAGCATGAACACCAGAACGACTATGATCATCACGAGTGTGATGTTGTTGTCCATGAATTCCCGTCGACCTATCCCTCTCATCGAATTCCTCCTCTGCTGAATTGATCGATAGGCAATGGTCAGCTTCATATTTAGAGTTGCCAGCAGCATTAGGGGCATAACAAAGATGAAGATGTAATACATAATGTCAAAATACACCGTGTTGTAGGCCCTGGTATCTGCAAACTCCGTGCGAGTGTACGGGCCTTTAACAGTGCCATTCTTGGTATCAGTCACCAGTTTGTTTTCAAAGAACCTCGGTAGGTTGTACACCAGGGAAGCAGTAATGACACAGATTACGGCTTTCCGAATTGAAATCAGCGTACAGTATTGTACTGCTTTATACGGCTTACACACAGCAATGAATCGACTGACCGCAATCAAAACTGTCATCCATATGGTGGCAGTCTGTCCGATGAAAAGCAATGGATAGGTGAAGAGTCGGACCAACCACCAGTGATAGCGAAATTCACGGCTCACATGGAGGTAGTTGAAGAGATCATCAAGGGAGAAGTGGGCCAGCCAGGTGCAGAGAAAAAACGTGTCCGTCAGGGCAAGAGCTTGTAGCAGGAACGAGGCGACTGGGGTGTCCTTGTCCTTTCTGAGTACCAGACACGACAACGAATTACCCAGAATCCCAAGAATACAGAGGCAGCCAGCACACACTGTGTTGATGACGAACTTAGCTCGGAGAAAGCATTCCTGTTCCAACTGCCTGGCGATGATCAAATCGGGGGAAATCGTAGAAGAGGATAAATTCATGCTTTCCGTTGAGACCACATCGGGTTGGTAGTGTGCTTGAGGGTGAGTCAAGTTGGTCATTACCTCCATGATGAGCGATGCCTTACCTTGATGTACAACACACAAAGTAACACTTAGCAAATCAATTATAAGTAATGAATAAGTCGTATAAATGGATCGCCAAATTAGTAGTTATCCTTGCAAGAGCTGTGTGAAATAAACTGTTCCGTTGCGGTTGTGGTTTCGCTATAGATTGAGGCCAATCACTGCTGGGACGTGATGAATTATCAAATACTTGTGTGTGACAGCACGGAGCTATAGCACTGCACAACAGCAGCGGCGCGCTTGCAATGTTGGCCAGAGGTGCGCGAGTACGGCTTTTGGGACGAGCGATGGAAGCAGCCCTTTGCAAGCGGTGATAAGAGGGTGCAGTTATAATCGAAGGTCTCATTTTGCTTCTCACCTCGACCATACATCACACAGTGTGGGAATAAGCAAAGGGTCAAGCATTGGTCATTGCCCAGTGATGAATGACTACGATAGGCACACACGCCACTTGGCCGCAACAACAGCCGAGTAAAGAGAAGGCAAGAGATGAATGTCTCCACTTAGACGCTTATAGGGGTTAGCACGTTGTGTATTTGACTGCATGAGCGGCTATTTTCTTAGGCATTGTGAGTTTGAATCCGGGTGGTTTGTTTCTCTTTTCCCTACAATCCAGACTCCAAAATACTGGCACCGTTGGAAGCGCAACATGAATGGAATGTATTATGTGCATTGCTAGTGACATAGACTGGTGGTGTCGCTATAAACACCTTATTATGTTGGTGCATACAGGTTTATAGTTCAATAAATCTACACACTTAGGAAATTTGTAATTTCATGTGTAATTTTGTGTAATCTCAATTTCTCAGGGCAGCGCTCTCGACCACCTGTATCTATCACGACACCGAAACCATATTTGACTAGTCTATTGATTTCATTGGTTGTCTTGACTCACTTACGTTTTGATATGTAAGATTTCGTATATAAGTAATCTGGTGATATACCTTTGCATCTCCGTGAACACACATCAATACAGATCATTTATTTGATAATTGTGTTGTGGAAACCCTGGAATACATCGTGAAGTTTCGTGAACATCTCGTCCACGTGCAGCTTGACGAAACTCAGCGCCTCTGTCTCGCGAGGACAAATTGCTCTCGATGTCCTGTAGAGACCGAGAGAGGCCGGTTTGGTTTCCTAAAAACATCTCCAAAATCTTCGCACTGATTGGTCGTGAAAAAGAAAAGAGGTGAAGGGTGTGGTGCTTTTTCATCCGGGCCATGTTTTGTGTGCCTCAGAATAGAAGTGTGCTCGTGACGGAATCACTTCCACAGTGCATAAAATACATGTAAGATGTCCTTGGGAGACGTCAATGCATAATTCAAAGTGCATGTCAGTTGTATAGGATTGAATTGAGATATGCCCTATCTCTTTTAAGCTCTCCCTAAAGTCAAGAATTTATATCCAAATATTATATAAAACAAAATGAGAATGGTGTTCAGCTCTTTACAATGTAGTTTGAAACTTGTATCAACGTTGAGTTGAGCCATTTAGTTGTGCGAATCTACTAGATGTATTCAATGACTGTGTGTGGCATCCAACTCCCGGCTGAATCTTATTCAGCACCGTTTTGAGGATGATGCATAGAAATTGGTTCTGGCCAAAGTCTCTCAACAGCGCTCAGATGACAAGTCAGTGTGTGGTGCTTGCCATGAGAGAGACAATGGGGAATTTTGTACGGTGTGAATGCGATTCCCGCCTAACCTGGTTTCACTGCCCATGTGTTGAACTGCGGAGAAGCAACCAGCCAAAGGTATGGTTTTGCATGGATTGCTGGGGTTCAAAATAGTTCAGCTGTGTTTTTCTGCATATTTTGTATTTGCCTACTACGTGTTTGATCAGTGGGGAGTTTGGATGCTCATCCACAGAAACATCATTTAAAATGCCTTTGAGCTGTTTGATAATTAACATTTTCTTATTTTTTTTTATAATGTATACTGGCATATCACATACATCTGTCACATTGTGCATGTAGACTTTTCACTGTATATGATAATTGATTCCAACCTGATGATTCTTTATGCTGAGCACTATTATGTCAAAATGGTCTCATTTTCATGCTTGTATAGAATAATAAGCGGACACAAGTGTTACTAGTATTTGTATTCATTGATTTTTCCTGCTTACCAGGCTACTATAGTATGAACATGATCATATTTACTTTGTTATTGAAGTCATGCTTTTTCTCAATGTGAGGTCTTAATAAAGGAAAGTTTGTTTGTTTTTGTTTTTGTTTTTGTTTTTTTTTTCATTCAAGCTCTTCATTCACTTCTTATTAACTATTTGATAGAGGATATTGGAGAAAATGATTGGAGAAATCGTGTATTCGACTCCCGATAGCCCCCAGCTGTCGCTTATTTGGAGTTAACTCTGAATAACTGACATATTACAGGGAGTTGACTCCGTATAGCTAGGCTGCTATAAGAGGTCGA
The DNA here is from genome assembly GCA_000328365.1 of Capitella teleta. Classification (NCBI taxonomy): domain Eukaryota; kingdom Metazoa; phylum Annelida; class Polychaeta; family Capitellidae; genus Capitella; species Capitella teleta. The sequence continues at coordinate 803,250 of KB311061.1, forward strand.
CTCCCAATAGCCTGGTTCCTACTCGGAAACGACTCCCAATATCTACATGTGTACATGTATATGGTTGATATCGGGAGCCGACTCCCAATAGCCGTAGCCTTCGACTAAACATGAAATAAAAAGTGTGCTTAAAAAGATCATGTCTTGAGGTATCTTTATGTGCATCTAACGAAATTCATCAACGCGTGTTAAGGGCTAATCCAATTCCTCAAAACCA
>KB311061.1:810615-894671 GCA_000328365.1 Capitella teleta
TCAAAAACAAAAACAAAAACAAAAACAAAAACAAAAACAAAAACAAAAACAAAAACAAAAACAAAACAAAACAAACAAACAAAAAATTGTTATTTTGTCCATTTGCAATCGGACGAACAGTATCTTTCGGCGGTTTACGTAAAATCGCAAAGTAAACTATAAAGAAGAAGATCGCACATCACATAGATCTAGACCATTGGCTACCTATCAAAAACATACGGTTTCTAAGTTGCTCACACACCTCCACTCAGCTCTTCATAACGACGCAGCATCTATACATACTCGAAGGAAATGTTCACTCATTACACACCTGACTGCGAAGTGCCAATGATTCTTGAATGAATGATGCTATGTTTGGTCTACATCAAATCAGGAAAATTTGTTTGCAAATGATACCAAGCAGGGTTCTTGGGTTTGATAGAAAAAGGGCAACTCCATGCTGTCTACACAAGAATGATCCTAGCAAGACTATGGCCAAAGCAATGGCGACTGTCAGCTGTATGTCCTATTTACGAACAACAACCTCTTTCGGTAACTGCAGGCCGATCTCATTCATAGATGTGCTGTCAAAGACAATAAAAACACAAATCGCGCGCAACCTCAAAAGAGAATAATTCAGAATCAGTTCCTACCAGACGGTCAATATGGTTTCCCTTCTCGCTATTCCTGTACTGACCTAGCATACTTGGTCATACGAAATGCCATGGCGGCCGCCAAAAACAGAGAAACGCTACATTTGCTCCAACGATGTATAGCCAGTGCATTTGACGGCGGATCGACAGAGACCAACTGGCTCTCCGACAAAAGAAGGCAATGGTGCGCGGCAATCTATACTGTAAGCTGCTGAAAAGCTACTTAACCCAGCGAACATTCAATGTCAGAATAATCCATGTTAGCAGATTTTCCCCTTGGTGTGGGAGTTGTGCAAGGAAGTGCTCTGTGACCCATAATGTGGAGCGTCTATTTTGCACCAGTATTTCATGAAACGGGAAACCGCACAGACGACCTTAATTTTATCCCAACCAGCACGGCAGACCTCAAGGACGACCGAGCAAGCGTGAAAACATTCTGTGTACAAGCAAGAATAACAATGGAACCAGCCAAAGAATGATTTGAGAACATTAGACCCAGCCGCCATCCAGACCCCATCAAGAAGCATTCCGCCTCGGCAGAATCCAAATAGGACTTAAATATGAGCGACCACACAGCGAAAGTAATGAGGGGAGCTTGGACCAGCCTGGACCAACCCGGACCGCCCGCATCAGCTGCTGCAGATGTTCAAGGCTATGATATTATGGCCTGCAATTGAATCCGCAGTTTGTGCTTGGCCGACGCAAGCGATACAAATCTGAACAAGCTCGAACGTTTCCAGCGGTGAACCCTCCGAATCAACTTCCCATTCAATATCTTCACCCCGATCGCATTTACGAAGAACAACCACTATGAAACATCTCTACCAACTCCAAATATCCCCACCTAGAATTATAGCCTCAGAAAATTCGAACACTTCCATCCACCGATGAACGCTTCAATAATTGGACACTCGAACTTCTTCTGAATCCCTCCGACATGGGTGCTTTCAATTAAACCCATCTGTACTCGCTAAATCCGTTCCAACATGCCACGACTTATTAAATACAGAAAAGTAAAAAATAAATAACGAATAACGAATAACAAATAAAACAATGTATGACAATTCAGCGAATCCAACACCAATACTTTTCGTGTGCCTTTCAATACATTGTAGCAATTACAGCAGCTGTATACGAAGCTGCAGTGTTCGGAACGCTTGCAATGACGTCGTACTCCGTTGACAGCAGCTAGAAGTTGTGTAATGACAAAAAGAAGCGATATTTCTCTGCAGCGAGCTGCTGTGTTCATTTCAGCCTCTGCAGTCTCATCTCATATCTCAAGTAGTTTGCAGGAGTCGACAGTCACTGAGTGTGGTGGGCAAATGCAACTGTTCCGTGCGTGTTCCCGGTTCTGGCCTAGTCTGAACTTAGGGGGTGAAGCACACAGACTAGGGTTGAAGACTAATTCAATTTATTGAAGAAGGTCCAAATGAAAGGTAGTTGGATGAGGGCAGCAGTGGAAGGAAAAGTGGCTAGGGATGCTGGTTTGGTTGGGTTTATAAAGAGCCGACAGGGATATATTAATATTCATCAAAAGGGATCTCGTGGTTTAGTCACATGCAAAACTTAACCATTGGGGAAAGAGCAAACTGCGTCAAGGACAGGTTATTCTGAGGAGAACTTAATGTGATCTTCCTCACGTACAGCTAAAGATGATTGGCAGTTAATGGGTTTGTTGGAGAAGAAATTCGAGCTCAGCATTTTCTCTGGATATAGAGAAACATAACTTTTGGAGAATATGGCAGGTCTCACCTGGAAAGTCAGGGCAGTTAGTGAACCTAGAGAGTTCAGTGTTTGAGTACGAAAGGGGCATTCGATGGAAAGAATGAAGCAGGGAAGAAAAGGAGAAAGAGAGAACTAATATAGTGTAATCTGTGTATGCATGCATGGGTATTCACAACAGTAACATCTGTGTGTCAAGTAAGGGAGCTCATTCCGGAATTCAGATGTGAATAATATTGGAGATGAGGCCCAGCATTTAACCAATCAAGCCTCTCGAGTGACAGAATAAGACACCCAGAACAAGGCCATTCCGCAATTACCATCCGGAAGCTAACACCAGGCGCAAGCAGAAGTTGCAAGCGCCTACACATGGAGTCAGAGCAGCACATCCCAGATGCAGAGCACCATCACGAGGCGTGGCATTTACATTGTTGGGTTGGCAAATAGTTCGATGATTTTTATACGTGTTGAGTGACCAACTTTAGTTACTCGGCGTGTCCCCGTTACTGCATGCCACGAGTTTAAATTGATGCATACGAGAATATTTTCCCAAAATTAATTAGAACTTATTTGTTTGTTTGTTTTTCTTTTTTGTTTGTTTTTTTCTTTCTTTAAAGATAAACGCATATCGCTTTGAGTCTATATTTCATGTCTATGTGAGTAAGCATAACATACGACAGTACTGCTTAGAGTTGATTCCCCTAGGTATGGTATATACATCTTTGCATTGCTCAATCTACATTACAATACTCATCAATTAGATATTCATTATCAAACATGTGTCCAAGTACTCTCTTTCTCCTTGTACGTGGGAATTCACAGAATGTCCTTTTAGTTTTGCGTGTGATTTGATTATTCCGCCCGTGGCCTGATTTCGGATGTTTTATGTGACGCAAACATCGTTCATTAGCACACAAAGAAGATGCATTAGTGGTCGGGGCGAAACTCTTCAAGAAAAGACACACAAAAACTCGGATGTGATATAAAATTATTGGCCAACGTGTGCACGTCTCTAAATTGGCAGAAAGGAACATGGCCAGAAATAGTGGACAAGTTGCATTGAATTTTAATTACATGTATCTCCGGACAAACATACAGGAAAATACAAAACTTCGAACAAATGTAAATAGACCTATTACGGAGACGATTTCAGGGACAATTGCTTCAAGTTTGAACGCATTCGCCGACCAAGAGAGCTTTGAGGTTAGAACGTTAAACTTTGAGGCAATGCTCAATGGTCGGAATGTAATTCAATATGAGAATATGTTTTCATGCTCGTCTCTTTTCAGTGTCATGTCGCTTTCCATTCTTAGAGCACCGCATTTACCAAATGGGGAAAACGTAACTGTTCCTTCCCTTCCGTTTTCGGTACAAAATGCAATATGCGAGTACCCATTTATGTCCGCAGATGGCACATGGAAATAAAGGACAGCTGAGAAAATTTCTTGTTGTTTCATAAAAATCAGAAGTTGTATTCGAAACAAAACCGTTTCACTTAATACCTCTAGTACTCCCTGCCGCATCCCCCCGCTTTTTCGTGTCACCAAGCCCCTCGTCCCATTTCATGGATTTGGACCTAGACCCATAATGGTCAATAGTGGTGATACCGTCATGCTAAAGGTTCGTATTCACCCGGCAAGAGTAATCCCTAGGATCCACCGCGGAAGCTTAATCGCCCTCTCTCCTGGCAAACTGCCAAACAAATCGCCCTTACCACAAGAGCATTGTCCGCTCGCCAGGAACAACATTATTACATGCAAACTGCATTGCAAGATTCGGTCTCATCCTTTTGTGATTCATATCAATCTCATTTTAGGCTGTAATTGAACGCATCAATCTCGTCCTCTGGTGTGTTCTGCCCACACCAAAGAACAGTGGCCCTTCTTTGGAGGCAATTTTTATGTCATCAGAATTTGTCTCGTGACAAGAATGAAAAGCAGCATCTCAACAGAAGCGCTTTCTTTGGGCCACTTTCGTAATCAGAGAACGGTAGATGCCATAATACATGTGCCTATGGCGTGCGTCTCTTTCATATATGGATGGCGTGCTTTCTCGAATATACAATGAAGTCTCGCATGGAACCTATTAGCATGTCGTTCTCTCCCTGATTCTGAATTAGTTCTTATGCTTAATTTTGTTGTTGTAGCTTTTGTTTCATTACGCAAAATGGCTATGGAGATATGATTGATTTCGTTATTGCCGATTAGCAAGAACTCCCTTTCATGTGTTTTTATTATGCTGCCTACAGCTGACATTCAATTGTGACAGCTAATGACCACGATCGTAGCATTAATTGGATTCTTGTCAGTGGCAATATTGAAAATTGCCATCAACGCTTCTGCCAGAGAAATCTTTTGTTAAATTTAATTTTCCGCTCGATGAATGGCGATGTGAGTGGTTCTGGCAAACCTTGTTTCTTTTTGTGATTCAGATTAAACTCTGAAAAGCCTCAGGCTTCAAACGCTCTTCAAGTTTGTTATACATGATAAGGTCTCCTCTGTCATTTTCCATCATCCTGCTTTGTCCCCCGTTGAAGTATTTGCGACCCCCCCCCCCCCCTTCCTTTCCTGTTATGCGATGCAGACATATTTCACTTCCTTTTTTGTTGTAATTAACTTTCTGGGAATTCGCGAGACATTCAGTAATTCGCGAGACATTCAGTAATATTACATGAAAAGTGACTTTATCAATTCTAACATTTGATTGGCGAAATGGAAGAGATGTGTTGGGGCGTCAAAGATGCTTAATCTAATATTTTTCAATCGTGCCCACACTCAATGAGTGACCTTCCTCAAATTGAATGCCACAATCACTCCCAAACAACAGAGGTGGTCAGTTTGATCCTAGGCAACAGAGGTGATTGGTTTAAGCCAAGGCAACAGAAATGGTTGGTTTGATCCGAGGCATCAGAAAAGGTTAGTTTGATCCAAAGCAACAGAGATGATTGGTTTGATCCGAGGCAACAGATGTAGTTGGTTTGATCCAAAGCAACAGAGATGGTTTGTTTGATCCAAGGCAACGAAGATGGTTGGTTTGATCCGAGGTAACAGAGATGGTTGGTTTGATCCAAAGCAACCGAGATCGTTGGTTTGATTCGAAGCAATGAAGATGGTTGGTTTGATCCAAGGCAACGAAGGTGGTTGGTTTGATCCAAGGCAACAGAGATGGTTGGTTTGATCCAAGGCAACAGAGATGGTTGGTTTGATCCGAGGCAACAGAGATGGTTGGTTTGATCCAAGGCAACAGAGATGGTTTGTTTGATCCAAGGCAACGAAGATGGTTTGTTTGATCCAAGGCAACGAAGATGGTTGGTTTGATCCGAGGTAACAGAGATGGTTGGTTTGATCCAAAGCAACCGAGATGGTTGGTTTGATTCGAAGCAATGAAGATGGTTGGTTTGATCCAAGGCAACAGAGATGGTTGGTTTGATCCAAGGCAACAGAGATGGTTGGTTTGATCCAAGGAAACAGAGATGGTTGGTTTGATCCAAGGCAACAGAGATGGTTGGTTTGATCCAAGGCAACAGAGATGGTTGGTTTGATCCAAGGCAACAGAGATGGTTTGTTTGATCCAAGGCAACGAAGATGGTTTGTTTGATCCGAGGCAACGAAGATGGTTGGTTTGATCCAAGGCAACAGAGATGGTTTGTTTGATCCAAGGCAACGAAGATGGTTGGTTTGATCCAAGGCAACAGAGATGGTTGGTTGGATCCAAAGCAACCGAGATGGTTGGTTTGATTCAAGGCAATGAAGAAGATTGCAGTAAGTGAGCCAGCTTTTTTAGGGTATACTCCCTGACAGTGCTCTTCAATGTTGATTATTATTGCGCAGGAGGCCTTCTTCTTTCCTTATAATTCAAAATGTATATACACAACAGTCATCAGAGCGGGGCAGCATCAACATTTGGTCCATAGTGGGATTCAGTATTCGGGAAGTGGCGCAGTTTTCCAGTTCGATTTTTCTCAGGAATTATACGATGCCAAGTATCAAAGCAGCGAAATTTAGTATCCCCTATTCATGTTTTGATGAGGAATTCAATAGCAAATAATGATGTTATTTTACCAATACACAACTATTATCATTGACATAAATATAATAGGCAGAGAGTTGAATCGAGAAATAGGGATACTGCTAAAAGCATAACGCTGCATGTGATCGCCGTGTTGCATTTGACTTTAACAAGGCGACTGTAATACTAGCTGTAAAAAATAGTCAAAGGATTAAGATCAACCGAGGAATTAGAGAAAAAGTTAAAATCGAAGACAGGATATTAGCTCCGCTCTTCTCTTCGTGAACACCAGTAGTTGAAGGTGAACTTAATAATGATACACACTAATAATACGGAAGCCTATTACACCACAGAACATATGTATTACACCCCCTCCATTTCCAGGACGCTTGAAGGTTTACATCCATTTCTTTTTTTCTTTTTTCTTTTTTTTTTCTATCACAAGTTACATCGACTCTGAAATCGTTTTTGCGAGACCTTTGGGAGAGGATCTGATGTATTTTTAACCTCGTTACTCGAGCTTTCAACCCACCTGTAGCTGTGTAGCAGGGTGTTACGGGTGGTACATTTCACAAGATTTGTTATTACTGGAAGTTTTACTCTTGTTCTGAAATTCAAACTGAAAACTGCTTAAGTGCACAGATAAATGAAAACTATATATAGCTTCTTATAGTATAATTATATAAAGTGCTCTTGAAAAGTGTCCATCTTATATGAAAAGTAGCCATTCTCTATCTTGTATACCCCCAACTTCGTGGTTTTCAATTACGAAACTCAAGAATCAGATCGATGCACAAACCTTAGAAACCTATCCATTTAGATCAGACGAAGCATCGAATAATGGGTTTTAATGAACTTTAAAAATCTGCGGGCTCGGTTTATCTAGCCTATTCGTCAGTGGCGTTCTCAGATCTCCACTGATGATACTTGTATGTTAAAAACTGGAAGTTTTTCAAAACCCTTGGGCATTGGCCGACACGCTGAAATCCTGTATTAAAATCATCTATTTTAGAAACGCCACACTATTCAAAATTAGATTCCGTCCACTATTTCCTATTAAACTCGGCAAATTTATGCCGACATTTCAAGATGTTTACAAATGCTAGGGCGCTCAGCTATTCGCCTCATTTGCATAATTTATGTAGGGCGCATTCCTTGCGTGATTCGCGTCGCGATGAAATGCTTTTCGCGCCATAATTGTTATCAAGATGGAGCGTGCTTTACGGGAAGCTGGCTTGAAGTACAATTTGGGAATTGGAATTAATTAATCAGTTGAAAGAGGAGCAGTTGAGTGGGTTTCGGCCGTATTCATTTCATACTCAGTTGTACTCATAAACAATACTGGTATTGGAATTTTAAAAAGATGGTTGACGAGTTCAGACCAAACTGAAATACATGTAAACAAATCGAGCAAGACAAGGAGAAGCGTTCGACTAAATTGGCGTGACGTTTGCACGATATTTCTCAGTTTTCAGCACAGAATGGAGTGGGGAGGGGGTGCGGGTATGAAGTCCGCTGAACGATTTCAAAGAACTGCGATTTTCGACTCTTGGCTTCGACAGAGCGCCGTTCTCGGAATTTATTTTGTGTACAGTCTGTGCGTGCAACGAATTGCGAAATGAGGTCATTCTGTTGAACTGTAGTGAAAGGAATGCTTCAATAATCTTTGAAGCTCTAGTTTTTCACGTTGACAGGATTGTGCATTTGCAATAATCCCCGTGATAGTGTACTGGATTAAATTAATGGATTACTAACACAGAATAGTGACAGATGGATCGGACGAGGTGTACCGTGTACATCTTGGTTTGGCCTCTCGCTAAGGTTTATCAACTATAAATATAATGGATTATGTACTTTTGAATCTTGCTAGAGTCACAGAGTGTGGAAGTGAGGACGAGTTGCAGTAAGTCTAATTAATTATAAATTTATAATAATAGCATACTTTTCAACTGTGAGAATGCGATGATGTGATAAAACACGCATTAATTTTGTCGAGAGGCAGTCGTGCACTCGAACGATGTCCCGCCGCCGATTTCCCGGGAAAATACGCGCAAACTTGTCAAAACAATTACCGACTATACTATAGATGTTTTAATGAGTATTCTCTCACACCTTGAGGTCAATGTTGTCATGCTGTGGCATATTAATTATTTTCACTGCGTACTTACTATAATAATTTAGGATATTTGTTTTGCATGCATGGTAACGGTTATGATGGTATCGCAAGAGAAAAAAAAACTCTAACACAAAATTTTTAAGTGTAAGTAGCGATCTGTGATGATTTCCCTTCGCCTTTTTGGCACTCAGCATAAAAAAAAAAATTAAACTTTATTTTGCCAATATTAGATTCATTTCAGAAATTAGCAGGACTTATCAAGCAATCTGAACGACATTTTTCAATTGAAGTAATGCAGGGTCACCCTCCGGCCCCCCCACCCCCCCCCCCCGGCCCTGCCAAAGCTGGTTCATTTGCATATAGAATTTGACAATTTGTTCAATCGAGCATTCAAGTGGTTTTATTTATAAACTGAGGATCTGGTTTGTGTATTTTATTATTTAATTAGGTGGCAAAATATATCAAGATAATTTGAAGATTAGTTTGTGTGAGTTTCATGCTGGTGGTAGCGTTCTTAAAATAATGCGAAATTACACAATTTTCCACGAGCGTCTGAAATTGAGCGCTGAATTCATGATCATTTCATGTAACTTCCAGTTTTATACACATATATACCTCCGTCTGTATATTATGAGAATATTCAGACGGCATTCTGTCTACGGTTTATCATGCAAGAAGAAGAACTTCCGTTGGTGTGCTTAGTAACGGTCCACGCACCATGGGGCACTCGCAGTGCAAGCGAAGCATTTCATATCCATCGTTGATTTAGCATGAATACTTGCGGTGCATTCAGATTTAATGTTGCTTCATCGCCAGCGCATCTTTCATCATCATAACCGAAGCAATGTGGAATTCGACCGGTTCGCCATCGTTTTATGTCACAGGGGTTAGTGACCCCAAATGTCCAAAAGTTCGGACTTTACGAGTTCTGTGCTCTCAGAGTTAGACGCAGTCATTAATCATGTTTGCAATAAGATGCGCGGAATTACTTGTTTCGTGAAATTGACGTCGTGTCGTGATTGGCGTGTCGATCTGTTCAATGAAGGATCATTCAAATGACTCTTTGCAATCCAGGGCTATAAATTGCAAATCCTGTGAATCCCAATGAGCCATCAACTCTGTACTCAGTGTATACATGATGGATTGGTTTTATTTTATGATAGCATTTTATGGTAAAGATTGCTCACTCATGCATCCATAACATAAGAATAGTGCAATGACGTAGTGGACATCTGTCGAAATTAAATCAAGAGCCGAAATCATATAAGTTGATGTCGATAAAAATGTATAATCCAGAAACATAGGGCAAAGCATATGTACATGTCGGGTTTATCGAAACTCTCCGCTACCGCTCATTTTGATAGTTAATGATGTTGTACCGATAAAAGAAAAATTGCAATCCAACCATAGAATATTTAAGATATAATTTTACTTCGAAGTCAAATAAGAAATTCGATCAAGATAAGTAAACTGTCAGGAACAACATTCCTTGTAGTTGACTAAGAAGTTCTGGATGGAGGCGACGCGAGGAAGTTCCATTTTGAAAACAGAAATAATGCCGATTTGACCATGATATACGGAGCATCGGCACCTAATTATGGGATGGACTGGTGATAAATTACCCCGTCGAGGATTCAGGTATGCTTCAGTCATTTGTCTTCGTTTAATTCGTGTTTCGTTTTCCCCTGCAATTTGTGCAATAATAATTTGAATTGAATTTGATATTCTCAGTGAATTATTCAGTGATTTGATGGCAGAACAATCACATATTATTTAATCGTGAGTGACCATTTGGTTGTGGCCATATAAACGAGTACACCAATATGATGCATTGATGCAATACTTCGATGCCCAACGAGCTGTGGTATAATTGCAATTGCTAGTTAGTTTTCATGCTTTTTTTTTTTTTTTTTTTTTTGCGGTACTATTTCAACCCAGGATGCCAAAACAACTAGGATTCACTTGGTCAAAGAGATGAGCAGCAGTTTTATTACCGAAAGACGCAAGGTTGGTGACGTTTGTGCATGACTGGCTCTGGACCTCCAAGGCTCTTGTTCCCGAGTCCTCTTCTCAATATGAGCACGTCAACCACTCGGCCATCGCACACATCTCAGTGAGCAAAGGGGATGAATGGGTTAACATAGGGGATGAATTGGTTAACCGACCACGTTGGTTAATAAAAAAACGCTCGCCTTATATAGTTATATTATAATAATAATAAAAATTATAATAATGATCATAAAAAAAGAATAATAACAATAATAATTATATATAATACTACTAGTACTACTACTACTACTACTACTACTAATAATAATAATAATAATAATAATAATAATAATAATAATAATAATAATAATAATAATAATAATAATAATAATAATAATAATAATAATAAATTTATTCAAACACCTGCAATTTGTCAAACAATGGCAGTTGGTAGTAACCGAAACAAATTGTTTTTGTGTCACCTGCAATCGGATGAGAACGAAAGAGAGAAATGAATATGCTCCGAGAGGCCTCAGCATACATGTCCCAATTGTCACAAATTATAGCCTTTTCTTGTATGCATCCATGTAGTACACTCAGTTAATATGTATTTTATTGATATAAAATATTGATTTATTACAATTTATGGCATACAAATTAAAAAGTAAATTTGGATTTGAAATGGCAAGTATTTCTTTATACATTTGTAAATTGAAGCAAACAAGTGGAATCAAATAACATGATTATTATAACCGAAATAGAATTACGAAACGCAACTTGGAGTCTAGTGCAGTTACAAAGACAAATACAGTGGTTGATTTGTCTCTCCTTATAAAACTGCGCAGTATTTCTACCCATTTAGGACATGTTGTTCCATAATACGCTGAGAATCTTTAAGTGAAATCGGACGACTTACGTCAATCGAGTCCCCTGTCTCAGCCAAAGTGCAAGGTCAGTATTTGTGATGCAAAACAAGTCACAGCTCTCAAAGGATGAGACCACAAGGTGCTGGACGCAATGAATTCTCCAAGGTAATTTGTCACAGCTTTTGTTCGATATGGCCATTTTGGGCACCGAGGACAATGCCTTGTGTTTTTCATTCATTCGAATTATATGAAAAGAGATACGACTCATCAATTGGTATACATGTATATACATTCATGTTTCCCATCTATGTAATATATGGCAATTACGCAGTAATTTCAAAGGCAGGGCGACAATTAATTTATCTAAAATCATGAGCACTGAGACTGGCATTTACGGTGGTTTGGTAAAATATTCAGTTCATGTAATAAAATATATTCTATTTAAGGGATAAGTTACGGGAAGAAAATGGTATATGCTAGGATAAATTATCTTCAAGTGAATCTGGAGCCAAATAACCGAAGAGACGAGGTCGATTCTAACTTAATCGAGACGACGATCGAAATGATATTCAAGTGCACCAACTTGAATATATACTATTTCTACTTTATGGTAATTAAACCTTGATTGATGATTTCGATGTCGTATAGCACTACAAATCCTTCTCAGAACCCGATAAAACGATAATTCGATTTCCAGTATCAATGAATAGTAACGTAAGATGCATTTCCTACTAAAAGTAGTAAAACAATACAAATTTGAAATTTCCACCAAAATCTTTTGAAATTCGCAAATATAGCAATGAAACCTCTGGCCGATTTCGGATCACATGCCAGATCGCTAAACAACGAAGATGGGTCGCGCGTAGTCAACATGCATTCCCTGAGATATATATGATATTCCGAATCAGGGATTTACCCACCGCGAATCCGGATCGTATGAATAATCATAACGGCCGCCAATGAGCGTAGGCGTTATGAAATTGCATTGTCAGGCTTTAACATTAGGTGAATGCTGAGAGTGATCTATGCCATTTGTTTATTTATACGCGTTCACTATGCACGGATTATGAACTCAAATATACAAGGCTGATAGGCTGGCAGACTCACTGAGTAATATAATAGTACATTACCCATACACAAAATCAATATCAGCGCGATCTATATATATAATGACACAGGCACACACCGATGACAGGTGGTATCTCATTGGCTGCTATTTGTAGTAGCATGTCAATTGGTCGTATTCAGCAAAGACTGTGAATTCATTTTATCTTGCCTCTATACACTCTATTGTATGTATATATGCATAGTTCCATTGGTACTGCTATTCCTAACGGTAGGACTGTGTGCCCTAGGAATAATAGTCCCTAGGAATGAAGTCCTGGGACTATACAAATCAGGACATAGAATCCACCGGACTACCTATTCAGGGGGCTATAGAGACTGTTACACAGGTTCTAATCACAATGGCTGCCGTTACTCAACTCTCAAATTCCAAGTGCGTGCATGCTATGGTACCCAGTTATCTGTGTGACCTGCTTCACAGTGCCTTACCAACGTAATCTCTCTGTTCATCTCAGCAACACCATGCTTAAATTACTTTACACCCAAAATAGAAACCACAAACAAAAACATTGCACCTGAAGTTATTTTCATCCTTGATGAAGCTAAATCAAAGTGAAGAGTGCTCAAAATGTTCCTTTGTGATCATATACATGTAATGGTAACCAAGCTTTATCGTCACCCAAGGGATATATGTATGCCATCAAAATTTTCATTCAGAGCACGTGCGTCTCTGAGATAGAATATCCCTCAATTGAAGGACATTGCATAACCTCAGGCACTGATAACACACCATGGTCACGAAACGAACATTTGAAAGTGAGAAAAGCCAGTGTCAACGTTAACTTATATGCTATGCTTCTAACAAGCATGAGGCTTGTTAGTATACATGCATAGACCTAGATGTACAGGTAGTCTTAGAAAAGAATACATCAAAACAGCAGTCCTTGAGTTGAAGAACTGGTAAAGCTTAGGACTATGAGTCTGTAAATACATGCACACCCAAGGGACTACTCGCTCTTTCATATAGAACACAAGGCGCACAGTCCGGCTGTTGTTATGTAATCGATGGAACTACTACGCTAAGTAACGTTGGTTAGGTTTGTTATGTAATAAAATTAGTATGGTAGAATGATTCGAGCCATGCATGTATGACGGGGCGTCTATGGTTTAGATTGGTCGAACTGAATAATGGGACTTGTCTGGATTAATTAATGGAAACGCCCAGCACGTGTCTAAACCCTGCCGAGAAAAATGTGAAGATCGCCTGACATTTATCCGAAGTTTTTTATGAGTAATAAACTAATTATGGGTGTCAGAGTAAACGCTATGAAAATATTCCCATGTGTATTGACGTTTGCGGGGAGCTGTGAGGTTGATCACCCTGAATAGGAATCCCAGAGTCGGAATAAAGGACTTATATCACACAGCAAGCCACAACACACACAATTATATTATTATTATTATTATTATTATTACATATTATTATATATTATTATATATTATTATATTATTATATATTATTGTATTATTATATATTATTAATTATTATTATATTGATTGTTATTATTATACGTTTCCTTTGACGGATCAATGAATAAATTTGGACAGATCGATTATTTAACTTCATAGCTCAGTTTACTATAATTGCTATCCTGTGAAGTTTCCTTCAGAAAATTATGAACATTTTTAGATTAGAAACAGTATGCATAATAATATTATTCAATAACACCGGCCCATCATAAGTAAGATAAGCGACAAGGGAAATCACGTGGTCAGTCACACAGCCCTGCATCGTGCCCTTTGCTGGCATTGCCATTATGGTGCATTGCTGAGAGCCACAAGTTATCTAAACCTGTTGATGGCGTTACTATGTCATCAAGGCCTTCCTTGTATTAATTTATTCCGTTTCCATGACGTTTCGAGGGCTGCATTCAAGTCGGTCTCCGGAAATTTAGATATCATTTGACGGAAGTGTTGACTTCATCCAAAGACTCCTCCACTCTCTCGAGAAATTGATTACATGAGACAGTGAAGCACTTACCAGGTAAAAAGTGCGCCCTAAAAATAACGTAGAGTCTAAGAGTGTAGTAAAAACGTGACGAAAGAGAGGTCACTTGGTTAAGTCATACTTATAATACATTGTTCAGTAAATAGATATGGATATGAGCTTATATATACACACAGATTCGACATCGGCATATCTCACCATTGTGAAAAAAATGGTGGTAGCGTGTCGCCTAACTGAGCCACTAGCAGTTTTGCACGAATTATAACATACACGTCTATCCGACATAAAATACTATAATGTGATTAAGAATGCAGAAAAGATAAAACCAAGCCCAAATTTGCTGAAACATTATAACTTGTGCAAAATCTGAGCGTTTTCGGTGCGCCGAAACAGGCATCTACGATAATTGGGGAAATGAATGGCATATGCAGGGTTGTCATGGCAACAGGCGATACATAAGGACCACTTTTCATGAACGAGGTCGAATTATACAAGCTTATCTCCAAATCTATTGTTCAGTTCGTTATAGGTGAAAAACAGAAGTAAATTGCAATTATTACCACTCATGCACAAACACTCAATTAGCTTTTCCAACTTGCAATTCGGTAGTGAAATGTACGTGTGTGTGTGTTTTCTTGTTTTTTGTTTTTTTTTTGTTTTTTTTTTGTTTTTTTTGTTTTTTTTTATATATAATGGATGGCAGAGACCCCTATCCTGTCGACGCCAATGGACCCACTGTCATTTTTATCTTAAGATTAGCTGAAGAGAGCATCTTTCAAATGCTCAGGAAACTCACGGGGCTCTGTGGACGATGGCAGGCGTGGCAAGGTCGCCGAATACAAACCGTACAAAGTAAGAACTCTTCCAACTCTTTCTGAGTCTTCCTATCACGCCATCCATCTTCTGAGAAAGGTTTGCAATGAAAGGGTCTTTGTGTACATTGTTTTGATTCTTTTGTACGACATAAGTCTGTTATTGGAATTCACATGCTAGGAAATGCATTATCATCAGAATACATAGATGTCTGTGCTATGAACGTAGGTCTACCATACTCTGCATGAAATTTGCCTTCATGATCACAATGCATTATCACATAGAGAATGTGGTATGAGCTTTCAAGCTCCAATACAAAATGTGATTTCTAATTATGCTAATATGGGTAGCTTGTTTATTAGTGCTGACCACCTTTGTCTGCATAACAACAAGCGGGAGAGCTTTGAAAGTGAGTTGAGAATCTTGCTGAATGTATTACATAATCTCATACACACATCAGAGATAGTATAGAAGACGGGAGTACGCATCCTGAATGTGTAGGTGCGTGTCTCGTGTTTATGTGTCCTTGATATGGAGAGCCGGATTCACCTTCATTGCATGCATCACAGCTGTTCATCTGCTCTCAGAAATATGACTACATCAATCAATGGTTTCATTGTGATTAAAGAAAGCAACCCAGACTGATAGCTGAAAACCTTGGTGCTTTCTTAATTACTTGATTTACCTTTAATTTCAGATTAACGAACAGCAAGCATGCGATGCAATAAGGGGCAACACGCCCACCTACCTACAAATGAACTAGTTACTAGTAGTCAGTTCACCTTGTTTCTTCTTTACTCTCTTTCGTTATCTACATAATATACACCTGCGATACACAATACATTGTACTTCTGTCGGGTTATATTTAGATCGAATAGCATAACATTTGCGGGATAGGGGGCTTGTGCGTGGGTGCCATTTTCTGTCCTTGTAGAACCTGCCATGAACGACATGAACATTGACCAGTCCAGCTGATTTTTGAGGACGTCCATCAGTTCTTATTTCATTACACTCATCAATCTCCGTGTGTCCTCTCAATGGCACGAATCACTTCTTAATTGGAATCGAGATGTCGGATTGCTCAAATATAATTACTGGCTGAGAGGGGAGGAGGGGGGGGTACAATGTGGTGGCATCTGGTTAACCCTAGGTTTGTGTTCTCACTAAGGAAATAATAAAACTTTCCTAGAATTTTCATAAACAAGCTATTGATGCATACAATATTTGCATGTTCGGTGAATGCTGCGCTCAATGAGAAAGAGGAAGAATAATTTATTTGGAAACATATATATACAATAATAATCAAACAATTATGTACAAAATTAAATGTCATTCTAGGAGACAACATAAAGGGCCATGAGGGCCCGCTGGCATGCTGCCACCAATAGGAAAAAAAGTAATTAATACAATAAAAATAAAATAAGATAATGAACTAGAAAATTATAATAACGAGCGAAAATAATTGGCCTTACCTGCCCCATGGATCGATAATTCACGCGACAGTTTAGGGCTGCCTTGTGGGAAAACCAGAGCAAATACATCGTTTACCTTATATTCATCATTATTTCAATAATATCCTTATGTTCATCATTATTTCAATAATATATCCTAACTACATGTACATCAAACAAACGAGGAAACTTAAGATAATTAAGACCTGATAGTTGGTTCAGTTCATACCTAACCACAAAGAAGACTGATTAACACGGTGAGGAATTTTGATTCACATTTTTATATTTGATCAATTAAAAAAAATCGTGATTTAGGTATCAAACATGCATGGAAGACATTTAGAGAAACTAGTGAAAAACTGATATCACAAACAAAAGAAATAATATAAAAATGGTACAGGATGAAAAATACGAAACATTGGGATACATATACATATCTGTGTGGATAATTATTTACAAATTTTATCAGGCAACATATTCAACATTACAAAAGAAAGCACAACACGAAATTTAGTGTCTTTTATGGATCGGGTTACACGACTGATTGCAACGTGATAGCAATTATAGATTATAAAACATAATCATATATATTTTAGCATCAGCAGGTTTATTTATGTTCAAATGACTACCAAAAAGTATAGAGAAAACGATGGAACTAGAATGAATGGAAGTAGTGAATCAGAAGTGATAGTAGCTGTTGTTTTCCTCCATATCCGTTTCAGGCATTGGTCGAATCCTAGGCCACGTTGCTTTATCGCCAACAACAAAAGTTCCGCTTCCAGATCCCTTGCTGATCGTGGCGAAAAACGTGTTTGGCGGAAGTGCGTTTTTGGCTTCTTCTTGCTTGGTTTTCTTCTTTCTATAGATGAGAATGTATTTGTTATAGTGCAACGTCAGCGTCTTCGTCGACAGGCATCGACGCAGGGGACTCGAATGACTGCGGCATGGCGTGAATTCGGGGGTAGGCTTTCTGACTACCAACATTAACCATCCCCTCTCCGTTTGCCCCTTTACTGATGGTGGCATAGAAGGAATTCGAAGGGTTGAAGTTTTTGTCGTACTCGTCAACCTCCTTAGATTTTCTTAGTCTGCAAATAAAATATTTTACCGTTTTCAATGTTTTTGCTACGTTTAAAGTTTTAGTAGCTAAGATTTGTGACGGAACTTCAACCCTTCGCAATCCAAGATTTGAATCCAGCATATTTCATTAAAATGTTGTCAATTGCAGATATGATTTGGTTCAATCTGGGACTAAAGTAATATAGAGAGGAGAAAATGTCTGAGTATTCATTGTATAACTAATACCTGGGCATTCGTATGGAGCAGTAGAAGCAGAATTATGTCTTCGCTATGGCAGACGATTTTCACCCTCCGTCGGTATTTACATAATTCTGATTGATGCTTGCTTTTAAATCTGCGCTGAACCCAAACATGAGGATGGTGGAGGGCAAAGTAGGTCAAAATGACGTACTTCAAATGCCTTGTGATTGGTCGAAACATAAGAGAATGACCTCAACCTTGATATTTGACTTCCAATTTGTCAATACGAATTTTTCCGCCATTTTGGGGGGTCATCAAAGAGGAGTGCATAATTGAGTGTAATTACCTGATGAATATGATAATGACGACGATGACAATGATTGCAATAAGAGCCACAGCGACGCCGATAATTATCTGAGTATCTGTCAAATACAATCCACAATTATGGGATGGTGCATTCAGGTTGAGATGGAAATACTTTTTGATGGGCCCGACCGGCTGGCAGCTGGAGCTGGAGTTGTCCGTGTAGTGGAGGGTAGTCTAGTGGTGGTTGGCAGCCTCCTCATCGTCACCGTGGTCGATGTCCAGTTCATGGTGGAAGCGTCCATGCCACATTGAACTTGCAGCGTCTTGCTCTTCGGGGCTATTTTGAGATATGTATAATCAGTGGGATGTAGGTTCAGGATATTGCAACACTAACCACTGACTTCAATTGTGAATGCTGCCGAATAGCTTTTATCTTTGTTATCGAACGATAGGTTGATGTGGTCATCCTTCTCGTAACATCCAAATGTTGGATTAACCCTAGATGGAACCGCCGCTGATGGGTGGCAGATGCTGTTCTGGTCGCCCTCAATCTTCCATAAGACGACTCTAGGGTCACACACAGCAGAGAAGGACACGGGAGAGACTTCGAATTGAAGGCGACGGAATTCCACCTCCGTGTTTGCCTCCATGAAAATACGACACGCACAATTGGTAGAGTTGAAGTAAGTCTGTTTGTCTGGGTCAGTATAGCTTCGAATAGTGACCATATTTCCAGATATGGTCTTCGCGTCACAGATGGAGATGAACTGCGACACGTATTGGTGATCTTGGTCTGTGAAAGGGAATTTGTTTCATATTAATCTCTCCATGGATTAGTCTCCAACCTGGAATGCACCTGTACTCAATTTGCAGGTAATGCCGACCGCCGACATTGTACACGGACTCAGCTCGATCAGATTCGACTTTGGTGATGTCTTGAGTGCACGAGACATCCGAGCAACCTTTAATAATGGTGTCTAATTGTTTTATTCTCGTGCTCGCGCCGCTCTCCAATGGGGATGTAGGGCAAGAAGGGTCCTTGGCAATCCAGTAGTATGCCTCTTTGATACTAATACGATGGGCTTCTGGACATTGTATACTGACCGTCTTCGAAGGTTGGTCATCATCGAAGCATTCTATTGAGATCGTCGGTACTGAAAGAAAATATATAATTGATTTCTTGTTTAGGAGGTTATCCATAATATTACGTAATAGATACCCTCCACTATTCCACGGTAGGTAAAAACTTATATGAACTCACTAAAATATTGGGGTGAAGCTTATTTAGGCCGTTAATTATTGATCGCTTTGTTTGCATATCCACACAATTGTGTATATAAACAAATATTTCTTGGCAATCAAGGGATTTAAGGCTAACATCAATGAATAAAATTGTTTGTTGATAAATCGCATCACTGACTACAGGTATTTTGCAGTGCCAGCTAAAACAGCTGCAACTGGAGGCATGCAATAGCACAGAGTTATGGGGCTCACTTCCGGGCAACACCCCAACACTTGAACGAGTTGATTGTGATTTCAGTCTAAAGGGAAAGTTTGCTCACCTCTTAAGCACTCTTCGCATTGTATTCCAATGATGAAAAGTCCCAACAATGATGCAAAGCTCACAAGATAATCCATCATCCTGGTTATGTAATCACAGTAGTTTTGAAAAATATAACTGCTCGACTGTTCAGGTGCCGGTATCTACTATGACACGTGAAATGAAATCATTTGCTTATGTGTCCGGACTGTGATGCACACAAGTTGATGATAGTTGGAAGGCAAGTCTACCGATAAAACAAATCCAAATGAAACACAAAGATCAACGATGATCTTAAGTAAAAGCCACTGCTCCTTAAGTACACGAAGCGATCAGAATACCGTATTGCACTCTTGACCAAAAATAGTGCGCGCTTCTAAAGGTGAGTCGTTCTGTTCCGTATTTAACAGGTGTATCTCAACAGTTGTGTCCGATTGAATAAATGAACCCCCCGTCCTTTGGTCGAGGGCTAAAGCGAAGATGAAGTGGACCCACAAAGGAGCGGAACCCCGTGGTTTCAGTGGGTAGGAATACGGTATTGGATCGGCCGCTGTCCTGAAGGTACTCACGACACCGACACGGTGTGTGCACATGCCCGTTCCGCAAGAGTGAATCTTCTTGAATTCCGCCTTGAGTGAACCAACTACTTTTTGTTGCCAGATTTTTTTTCTGTTGTAATTTTTTCTTCTTAAATCAGCCTAGGTCTCGTATCGGCTTGGTGAGCAACGTGAGGCATTATGTTAATGGGGTACTCGTGACCCGGAATCTATACAATTGACGTCATTTGGATCAATATTATAAACTATAGAGGCCTTTTTTTCACGTCCGTATCAACAAATACCAGCAAATGCGGTGTCCTCTCGAAGACCAATCCTATGCGGAGGCGTTAACTTCTGGGTGCCCTTAAACTCTAATAATGTATAGAGAACGCGAAATGGCTTTAAGCTTTTAACAACAGCGATATTCACGCAAGTGAAGCAAGGAAAACGAAGGAGACCTATTATGGCACATTC
Organism: Capitella teleta; assembly: GCA_000328365.1. Classification (NCBI taxonomy): domain Eukaryota; kingdom Metazoa; phylum Annelida; class Polychaeta; family Capitellidae; genus Capitella; species Capitella teleta. The sequence goes on from KB311061.1 coordinate 831,405, forward strand.
ATTCATTCCTGAACTTCCTTTTTCAATGGCACATTTAATAATGTACATGAATGCAGTTATACATGCAATTCAATGGATACATGAAATAGACCATTTATCACGCATAACACTTTATTGGTTTTTATGTTTTTTTTTTTTTTTTTTTTTTTTTTTTTTTTTTTTCCACTAGAATTCAGATAGTGAAGATGATTGGCATTGTCGTTCTATCCTTTGTAATCGCATATCGGGTGAATGTTTACCCAGGCATTTTCTGCACGAAATAATGAGTAGTTTTATGCTCCAGATGCAAACATATTCTGAGGTTGATTTTCATTCTGACGCCAAATGTAGACCAATATAGTGAAACTGACTAATGGTGAAACAAATTTACTAACCAACCAACCATCAAAGGGACGCGCCCAATAATTGTAGGTGTAGCCTGAAATGCATTTTATAAATACATTTTCTATGTGATATGTTTCGTGACATAGCACACTGGCGTGTTACCATCCCATTTGTCTGATTTATTTCTAATAAGGCCTCTGTTTTTGCCCCCATTGAATGGGAGCACGCAAAGCCTCAGCTAAGAGAGTGCATTCGTGCCTTCAAAATTTCAATCCGTAATTATTTCGTGTCATGATGAAGCCCAGTCTGGTGGTGATTAATGTGTGTTATCCCATAAGCATTGGTATTTGAAACTGAGATGAAATTTTACAATTTAAAAATCGCTCAATCGTGTATTATAAGATAATAATTAATTATAAAGGGTAGTACGATTTGGAATTTGATCCTTCATTCAAAGCGTGTTGGCACAATTGTTAAGATCGGTGCCAGATGTTTAAATTATCATTCATGTATCGAATATCGATATTATCGACACATACTTGTCAGCTTACATTGGGGCAATTTGTTAATCATTATTAATAAACAGCCCCTGTGCTTACATAGAATCTATCGGTGTAATATTACTTATTATTTGAGAGTTTCAACATAATATATATAATGAGCCAGGGTGAGACATGGAAGATGCGCTATGATCAACTGCATCTACATTGTGGCTGTGTGCATTGGCTGCTTTAACTTCATTTCCTGAGTTGAAAGGATCTGACTGAATCGTGACTCATCGCAAATCTTTCTAGTCCCGTTATGATTCGTGATTCCAAAGCCGCCTGCGGTGAATGCAATATTTCCTAGTTTTCGTACATGCATGTAAAGTCTCTAACGTGGTCGAATTTACTTGTACAATGGTCGTAGTAAAGACTGTGTGTGTATATGTTGGGGTATTGTCTGATAACTTTTGCGGTAATGATTTCGTCATTTGGTTGGCATCCTTATGCCGTGAAAGCTCACCATGTCTGAACCACCAGAAGCCCACATATCTCTATCAATTTTCACTGCAAGATCACATCTGATGTCCAATAATGTGTAAGCAATTGGCAATAATAACCACACAACTATTTGTGCTGAGTATCGCTACAACAGTAAGAATTTAAAGAACGCCCAAAAGACCTAATGGTAATTGGTTGATTTGTCGAAGAAATAGCGAGAACTTCGATGCTTTATAATTATGACCCATCACTTAAATGCTTAGAGATGAATAAAGACAACAAAAACGAGATATATGTGTACATGTAATGACAACTTTTAATTTAGTTCTTAGTCAGATGAACGAACGAGTCTTGATTTATGAAAATAACCAAGAATGTCGTCGTATGAAATCGAGATTACCCTTTTTGCAGAAATAATGCTTGCATAGAATGACAGGATTAAGGCACGTGGATAACATTATTCAGTTCGTTCGACACGAAACAAAGCCTCGTCTTCCAGTGCTTTGGTTGATTCTTTGGGCGATTTTCTTATCTCATGGCGGCAACCAGTTCAGTGCCAGCGGCCTTCCACGCAGCCACGCATGCGCCGTCACCGCCGTTCTGGCCGATGAATCCGGGAAGGAAATCGAACATTTTCTGCAATCAGAAAAAAAAGAGAGTTTGATGAATACTGTTAAACGATCATTGTGAACTTATCAAAGACAATCTCGAATACACAATGACCTTCAAAGTATGGAATGGGCTGAGCTTCCTTTTGTTCTATGTTCTCTGAACATGTAAACATTGTTATCAGATGTTATCAGCCTATCACAATGGGAATTTGCATATACCGAAATAGAGAGATATCATGGACAACATCAGCACATATAGTACATACCTTGATGGTGTCGACGCTGATGTTGCGGGCCTTGTGGGGAGCGACCTGATCCTTCATCAGCTGGGCAGCGTTGCCTCCGAGTCCAGCGACGACCTTGTCGACGTAGGTGAGCACGGCCAGGGTCTGCTTGTTGAAGGCAGCGTTGCCGGACAGATCGCCGATTCCAACGCCAGCGAAAGACTTGAAGAGAGCCTGGTCAGCGGGGTTAGCGGTGAAGTACCTGCGAATAAGAAATTCACGATCAGAGAATGTTGATCGGAGATATGGCGAATGAAGGAACTCACTTGACGAAGAGAGCGTTGGCAACAGCCTGCATGTTGGGCTTCACGTTGGCGTTCCAGTGGCCCTGGATGGCAGAAACTTCGGCTCCGGAAACCATTTTGATTTGAGATCTGCAATCATATATCATGTTAAATCATAGACATAACAATAGCGCATATGATATCGATAAAGTTCCAACTTCTACGTACGGAAAAGAGACTAAATTGACATAATTAGATGAATTGTGATGATGTGTTATAAAATTGCCCAAGAGAAATTATGATTATAATGTTTCAAACTGGATCTTCAGGTAAACAATTGCAAGCACATGCAATTAAAGTCCTCCAGAATATAATACAATATTTGAGATACTCACTTATTTGTTGTCCTAGGACTCAACAAAAGGAAGACTTGAAGATGCTGTTCGGCTGACGAGCGGAATGAAGCTGAATCCCATCCCTTGTTCCTTATATTCCAACGGGATCCACCGACGCCATCACGTAGACCCACAGTGACCTCTTACGCCCTTGATGCCATGGACTCTTATCTATCAGCAAATAAGCGAGTCCCGTTTTCCAGGACCCTGTGATGTTGCTGCTGCAAACTGCAGTCAGTGATTGGCACCTCAACGCAAAGGCCGTCTGTCTGGTTGAAGATATAATTGGAGCTACATGTTATTGCGAGGTGACATGGTGCATTTTGCCAAGCGCAGAGTGGTTTGGTTCTCTATTGTAGTCCAAATTCAACATATTTTGAAATTTTTTGAAACGTACCTGTACACGTAATTCTTTTCTCTGATTTTGTTCATAGCATCGAACTATGCTCATCATCACATCATTAATAATCATGAGTCATGCAGCCATCTCAATAATGCAATATTAATCTTATTAATTCAATACACTCTTTGCTCAAATCATTCGGGTTGACTACTTTGTTCCAGTTTTCCTCATTTCCTAAACTGCATGCCTTTGCTCCTCTCAAACAGGGCCCGGGAATCCAGCAGGCTACATGACTCTGATTGATGCAGAATTCGGGAGACCGAGAAAAATACACATGCTGAGCGCCAGCTCTTATAGCACGTATGCAACCGGATTTTTCGAGGTCGAATGGCTGTCAGAATTGAGCGATCAACAAATCCATGCTTGCGAGGAGGCAATTGTTGGAAAATATTACTCAATCTGGAATAAATAAGTTCAGCTATCCCACTTGAAATAAAATCGACAACAGTAACACTTTTAAAAATTGTTGTACTTAATTGCCTGTCTTTTTCCACATGTCTGGTACTAAGGTTTCTTCAGATATATTTCTCAGCAATCATCGCATAACTATCACTATTATTATATTATTATTATTAGTGGTTGATTTCAATTTAAATGCTGCACACGAGTTAAACAATCTGGCTTGTATACATTATTTATATCGTAATCCTATGTGCTATAACAGCAACAGCTCAAAGGGTTAAAAAAAATTCTCTTCTTTTTCTTCTTCTTCTAATTTTTTACTTCAGCAGAAAAAAAAAATAAAATCATTAAATATAATATATATATATATGCATAAGGTACTCTTAGAAGCTTTCGTTGGCAATCATGCAACTCGGTACAATACTACATTCTGCATGTTCGAGTAGAAAGTGGAACTGGTATACGTGAGATGGCACACGTGAAACCACTCTCACATACAAGTGGAGATCCCTTGTCTAAACACACAAGGGATGCGGCGCATAAATGTTCTCTCAATTTAACATGGCTAATTTGCAGGCATGTCAGGCAGCAAATGTTGTGGTGTACATGAGTGTTTGCATGCGTTACACATAAATGTAATACTTAGTACTAGTTTGGTAAGAAGGTTGGAATTCAATTCAAATTGGGCTCTAAATGTGTTTTCGTTCAAACTGCTTGTCATGTATACCACTAATCGTTGGCATGGCGTAAAGTGTAAACACCGCCTCCCAGGACAAAAGTTTAAAAAGTATGATTGGCGCCAGAATGAACCGAGCACCTTGCTAAGCGCTGTGCCGTGCGGTAAGTCAGTGCAAATAGTGGCAAATGTGGTGAAGGTTCCTGAGTACACCTCTGCTCTCGCTCACGGCATTTTTCCCCACCCCGCGATTCTCCGTTTTCACTTTCCAGCGAATATTGCATCAAGTTCCATTAGTTGTGAAACTAGTGTTGGAAAGGAAAGAATGTAATGTGCCTGCTAGTTTTTCATAAATACAAGGAATGCTTAATACTGATAATACAGAAATGTGATTTAATTCAATATTGGCTCTTTTCGCATCCTTACTTCGCTGGTTCCACAAAAAGTTACCAAGGCCGAAATACGAGTGCTCATGCAATGCGGGGATGCAATTCAGGGATCTCACATCACACACACGCACGTACGTAATTCTGAATGCATATTGTAGATGAATTCATGTACATCAAATCGAAGTGGTGCTAATTTCTGAATCTTCATATTGCAACAGAAGACGCTTATCGGCGAAAATATTTCCCTTCGGGAAGGGATTTGGTCATTGTTTGCATTAAAACAAGCATTTGAATATGTGGGCGCACAATATAATCATGAGTATTTCTGATTTCGTATGTTTATAAAGTTGAAGCTCGAAAAAAAAATGGACAAAAAACACGTCAAAGCAATAAAACAAATCACCCTGTTTGTGAATCTGCAGTCAATTCAATTAAGACTTAATACTAGCACTTTGGTCGTAGTTTGTATGATCCATATTTATTATGAATATCTATGAGAAAACGCAGAGCAAGCCAAAGTGCCACACAGAATATCATCCAAATGCGAATGGTTAATGAAATGATGGCTCAGAACTCAGTAAAAGTAAAATATGAATCGACGTCAGTTCTTAATATAGCTTAATATAGCTCTACACAACAACTTTTAGAATGTAGATTATTGAGAAAAATGTTGGAGATAATTTCAAACGGTTGATTGCACGCGAATTGCTTTAGGAACGAGTGTCTATCATGGCTGCAATCGTGTGACCTGTCATTTAAGGAATTTATGATGCAGGGACTCTTTTCTGACTGACTGAGTGGGATCTTGATTGGATAAATTGATGATTATATGCGCGAATGCGAATCCGAAGTCAGAGGAGCAGATGAGGGAAACGTCTGCTACAGGTAAAGACGGTGTTGATTGATGGCAAATCAGCATGAACATGCATGGCATAATGCGTAATGAAGATGATTGCATAATTGGTGCTATATAATTGATTGAGTCCTCCTTGATTCTGATTATCAAAGCAGAACATGATATATAAGTTAAGTTATAAATATGGAAATCAAATCATAATTATTCGACTGCCACCAATCAAGGTAATAATTAACGTACAAGTGCGATGCACGCGTAAGGTGTGATGGGAGGTTACGGGGTACACCTAATTCGCGGCACGTTAGACCCACATTGGGTCTACGTGATGGCGTCGGTGGATCCCGTTGGAATATAAGGACCAAGAGATGGGATTCAGCTTCATTCCGCTCGTCAGCCGAACAGCATCTTCAAGTCTTCCCTTTGTTGAGTCCTAGGACAACAAATAAGTGAGTATCTCAAATATTGTATTATATTCTGGAGGACTTTAATTGCATGTGCTTGCAATTGTTTACCTGAAGATCCAGTTTGAAACATTATAATCATAATTTCTCTTGGGCAATTTTATAACACATCATCACAATTCATCTAATTATGTCAATTTAGTCTCTTTTCCGTACGTAGAAGTTGGAACTTTATCGATATCATATGCGCTATTGTTATGTCTATGATTTAACATGATATATGATTGCAGATCTCAAATCAAAATGGTTTCCGGAGCCGAAGTTTCTGCCATCCAGGGCCACTGGAACGCCAACGTGAAGCCCAACATGCAGGCTGTTGCCAACGCTCTCTTCGTCAAGTGAGTTCCTTCATTCGCCATATCTCCGCGATCAACATTCTCTGATCGTGAATTTCTTATTCGCAGGTACTTCACCGCTAACCCCGCTGACCAGGCTCTCTTCAAGTCTTTCGCTGGCGTTGGAATCGGCGATCTGTCCGGCAACGCTGCCTTCAACAAGCAGACCCTGGCCGTGCTCACCTACGTCGACAAGGTCGTCGCTGGACTCGGAGGCAACGCTGCCCAGCTGATGAAGGATCAGGTCGCCCCCCACAAGGCCCGCAACATCAGCGTCGACACCATCAAGGTATGTACTATATGTGCTGATGTTGTCCATGATATCTCTCAATTTCGGTATATGCAAATTCCCATTGTGATAGGCTGATAATATCTGATAACAATGTTTACATGTTCAGAGAACATAGAACAAAAGGAAGCTCAGCCCATTCCATACTTTGAAGGTCATTGTGTATTCGAGATTGTCTTTGATAAGTTCACAATGATCTTAAATCATAACGTTTAACAGTATTCATCAAACTCTCTTTTTTTTCTGATTGCAGAAAATGTTCGATTTCCTTCCCGGATTCATCGGCCAGAACGGCGGTGACGGCGCATGCGTGGCTGCGTGGAAGGCCGCTGGCACTGAACTGGTTGCCGCCATGAGATAAGAAAATCGCCCAAAGAATCAACCAAAGCACTGGAAGACGAGGCTTTGTTTCGTGTCGAACGAACTGAATAATGTTATCCACGTGCCTTAATCCTGTCATTCTATGCAAGCATTATTTCTGCAAAAAGGGTAATCTCGATTTCATACGACGACATTCTTGGTTATTTTCATAAATCAAGACTCGTTTGTTCATATCTGACTAAGAACTGAATTAAAAGTTGTCATTAAGTATCTATTTCTGGTTTGTGTGTCCTCATTTACATCCAAGCATTTGATCGAGGTGTTGAATAATTATGACGAATAATATAATATTAAATATTGCAATATTGCACATAATTTTGTCAAATTTATAAAACATTCAAGTTTTCTGGTGGACGGGCTTCCATTGTGCATTGTGAAGTAATGTCAAACAAAAGTATCAGTAATTTTCAGCTTTTTCAGATATTCTGCTCACGTTTTAGACATTGGCCGCGAGTAATAAAACTAATAATACGCCATTAAAAATACATTTATAAGATCGGGCTGTAGATTGGGGTCCCTTTGGCCCCATTAGATCATATTGAGTGCACGCCCAAAAGCTGACAAATAATGAATCTATTGAGATCTCAGAATTGCAGAAATCACAGCGGAAGATTGCTGAACACAAATTCGAACAAACGAAGGCTTTCAACCTTAATCAAAGCCAGTGGTCGCTATAATATAATTCTCACCCATGATGAAGAAGCGTTTGATTTTCACCCTCCGTAATAAATAAGCAGGCTCGCTGATTGTTGTACTTTAGCGCAAAAGGTGAAAAGAAAGCCATTGTTTTTTCAAGGCCTGGGTATTATAATTTTTTTCAAGGCTTAAGTATCATAAATAATATAATTATTGTGGTATATCATTTGGTCTGTGTTTTATTTTGAAGGTAATAAAATGTAGATACATGTAATATTATGCAGAGTATGTAATCATTATGCTATTTGAGAACACACTTCAGTTTCGTTCACATGATTGTGTGTCTGCAGGCACGAACCACATGCACATAATTATGTGTAAACATAACGCATTTGCGGACGGAATGTTACATGTGTGTATGTCCCACACGCACGGACCCCACGTGATCAAGTACGTATATTATCAAATATATTATACAGGTGTGTGTAAATGTCATCACCATAGCAACAACATTTGTAAATTTCCTTGCAAGCTTGCCCTAAATATATAGATTATACCACTCAGTCAGTCTACCAGCCAATCAGCCTTGTTTATTTGAGCGCATAATCCGTGCATAGTGAACGCGTATAAATAAACAAAATGCGTTATGCACTCCATGCAAAAGGTCATATTATAAAACTGTTTCTGAAAATTGTGAATCGATCTGATGAAAACCGTGGAGTTGACGCCACCCGAAATGGTCACTTTGCATGAGCAATGTTTCATTTTGGCATACAATAGGGAACTCGGAAGCTCATCTCCACATTTAGGACGTCAACTTCAAAATATGATTTTTCTTTTGATCGAGCCATGCATCACCTCCTGGATATAGACCTAGATAGCTCAAACTTTGGAAATGATTGATCCGTGTCTACTATTTATCAATTTTATATCAAAAAGGTTCAAAGACCAACATTTTGGTGGTTTCAGCGTCATCAAAGCTTAACTGCTTGCCTGCTTTTGTGGTGGCTCGATCAGCCTCGCGAAATGGTCCGCATGAAACAACAATTCAGACATTTGTACAATTTGAAATCTGACTATTTCGATCGATGGGGGTGCCTCACATAATAATTTAATTTAATTAAATGTACCAGATTAAACGACTTGATTGCAGTACTTTGTTTACATCCTTTTGATAGTAACTGAATGAGGTTTGTGATGATGGGAATTGAGGCGACTTCTTCAACGACGACTCTGAGATTTCTTCTTGTTTTGGTCATCAGTTTCACAACCATCAATACCTTAATTGAAGACAGTTAAACGTAACAAGACCCTTTCTTTTATTTATTTTCATTTAATCAACTTCTCAAACTCAAGAGTACATAGTGAAAGCGGGAGAGTTCTGTGACGAGTTGGAGGTAATCTAGTAATGTATCGGCCAACAGCGTGAAAAGACCTCTTCATGTGATAACTTCCCTGCGGCCTGTTGTAGACTAAGCCGCATAGTAAAAATTCACTTTGCACTTTGCTTTCTCGATATGTTACCCGCTTGATGTCCTCGGTGAGGGTCTTTAAGGTGATATACCTTCACCTCAACCACCTCGCGGATACGCAACTATTTCTCATTATTATCAAATGGCAAACGGTTCACCGTGAAAAGGTTCGCCACAGAATTCTCACTCGATCATCTGAGGCGTGACTGTCGCACAACGCATCTCAGCAAAATGTGTTTTTTTCCCTTTAGAAAAATCATTTGTTCATGAGCAGAGCATAGGAAATGTCTGCTTGATGCAACTGAATGAGATTTTTTGGGAAATGCTCGCATAATACAAACGAGGATTTACGCCTGAGTAAGGCCCATTGGATGAGTATCAGAACTTCTTGCTGAACTTCGAAGGTAAGATCAATTTAGTCAGATTTTCATTCGTGTTGCGCGAGATTCATAAATCATATGTTTGATGGTTGAAGATTGATGAATGACTAGAACTTTTCTAACTACTTTTAAAGTGCGTATTGTGATATACTGAAGCAAGTTAAATTTGCCACAAAGAATGTATGTCTGTCTATACCAGGTTGTGCATGTACTGTATTAATTGTTTATTTACATGAATATAATTAAATAATATTTTTAAGTATATGCATATATTAGCTGGGATGCGAATTTAAAATTTGATTATTAAAATTAGGTTCATACAAGCACATTACTTCTTTTTTTATGCATTTATGTTGGCGGGTTTTTTCAATGTAATTCCTTAAAGGGATGGGGAACTAAATTTTAAGTGATGTTCTATTGACTCATAGCACCAATTGATAGCATTCCGTGCCAAGAACACCATTCCTGGATGCAAGCGTAAGGGAATAATGCATTCCGAATATCGGGGTTAGCATTGCGCCTGTGGGAGAATGGCTTCCATTGCAAAGTATAGGAGGCAAACGTCAGCTGAGGGCTTGCCATGGTTGGTCCCGTGAAGCTATCGATTTCAACCAATCAGAGCAGAGCATCACTGGTGGCAAATGTATTATTCTATCTATTTCCGAAAAGTAAAATAAAAAATATCCAGGGGTTTAGTCGCAGGACACGCTGATATGACGAGGCCCATTGTAAAAGATGAGGAACTCGGTGTTTCATCACAGCTCATGACGTCTCGCCTAATGAGCAATATATCTCCCGTGAAATCGTTAGCGATGATATTCCTTGTGTGGGCCAGGCATAGAAATCTTTTTTGGTGCATCAAATAACGACTCAAAGTCCATTTTTAACCAGTTCTCCCTCCCTTTAAATTTCATTTAAAATCGACTTCCGGACTTCGGTTGGCTATGAAATGTATTGCTAGGTATTGTCAAGTGCGTTTGAGTGGATGCACTCAATGAAGCCAGTTCTGAATTAATGAGCCGGAACATGAGCACGTGTACAATAAAAACGCAACAATTACGAAAAACGAAAAAACAGCCTTCAGGCTTGACTTATACGCCAGTTGTCTAATTATCATGTAAACCTATGCTAATAATAATGACAGGGTTTTAAACCTAGTACTGTAGATATTATGTCAAACAGAACTTTTAAAGAAACAGAAAATTAAAGAAATGAAGAATTAAAGGATATTATTTCGTTGTTCCTTTCTCTTTTTTTTTTTTTTTTTTTTTTTTTTGCTTTTGTGATGGCAGTGAGTAGGCAGAAGTCACTTACGAGTCAAAAATCGCACCTGGCAATACCCAACAATAAAGTTCAAATTTAAATTTAATTTAATTAGTTACATTGAAAATATATATGTACTCAAAAAAATGTAATGCGTGTATAGATAGGCCTATATATGAACCTAAATGTGCCTAGTAAAATTTACATGCTGTGTTTGTCCATCCTATAACTCTAACCACACTCATCAAGGAGCGCAATTCCACATGAAATACCCGACTTTTATATAGCTTCACCTGGCAAACTCAAGTAGCAAGCCAAGTGCCCATAGATCGAAGTCAAACCAAGCAGTCACGCACAGACCTGTGTCTTGAGGCCAATAAAAGTTATAAAACTGACTGAATACCAATGACACAGTAACGATTCAAGTTAAACAAATAGACTAATCAATACTGAAACAATGTACACATTTAACTGCACACAATCCGCAGGCATAATGAACTGTCATTAGGTATTCACAACCAGTGTTGCGACGATGAATACGTAATTCTGTTCACAATCAGATTCAAAGCTCAACACCAACGCTGCAGTGAAATCCAATAACAATCCATGCACCCAGAGTCAGATCTGGCTGGACGAGAGGAGTTTTAGTATTTCAGCATCAGAAATCTCGTATAATTGCAGACTTGTTTTACGGAGAGGAAAAATGGCGGAACATATCCCGGCCGCTGCATTGCGACGGAAGCCATCCATGGCTCAAGTGGACATGCTCAAGTATCGCAAATCCTTTGATCTCTTTGACCATCAAAAGAATGGAACCATCTTGGTTGCTGACTTCAGAGAAGCCAGCGAAAAACTTGGATATCGCCTTACCACCGGGCAAGTTCAGGTTTGTTTTGTTTCGGTCGAGTATAAGTCGATACTGTGACCTTGATTTGTAATGGCATGTACAATTTTACTTGTAGGCATATTTACTACAGTTACACAGTGATCTTACATGTGTGTACATGCAGTTTTGTCTGCACAAATAAACGGATAATGATTAAGTGTGTGGCCAGTCTGATATTAAGATATTAGGCCAACATGTACGATGAAATGAACACTAGATTGCTCTTAGCAAGTATTGGGTTAGATGCATGTTTCATTATATTCTGATTTGGAAGGAGTGGATTTTGTACACAGAACATTGCATTGTGTACCCCTCTCATAACAGTTACCAATATTTGGGCAAAGAAGCTTTAATGCTTCTTTGATTTGGGTTATCACTGGAGTCGCATAAAAATAATCAAAAAAAAAAATAATAGAGTGATAATTACAGAATATAGTGATGATTTATAACGCACAAAGAAGCCATGGGCGTTATGATTGTGAATTATATTTGTAATCCGTTGTAATTGTAATTCTTCGGTGACTCTGCAGTGCTGCCCAACTGCGTAACAAGGCCGGGCGCTGTGTGCTACTGTCTATGGTGGTATGCAGGATAAAGAACCCTTGGGATTTATCGATAAGAGTAGGGGGAAACCCCGGTTCCGGGCCTTCTGTTCTGGCGCTCGTATCATCCGATCGGATTGGGTGGAGCCGTAAAACCCCATCACTCACTTACCACCATGCATATAGCATAATGTATTGGGTCAACAAAATGCTCTCTACATTTTTCTCATTATCTTATTTTCAGAAAATTCTCAAGGCAAACAAATTAGATGAATCGAACAACATTCACTTCATTCAGTTCATCGAACTCCTTCCAAAGAACTCAGCACAGATCTCGGATGATGAGCACCGGTACCCAGCAGCCTCGTACTTATCTGAGTTATCTCTTCATTCGTCCACAGGATGGCAGAGTTGAGAGAGAAGTTCCAGCGTTATGATCAAGATGGACAGGGATGCATTAGGCTGAGCGAGGCCTCGTGGGCCCTGCAAATGGAGCTGGACGTCGCGCCGTCTACTGCTCTCCGACTGCTCAATCAGTTTGTGAGAATGGACTACAATCAGTTCTGTGAATTCTACGAGAAAATCCAACAAAAGTTCGTTTTGGTCGTTATGGTTTTCAAAATGAGTCAGAGGGGCGCAGTTGGGTTGTATTAGGGGATTCATGGCTGTCCCTCTGGTGATTTCTAAACATGTAGTTTCTATTATCTGCCCATATTGCATGTGCCATCTTACCGCCTATCACTACATGCATAGCATGCTGATTTCTTTACGCTTGCACGTACATTTTGAAATAATTACACGTAAAGCAGAATAGTGAATTTTGGACCCAAACACCGAACTTCCGAATGCTTCTCCAAGTTCCAAGTGACGTAGTTTCAAATAAGCTAATCTTAGAAGATATTAAGCTATCTAAAGATTGTTTGTGCAATCCAAATTGGGTGACCCAATCATGGTGCATGTCACACCACTGACTCCAAGAATGTGCGAATTATTACTTTTCAGAAAGCTTGAAATCTACGAGACGTTCGGCAAATACGACGAAGACCAAGACGGCTTCATTAGCGTCGACGAAGCTCACAAAGTTCTCAGCAAAGAATTCGGTTTCAGCGAAGAACGATCCAGAACTATGGTGCGAAAGTTCGACCTAAATGGCGATGGAATGGTATCCTACATCGAATTCACAGAATTCTACCTCGCAGTTGAAGAACGGTGCGATATCATTCTAATACACTTAACGGTGTGTTGAAAATTAACATTCGCACAGGAAAACTCGAGTGAAAGAAATGTTCCGCAAGTTCGACTTGGAAGGGGAGGGGTCCGTGTCATTCGAACAGGCGCAGAATGTCCTGGAAAACATGCTTGGGTTCTCATCGGAGAAATGTCGCAGAACGATTGAAGATTACGACAAAGATAAAGATGGAAAAATCGACTATGAGGAATTCGCCGAGTTCTACACTATGATGGAACAAGAGTAGGTTCATGGTTTCACAATCCAGTTACTAGAATCTCAGTTCTATGATGTTCCTGCTGAATGACTGGTTTATTTGCTACAATTTTAGGCGAGACCATCTGGTGGAGAAGTTCTCGCGGCACGAAATGGATGATCAGGGCCGAATCTCACTACAAGATCTGAAGAGCATGATGCAGGAAGAAGGCTGCGCGCAATCTTCCGTTGACCAGATAACGCAAGACTACGACGCTGATTCCAAAATCAATTTTGAGGAATTCAAGAGGTTGTTAAATTTTTACTAAGTAAATCTTATATATGTACATTGTGTACATTTTTTAATAGAATTTTTTATTTTATTTATTTATTTTTTCTCAATGGATGGGGAAAACGAGAAATGGAAATTGCAGAGCTTTTTATTGATAAGAAATCCTGCCATTTGATTAACTACAATATAACAGCATTCAAAGTACACGATAAAGTTTATTATAAAAATTATTCTTTTGACAAATAATAAAAAAGGGTGTTTTATTTAATTTTTGTGTTGGTTTGCAAGCATACCAAGAGGGATTGTAATGAAATTTAAAATTAAACCCATTTACTTCCAAACCAAAAATTTCTGCAAAATAAAAGGAAAGGGAGAAAAAAAAAGATTAACAGGTCGGTAGACAAAAAAATAAAATTAAAAATAACAGCAAAAATGAGGCCTGAGGCTAACATTATTAGTCACCATCCAGGAAGATGCAGGGGTAGGGACAGGGGAAATGAGGGTGCTAGCATCTACAGAGAGCGAGAGAGCGATCTGTGTGATAACTTAGAATATAAACAGCATTTTGATTTCTCGTTTAGTCATAAGAAAAATGCATATCAACAATGATCATGAAGAAAAAAAAAAATGTGGAGAAACCCTTTTGGCGTGATGAAACAGTAAAGATATGTGTTGTGTCTTTAGTATAATCTCTGAATGAATGCACATTCTCCTCATTATGTAATATCTCCACTTGGCACAACTACACTCAATTCACACCCAGAAAAAAAAAATCTCTGGAGAAAAAATAAAAATTGTTTGAGACATAATTCAAGCAAGCTTTATAAGGTGAGACCCGCACACTCATTGAAAAGAAGAAAAAAAAACACTGGAGAGGGGGGAGGAAGAAAGCAATCCACCATAGCACAGTATATACAAAATATAAACTATGGTATACTCATATATCTATATTCACAGTATGCACATAATATATTATTATATCATCATTTTACCATGTGACTTGTTCATATTTATTTTGTTTCCAAGATAAAAAGGCCCAAGGAAATTTAACCATTAACCAAGAAAGCACCGCGATACTGAAAAAAAACTGGCCCAAAGAATTGATTCATCAGATAAAACTCGAAAAAATTTACATGAAGAGGAAATGGCATGCAAATTATAAATTTATATTTCTTATAAATAAAAAACCCTTCGTCTTAATTTGAGCGATAAAAATCATAAAATAAAAAAGGGAATGATTGTTAGTGAGATGTGACGCATTCAGAAAGGGGAGTATTACTTGTGAAGCTCCGTCGTTATGGTAACAACATACACTGCGAGAGAGAGAGAGAGAGAGAGAGAGAGAGAGGGGTTAAGGAGTGGTTGCATAACAGTGATGAGTACTCGCTTCATTTTTAAGTACTTAAAGGTTAAAAGCCACCTCTCATATTTTGTATTGACCTAGAAGGGTGCATACACACTGCTGAAATAAGCAGAACTTTCAACTCCTCAGTAACAAATTAAGTGTAGATTCATATAGCTACGAGAAGAGGAGCTATTACAGTAAAAAAAAATATATATATTCCTAAAAAATTGAACAGAAATGAATGATGCGGGCATGAATCATTTAAAAACCAGAATCAGAATAACTTCTTTCGGTGGACACGAAGTAATCTTCAAAAGTGCTCTTCAGGTACTCAAAGGTCGGTCGTTTGTCGGGGATCTTATTCCAGCAATCCAGCATGATCTGGTAGTACTCATCTGGACAATCAATGTTGTATCCTGAGGGTTTGGCCATGCGATAGCCCTTCTCAACCTGCTCCAAGGTTGTCCGGTTATCCATACCTGATAAGATAAAAATATAACAAAAGTGTGACATAGAGATGGTGTGGTGCATACCCGGGTAAGGAACGCGGCCGTAGGTGATCATTTCATACAGCAGAATACCATACGACCAGACATCGGATTTGATGCTAAATTTACGATCAAAGGCGGCTTCAGGAGCAGTCCATTTGATGGGGAACTTGGTGGCTGCAAAACACACATTTAAATCAAAGCACATCACCGACGCAACAAGCACCTTCGTTCGCTAGGTATACGTTCTCGTCTTCACTGTGGTCGATCGATGAAGTCAAACGGGCCAACCCGAAATCCGCCACCTTGACGTTATTTTCGCCAACCAAGATATTAGCAGCCCTGAGATCCCTGTGCACGTAATTCTTGACCTCTAAGTACGCCATACCATCGGCAATCTGAGAAAGAAGAAAAAACCTCATCAAATCAAAACACCGAGATTTATGACGCCTTACCTGTGCGGCCATGTCCAGGAGCTCCTTCAGAGTGAGCGTTCTTCCTTCGTCCTTCCGGAGGTAATCCAGGAGAGAGCCGTGCACCATGAGTTCTGTGATGATGTAGATGGGCTCCCGGGTAGAGCAGACACCCATCAACTGTACCAATTTGCGATGCCTCAGTCGATGCATAATTTTGGCCTCCTCCAGGAAAGCTACGGCCGTCATCTGACCAGGCTTCAGGGTCTTCACAGCCACATCAACTTGATTGCGCCATTTGCCTGGAATGTGAAACCATAAGATTTCATGTCATCACATCGTATTTGTACATTTGTAAATTGTGAAGTATTCTATAGTGATATGTGTACAGAATATCCTATCATCAGTTCAATATACTAAATACTAATTTTCTCCATCTCGCTATAGTATCTATGAAAACGTCACGGTTGACTTCAACAAACCAATTCAAATTGTATATTAAAACAGGACAATAAGCAACCTCGGCTGGAGGTCAGAGTGCAGAGATGGCGCATCACATTAATTCAGATGAATGAGCTTTAACTGTGATCGTCCACAAATCTGAGCCATGTTCCAATAGCATCCCATGCAATTATGATCTGCATACCATTCTTACGCAATGTTACCTAAGCAAAGTGTTCAATTACGCCTCTGTGGCTCAACAGGATGATATCAGCAGGACAGCGAGTCAAGATTTTATCAAAAATTGCAGTTAGGTATCACAAGCAATTGATCAGCTCAAAGCTGACTTTGAACCCTCTAAAAAGGCATGATATAAATAATATAATTATTATACTGATAAAATGAGACAAAAATAATCCCGCTTTTATGTCATTGGAGTACACTTAAAGAACATTTTATCTCGCTTTGAAACTTCTTGTCCAAATTTGGAAGTGACACAGCAACAATTGCTTTGCAGTCAATTACACTGTTTCACTAACCAGGCCTTGACATAAGAAAATACCAGGGGAGTGAAAAAAAATACAAAATTGATCTCAGTGTCAAGGTGATCGATTGTTGTTTTTTTTTTTTTTACTGTAATGCGTAACAGGTTTTGGGAATCATGCTTTATCAACAAAATATTATATTTAATAAGGAAAATTGTTCATAATTAATTTTTTATTTTTTTTGCGTTAATTATGTATACATCCCATTATTAATTCCTAGGTGCATTGGAAAGCAATACTTTGCATATCACACATCCTTGGGGTTTGAGAATGCTTGTGATATATGGAAGTGTGAATACAGCATTTCGGTCTTTTTAAATAATCAGAGATGAAATGTACACAAACGTTTTCATGTATGGCAATAACTATATGCATATCCCAGCTACATGTAATCCAAGACATTTGTGTCTTTCAAGCTCTTTATTTTAGTTATTGTAATTGACTATTCTCATCCTAACATCATGCCATGAAGCATGTTAGACATTAGTGACAGTGTACAATAAAATCGTAATATTCGCATAAACAAGTTATGGTACATTGACTTATGGTTACTATTTGAATCCAATTAGATCATTGATATTAAAATTCCAACTCATTAGGTCACAGCCTCACAGCCTCCCAGGCATCAATGGTGTTGATTGTTGAACTATCAGCAACAAAGAATACGTGTAACTGATAACGAAATATTGAAGCTTTAATTATGAACGTAAGTTTAACTTAGTTTAACTTAACTTTTTAGAGGGATTACTTCAATTGAAGGAACAAAACTATTTTCTGGTTGGCGCCAGTTGCTTTAACTTAATTGTCCTAATTATTTTGCTTCCGACTAACCCGCCTTCGCCCGCATCAGGCGTTATGTAATGTCTAGTGCTAACATTTAATTGATGATACAAATTTTCTTTCCATGATGAGAGACTACGCCTATTTTATTGGCAGTTGAATCATTTTGAATCTTAGCCAACCTTTTAACGCTAATTTCTCATCTTGGATTACGTGTGGAGTAGACCCGTAAACAGACTGTAACTTTTGGAACTGCAACTCCGATTTAGATAATTTTTGCATCAAACTGAGTGGATTTGTGTCAGGTAATGCTATTAAGAGGCATTAAAACAAAAAAATGTGACAGTGTGACTTTGTGCAGGTTTCAGCCAATGGAATTATTAATTAATAAGTGAACAGCATATGTACTTGCAAACTCAAGTTTTGACAGTAAAAACACTGCCAGGGCAAATAAAATTTTAATATAACATGGGGTTTGTAATCTTATGCACAGAATACTTTTTCCATGATTCATTGATACAAGTGGTCAAGTAGCCCCTTGAGCCCAGTATGAGGCAAACACTGACCTGCCCAAACTTCGCCAAACTGTCCGCCACCGAGCATACGCAGCATCTTGATGGCCCCCCTTTCCACCTCAATCTCCTTAAAAGGAATCGGCTCCGGTTCCTTGGGGCAGACCTTGGTAAGCGAACAACACAAGCCGTCAGCAATTTCTGCAGAAGAAAGAAGTAATAGTAAAAACATAAACAATGAAAAACCAGGTTATAACCAACTTTTGTAGTGCTCTACAAGAGCAATGTTGTTTTCAAAAACTCGTTTTGGGCTGATGAAAACACCACCGGAGTCCTTCTTACGAATACGATAATGTTTGATTGTGACATCGTTCTTCTCAGTATCAAAGTCTCTAATGGATAAGGCATAGGACTTCCTGTCTGTGAAGCAATAAAAAAATGCGTTGAAAGAATGAAGCACGTGACAGCTACGGCAGGCAGACCTTGGCTTGGGCGGATGAGGAAGGTTCCTTGCGGGTTGCCTTGCATCAAAAGCTGCTTATCAGCTTCTCGTCTGTCAATGTTGAACCACCATCTAGAAAGAGAAAAACATATAAATATTTATGAAATATATACAACGAGAGAGGGCAACATACTCTTGTGATTCAGGATTGTTGTCATCGCGTGCAACGTAGTTGCTGGGAATGTATCCTTTTTGACCGGTGGTCAAGTGACGGGCGACCCACCAGTCTTGGTTCTCACTACTCAAAGAAATACGACATCAACCAAAAGCAGTTCACGGAGCCGACTGGAGGTATACCTGTCACCGATGATCTCCAACCGATCACCTTTCTTGAAAGCAAGATCATCGTTCTGACGTGCCTGGTAGTCATACAGAGCACGCACAATCACAGCATTTGCTGAAAAAAATTTGTATGGAATTAATCCAAATGACGAAAATATCAGTGCTTTTCACTGCTTTGTAATAACACTCACAGGCAGGGGTGACTTGAGGGGTGGGTGGCAAGGGGCGAGGATCTATTGAAACCTGCACGCCGTCCGTCGAAACAGGAGACTGAATGACAGCTGGACCACCGACGATATTAGTCACGACCGGCTCTGGCTTCTTCTTGCCATCACCATTTCCCACACACATGTTACCCATGGCGTAAAGTTGCTCCGGTTTGGAGCTGAAGGTCTTAAGGCGTGCTGCAGGGGAGTAGTGGCAGGTGGAGGGTAGAACTGACACATAGGCCACCTGAGAGCTTGGTGCATAGAAGTGCTCCCCTGTGGCAGTGTGCAGAGTAAGGATGCCAGCTGAGGAATCTCGGTCGTAGTATGTTGTCGTCCCTGGACCACTTATAGGCAGGGACGGAGCAAGTTGGTAGGCGGACTTGGAGCCGCTGGCTTTGGCTGGAGATGCTCCCCTGCTGCTTGATTTGCTGCTGCTTCCACTGCTGCTACTGCTCTTGTCCAATCCAAGCAGTTTCTACAAGGAAATAGAATGTTCAGACACTTCATTCTGTTAAAGCCATAAATCAGACATGAGAAATTCAATCGGGGCAAATTTAAGCGCTCCTTCAGCCATAGATGATGCAAAGAGTTCATAAAATGAGTACACTGTCAATTCTCAAAAAGTCAAAACCAGAAGTGCTGAACCAGGATATAAAGAAGAAAAAAAAAAAGTTAGTAGCATGGATTCATTTGTGTATTTACAATAATTATTATATACACCCAGATAATATGCATGCAAAGGAGAGAAGATGCAGATATCCACAGGCTGAGCTATGCTGTTGGCAAGGAATCGCATCCGAATGCTTGACAATAATTTGACAAGTGCCCTGGATACCTGCATCCCACGAACATGCACAGAACTTACTTTGATTTTAGATAGTTGCTTTTGTGCCATGCAGCTGAGCTTACACTGTCATGGACAAAGAGGGCCAGCAACAGCAATGAGAAAGAGAAGACCACATTAGTCGGCTGAAAAATGTGACAAGGATTAGCGAAAAGAGAAGCATGTTAGCAGCTAAAGGAGCTGGAAGACACCCACACCAGGATTAACTACCATAACCACCATTGCACAATTTGAATTGTACACAAGGAAGCACATAATCTTATATTAATGAGATCAGGCAAAAATGTTCACATTACGCATCAGATGATCAGGTTATTCACGACAGAAAATGAAGCAATAGAGACTATTGGTTATTATAGTGCAGTCACACAGTTACATCTTGTTAATCTCGCCTTCTTGGTCTTCCTGGGAAAATGACCCAATCAATGAACGGGCCGAATTAAACTTCACAAATTTGCAGGAATAATTTGTATTTATTTTCAAGCAAACAAAACTGAGTCCAACAAAATGAACCGTGATCAACAATGTAATCCAACAAATGAGAATCAACTGACAACAACTAAGTGAAAGGCTCTGAAAACCACAAAGATCGTTGAATACTGTAAAGGGGGAAATTTCTGAGGCCGTTATATGATAATATTTCAGAGGCAATGTTCGACTGCGGGAAATAAATCCCATGAAAATAATGCATGAAGCCATTCATGGTAAAGTACATGCTTAATTGCTTATCATCTGAAAAAATGCCCAGCGGAAATATTGTTTGATGCCCAAATGCTGAATTTCTGCCTTGAGAAAATTACCCCTTAACAGTTTAGTAATGGTGAATTTAAAAAGAGTTAGCAAACCCCTTGAGAATGTGATGGGTCAAAAGTTCAAAACGCAATGACAATTTCCTTTCCTACGCTGCTTTTGACCTTGACCCACAGACCCAGGTATTCACTGCCAGGTAAACAGCCGTCAACCCAGCATTTGAGCAGTCTAACCACTCAATAGCCACAGCCTTAAATATATCCATGTTCCACAATACAAACTCAACACAAATTCGAAAAAGCTCAGGCCTTTATTCGGGGCACCAATGATTCGCGTCAAAAGTAGGGTCACATTATAAGATGGCCCAGAAGGATTTCGTGGGAATTTGATTTTTGCGGTTGATCATGACGGCGAATATTACTATTAAATTACATGCAGCGCGAAAATTTCCTGTTCTACAATAGCTTAAAACAAAGTGAATGCGAGATTTGTTTTATGAGAACTGTTGAAAGATCTGCTCACTCAACAGCTCCCATTGTTAAAAATAGGAGAATTACTTTTGTCAGGTCACTAGTGGCAGTCTCAAATCAAACACGAGAAAAAAGCAAGATTTTAAACCTCTCAAATTCGATGTATCTAGAAATTAGCCCACAGAAAGCGTATTGTCCAGTCAAAAGGCGTATTTGACTTTTGGGATGCATCCTCTAATCATAGATCTGTTACGACTTAAGAGTTCAAAACAATCAGAGGTCCTCTTTAACATCAAGGCTACCACAGTCTTAATGAGAGTGCAGGGAAATTGTTATAGTATGGTGGTAAAGCCACTCGATCACCAGCAGATCTTGGATCGGAGGCGGAGTATCAAAGCCTGACTTGTTATTTTTATCCCACACAGTGGCCTTCCTACAGGTCTGGTCTACGCTCTCGGTTTCGGCCAACAAAGACCTGTTCATTCTTGGATTTAGTCCATCATTGGTTTCTACTGTCATATCTATAAGAATGTTTTATAGTACTCCAGATCCTCAATTTCAGAAATGCACCGGTGGATATCGGAGTGACTTTGAATCAACAGGTTGGAGAAAAAAATAAAATTGAAATAGGGTGGAAAAGGGTGATTTCACGGAATTCTCATGTGTACATGTGTGGAGATTAACCACTAAAACAAGATGTCGTTTTCTATAGAGTGGAAGACTGGCTTCATAGGATTAAAATGTCATGATTTTTTCACTCTTGTTCCAGCTAAAAAAATATAAAAATCAAGCCTGCCAAGATATGAGATATGAGATTTCTATGCACATGTAGAGGACCAGGTAAACAACTAAACACAGAAGTAAGGGACATAAAATGATAAATGTCACCATCATCACATGTATGAATTTGAAAATTACTTCTACCTAACAAACAGCTGATGCTTGGAAGCTAGGAGCCTTCAGCCTAGTAATATTTATCTATGAAATGAATGGAATTAGTCAGACTCAATCAGCATTAGCTATAGTTAATTGCATTGGAAATTTCTAACTCAAAACAGGTTCTAAATTGTTGAATGGAAAGGTTTAAGGTGCAAACCCCAAAATAAGGATACTTCAACCACCTTCAACCTTGGAAGTTGGCAGCTACCAACTTCCAAGCAATTCATTATTCAAAGCATTACGATTATGATTATCATGGATCATTAAATGAATTAGTGATTCAATAATAAAAACAAATTCAAGATCAAAGACACACAGTAGAAATCAAGTTTCACGTTTTCAACTACCACTAAAAGGGTAAGCCATACTATTAATCAAGAATACGACATCTTAAATGATCTTTCATTTCCCAATTCCAGCGACTCAAGCGAGGACTGAGTGAGTGGTGCTCCAGAATGATGGAATTGAGAGTTGACAAAAGCGATAGGGGGTACCCATTTTCAAATGGCCAGAATGGTAAGATCGAAGCGTCAGAAGCGATAGGCAAAGCAGGCATTTATGCTAAATACATTTTCCTTAATTAATCAGCTTGCTTATCACCGTAAAGCTCACATTCACTGCAAAAATTGGACCTCATCGACATCACATCCACAAGGAAGTATACATTTGCACCGAAGTCTCGCAGGCGTAAGATCACGCGAGACGGCCGTGAGATTGACCTTTGGCAAAACACTTCCGCTGTCAAAAGTGCAGACGGCAAGAGGAATTAAATTAATTACCATTTATTCACAAATTCAAGTATCGTTATGACTAGTATAAGCTTGATATTCGGTTGTACTCTTGCGAATACATCGATCAACATTTCAACAACAATAAAATTCTATAAGAAAAAGTTCTATAAAAATCAAGATGGAGGGGGAAAAAATGCAGAAACTTTAGCCGGTACGTTTCTGAGTGACCACGCCTCTTTCGTGACTCACTCAGTCACTGTCACTCTGTCAGACTGCCAAATTTTATCGGACATAATTTTCAATTTTTAGTTGCTAATTTATTTGAAATTATGATGCCTGTAATCTTTATATGGCGTAGTTTAAATTATGGATATTTCTAACTCGTAGTTACTAGTTTTATCGTAGTTTTATGCAGACTTGAGACTAGCAAAGTTATCTAACATCCTGCTGTCTTAGTCTATAGTATACTACTATAGGCCTACTATAATACTCTATACCCATATAGTGATATACCGGTATTAACTATTACATGTATCAAAAATTGAAAGAAAAAATATTTCTTATACATGTATCAATATTATTTAAGAGGCTTTACAGACTATTTTAGAATCATATGGTGATATGAAGGCATGAATCATTCATTGAATGTCTCACTCTTCACTACACTGCATTTTGTCTGTTCCGTAAACCAATATACCTTCAAACACTTATAAATATATCTACCCAACACTAAAAATTTGTGTCAAACTACAGGGAATTATTTCTGCTATATATATATATATATATATATATATAATAAAATAAAATAATTGACAAAAACAGTCAAAAGGATTAAAGATTGGATAAAAATGAATTTCCATCATAGGCTAAAATTTTACTAAGTGCAGTTCTCTCTTAACTTTCTTGCGCAAGTAAACTTCATTGGATAGACTTGAATTGAAAAGTCCAATCAAACACAGCAGTGTATTGTTACAAAAGGTTTTATTGTTCAACATGATAGATAAATAGAGCCATTGATTTGCAAGTCTTTGTGTTGTGATGAAAGCGTTGAAACGGCAGAAATTCCGTTCAAATGCATAGAGGTGGGCAGAAGAGGTATTTCAATCATTTTGTGAAGTATTAATCGTCATCACATCTCATCCTTGCCAGACCAATTCAAACTCTTGGGAGTTCCACAGGACGCCGTGCATGGTAATCGTACAATCAGTTAGAAGAATAAAACAGGCAGAGAAGAGGTTTTCCAGGGGAATGGTTGAATTACATGAAACAAAATATTGAAGAAAAAAAATCCAAGACTTAAATACAAAAATATGTTACAGCCATGAAAATATGGGATATGTATGAGTGACTGGTTACATTAATTAGGCACCAAACTCCTCCTCAGGTTAGTCTAAACAAATCAAGAAAAAGAAAGAGGGAGAAAAAAAAAAGATTTCTAGCACCCAGACATCATTCAAACAGGAGGTGGGGGGAAAAAAGAGAGGGTTAATTCCTTGAAACATTGGAAGAGTTTCCGAGACAGAAGTTGAAAAAATAAAACTATAGCCCTTTTTTTTTCTATGCCGAAATAAATGGCAGAGCATGAAAACAGAAACCCCGAAATGAAGCGTGTCATGGTAGAACGTGGAAAATGATAATAATAAATGGAAGTTGAGATAAGTTTCTCTGAAACTATATGAAAAAAAAATCTTGGTTTACCTTTAGCTAATGAAGAGCAGGCACTCGTAGTGTATTATGTACAAAGAATACAAAAATAGGCAACCTGTACATCTCATGGAGCTATCTATGTATGTACATAGGTTATAGAATATCTAATGAAAATAAAGCAGTCAGGGATAGGGAGGACAAGGAGTATGGAAGTGGACAGAAGAGTTAAAGGGAATAACAAAACAAGACTGCAATCAGTTCAAGTGGTCATAATAACAAAGGACACTGCTCAGTAAATGTAGCACTTCCTAAAGGAAGGAAAAAAATAAATTGCCAGCCACAACTTGTAAAATAAATAATCACAACCTTGTTGAACACAATCCTACAAGGCACAGCTTTATTTAGGAGGCTTCATATTGGGAGGCAAAGTGGCAGCTTTCGACTGTCGACTAGTATTGGGTGTGATGTTGAAACTAGCGTATTGCTTGCTGCCTCTGGACGGCTCTCGACTCCTGAAATGAATCCGAATGAAATCAATCGCCTGGAATGAGCAAAAAGAACTCACAGAGAGGAGCCGCCAACGGGGGTGTTGCTAGCACCACTCGAGATGTAGCCCTGAGAGGCAACTTTCTTGGTAATTCGCTGCACCCACTGCTTCTGCTCCTCGGCTGAGTTAGCCAGCAGCAACAGCTCCTTAGCCGTCTGTGCGTCAAAGTTGACTGCAAATAGAAGGAGAGATAAAATACATATGTGTAGATGCAAGGTCACACTCAAACCTTTGCAGTATCCAATAAACTCCTCCTTCTTTTCATAATGGTCCTTATGCACTTTCACATGACACCCTGAAAACACGCATCATAACATCACAATCATTCGATGCCATTGGCACATACGTCTGCACTCAAGAGCAGTTGGTGGATGCAGCATGTGCCAGACGGCCTTATTGCAGCTTTCACACGTAGTGGGCGTTCTAAAATGCAGGGCTATGAAGTCATGACCCTTGTATTCGATCACTCCCGATTTATCCGCATTGGGCGCGCGGCCTTCGTTATCAAGTTGGTCTGGCTTCTTGTTTTCTCCCTCTGTGGCATAGAGGATCTGCAGAGGAAAAATTCAGGAAAACATGTAAAGGGGCCGACGACAACTCACTTGAAATATCCTCGGGATATCTTTGGCATCAGCCCTTATTACATCACCTTGTGTCACCGGTCGAACGTGGAATAATTTACTGGAAATTAACATTTCATTAAGAGAGACTCTGAATAACACTATCAAAATTTGAAACTCACTCAATATCTAAAACCAGCAGTGGATCAGCGTTCATTTTGCTGTTTTCTGATGCGTAAAATAGAATCTTTTTGCGGCTGACCACGACATACTGTCGCTTCCACCCGTAGCGCTTAATATTCTGCCGGTTCGGAACAGCTAACCATCCTTCCAAACGATTCTCCCCTGCACAAACATTGAAAAAAAAAAAAAAAAGAGGATAAAACAACAAAGCACAAGAAGGTCTTATAAATCTTACCATGGAAGCTCTCCTCACCACTGCTACCCGTGAAATCAGGCTCAGCGCTTTGTAACGACACTGTGTCACTGTTGCTCAGCGCCAACTTCTGAGTCATGGCCTCAATCTCGCTTTCTTTAGCATCCAGCTCCATTTGTAGACGGATTCTATTCTGGCCTTCATCATAAAGCGCTGCCTGCGCTTCTGACACCTCTTGCTGGTACTTCTCCACCATTTTGTTGAAGCTTTCTTTCTCCTGTTAACGAGAAACCAAATGCTATCCAAACAACAGCAAATCCTGCTGCAACTGTACCTGTGCGAACTCCTGTTGGACCTTGCGCAATTCCTTCTCCTTCTTTCGCAGCTCAGACGCGTTGACTTTCTTGCCCTGTCTACTTGCGCTGTAGTCTTTACGGTTCATAATCTCCGCTAATTTGTTGACAGCCTGAAAAAGAGCAAAAAAAAGAAAACCTCAAAGATCAATAACCTCAATTAAATAAAAATTACAAACCTGGATTTTTTTAACACGCTCATCAGTAAGATTCTTCTTGAGCTGCTCCATCTCACAATTGTTGTTGGTGCTATCGTTCAACATTTCTTCTACATCTAAATTTTTTTAACCACAGTAATGATAACATGAGTATATCATCATAAGAAAGATGCCCACCGTTTTGCAGCTTCTGAATCTGTAAGTTCAGTTCATCCTTCTCTCGTCTTGCTTCTTCAACATCGGTCAGTGCTTTCTTTTTACACTCCTCCAGCTAAAATAGAATGCAAAACAAATTATAATTACAATCCAAAGCTGAATAGAAAGCCAACTCACATTAGCCAGGGTGATTTCCTTTTTAGCAAGTTCTGATTTGTGCTCCGACTGAGCTGCCCTCAGTTCCAATTCCTTCATAGTCTTCTCCTTCTCAGCCTCAGACAGTTGCTCCTCTGCTATTGTTCGCGCTTGCTGCAAGCAATCGCACTTGGCAGACGTCAGTTGCAGCTGCGCACTGATTGAATCACTGAAGAAGACCAAGAAAAATTCAAGCGAATTGTTCAAGTAACAGCCACTCCATACCGATCCTTTTCAAGGTTCTTCAACTCTAATTCCAACTCTGAATACTGAGACAGTTTCTCTTCCAACTCTTCTTTCAGCTCACGCACTTGAGTCTTGTACAATTTCTGAATGGAAGACAATAAAAATTCAACTCAACAACAGAAGACTAGGAAAGCGTGAAACGGACCGAGAAGTAGTTCTCATCTTCAAGTTGGTCTTGCAGTTCCTTATTTTGTGACTCAATGACATTCAGCTCCCTGTTGATAAGTAGAAATAAAATTTATCAACATACAAGTCACATAACTTACTCCTTCAACTTCCGCTTCTCCTCATCTGCTGATTTCTTGGCTTCCCTCAAATCTTCCAGATCCTAAAGAAGAAAATAAACAGTAACCGGTGAAAATCACACTAAAAAAAAAACCAGAAAGACTTGCCTTAGCCAGGTGCTGTTCAGAGTTATGCAACTGAGCGCTTTGTCCTTTCAACAGTTTGATCTCTGTGACGTACTGGTTTCTCCGCGCAATCTCTCCTTCCAGCTCCTGTCGCACAGCCTGCCCCTTGTCCATCTCTGACATGAGCTCAGCCCTGAGGGCGTTTAACTGCTGCTGCAGCTGACCAAGATCCACCGATAGCTCACTCTTCTCCTTCTCCGTGTTAAGCAAGCGGGTCTCTGCTCTTTGTCGCGCTAACAGCTCATTATCATAATTCTTCTGGATCTCTCTCATAGCTTCCATGTTTGCTTCCTCCGTGGACATCAAAATGTGCTTCTTGTCTGCATTGAACCTTGCCACAGTGTCCTTGTGCGAATCCACTTCTTGGTTGTATTTCGTCATATAAGTTTTGAGTTCCAGCTCAACATTTGCTTTATTCTAAAAAAAGAAAGATAAACACCAGTAACCATGGAAACAGGGAAATTAAAAGCATGCAGCCTCACCTTTTCCAGGAGGATGACCGCTTGTTGCAGTCTTTTATTCTCCAATTGAGAACTTGCTTCTTTCTCTTTTAATCTCAATAACTCAGATTCAACAGTTCGCTGGCGAGCTGCAGAATAAATAATAGATAATTACAAAATAAAATAACCATCTGCATATGTCAGAAGACTCACTCTCAAGATCTGAGATATGACTGGAGCCATGTGATCTGGCATTTCGTTCCTCTTCCAGTAAGCTCTGCAGTTGTAGCACTCTATTCTCAGTGGCGGCTTTCGCTCCCAATACTTCATTGTACTTGGCATGCAGCTCAGCATACGAGTGTTCTAGACTGGTATAGCGCTGCTGCATCTCATTCAATGACTTCTTGTACTTGTTGCAGGATTCTGCCTCGCTTTGGTATTTCTCAGTTAAATCAGTGATCTGTAAGGCAAATTATCAATACCATTGACTTAGGATTTCAACCGACTGGTCATACCGTGCGTTCATGCTGCAATACTTTCTCGGAACTCTGTTGAGTTGAAGATGACATTTGTAGGCGTACTGAGATCTCAGCCTGCAGCTGTGACTCCAGCTCTTTTGAGCGCGCGTCTGCTTTTCGACGCTGCTCTGATTCGGTTTCCAGTTTGCGCTGACTCTCCTTGACCTGGTGATTGACCAAGGTCATCTCCTTTTCCACCTCCATACGCTCCTGACGCAAGAGATTCTCTTCGGTGGACAGTCTCTCAATATTTTTATTGGCTTGCTGCAACTTCTGCTCAGCTGCGTCTCTCGCTAGATGTTCTTGATGCAGTTCTTCCTCCATCTTTTGCATTTTTAGCCGTATCTCATCAGACTATGCAAAAGAGTGTAAACAAGTAACAGGTATGACTCATCCACTTACTACTTGTCGGTCTCCACCACGATCGACTAGATTAGGTCCCTAAAAAGTAGAAAAGCAAAGTTATGAGAAAATGCCAGTTTTGTGTGTGTGTGTGTGTTTTGTTGTTGTTTATTTGCAATAATACAACCTAATTGGCATCTATCATAGAATCCTTATGAAAATATGATTCCTTAACACTCGACTAACAGCCTGCATGCTACAGAAGAAAAGTAGATCCAATGAGTAACGTCAGTGGATGATTACCACATGCATTGACCATGACATCATTCCTAGTGAATCCCCCACCGAAAAACAGAGGAGATTTCAAGCGAATTGAGAGCAGGGCTAAGAAAGGGGTTGCTGGTAGAGAGCGGAGATGACATCACATGAATTAAGACTCATTACATGTCAGATCTGAATGCGCTTTGCAGGTTACCCCTTCATCCAAGTTTATCAACTTTCATCAATTTTAAGATAAGTCAGAAGCAGAAATATTACAAATTTTACAATGCACAGAGTCAAGACAATCACTAAAGCCTCAAAAGAAGAAAGAGCGTTGTGGCTTCAGAGTTAGAGTGGATGGCATCCTCTCAAAAGAGAAAAACTTACATCAACCTAAAACCGGATGAAGCACATGAGAAAGGAAAATGAAAATTAATTAAGCAGAAACATATAAGTGGGAAATTTGTGATCAATAAAACTGAAGATGCTTACATTATCACTAGAAGGAGATGGAGATGAAGAATTCAACAGCCTGGAAGAATAACAGCGTTTAGTTTTAGTGGATTAAAGAGAGTTGAAAACAGACTGGAAATCCCTGCTGTAGGTGAATCCAATGAAGGGAAGGTGGTTGCCAGCAAAGGCTTTTGGCTCAGGGAATGTTTCATCAGGACTGTCATCCTTCTCAATATCATCAAAGTTACTCGTGTCCGTATCACTGACAAGATCAGGAACAACAGGAGGGACGGCTGCAATAACCAAACTCATGAATAATTAATAAGGTCATCAGCAGAGACGTACTGTGTCGGATGTTGCCCCAGTCCCATTGATCGTTCACAAAGAACGTGTGCTGCTTTATTTCCTCAATGCCGTTGCGGCCTAATCGCTGAGTCCTGCGTGAACAACGTTCAGAGACATTAAAACTAAAAAGCACTCAGTAACCTGTCAGAGAGGAAGCCACAGATAAGACTTTTGGCCTTGCTGGAAATCTCAATATCATCAGGGAAAGTGAGAGAGTTTTTGTGGTTCATGATTTTGCCGTAGGTTCCGACAAGAGAGTCAGCGTAGAAGGGAGTGTCACCTACATGCAGATAGTGACAGGGAAATGAGTCAAATGCTGTGAACCAATGTTTGGCAGAAGACACTCACCAACAAGCATCTCATAAAGAAATACTCCCACAGACCACCAGTCACACTCTCGGCCGTAGTAACCGTCACCCCCTTGTGATTTCAATACTTCTGGTGAGATGTAATCTGGGGTTCCAACTGCAGTGTCTGACCTCACCATGCCATCCTAAGACAAACAGATTCAAACCATCGTGAGATTAGCCAAGAGAGCATACCTTGTCCATTCGCATGCACGTGCCAAAATCAGCTAATCGCAAATGTCCCTGAGCGTCCAGCAGCATGTTGTCTGGTTTGACATCTCTGTAAACAGAAGAGGCATAATAAAAGAGCTAAAAAAGGGGCATGGGGTGGGGGGGAGTACCTGTGCACGAAGCCCATGGAGTGAATAGCGTCCAAAGCGAGCACGACCTCAGCACAGTAGAATTTAGCCCACTTCTCTGGGACGTCGTAATTAGACATGAGGTTGACAAGATCACCACCTGGCATGAAATCCATCACCATGTACAGGTACTTGGGGTCTTGGAATGAGTAATGCAGCTGCAAAGGAAACATTAATAATCATCACAATAATATAATGCACCGTGGTGCCAGAGGAATTCAAGGACGCCTGTTCCTGGGCTCAGAACAAACCACCCAATTAATCATGCCACCTTTTTCCCCTATCTGGGAATACAAGCCAGGAAAAAGAACCGATGTAAGAAGAAGAAAAAAACAGTATCTGACAGGAGTGAAAATTGCAAGCATTGGAAGATGAATGGCTTTTGATATGTCAGCAATTCCCAGCTGAAACCAATTCTCTTCCTTCACTCAGAACACAACAACAGTCTAGAATAACTGCAGACAAAGGGTGATAAGAAAATCTCTCACCATGACGATCCATTGACTATTAGCATTGGCCATGATCTCCCTCTCTTCCCAGAAGAATGCAGAGTCCGAGCGCTTGATCTGCGGAGGCATAACATGCAAGGAGTTCTGACGGAAACCTCAACGATGCTCACCATTTCTAGCTTACTAAGCATCTTCATAGCGTACACTTTGCAAGACGTCTTGTGACGAACCTGAAATGGACAAAATTGCCTTTAAATATTGCATAATCAGAAGACAGAATTCCTGCCAACAAAAATTCTGATTTATTTAACATGGAGGAAACAAGAAGGGTTGTGATGGCAGCATGTCATCATACTTAACATGATCCACATTAATAATAATAATAATAATAATAATAATAATAATAATAATAATAATAATAATAATAATAATAATAATAATAATAGTAATAGTAATAATAATAATAATAATAATAATAATAATAATAATAATAATAATAATAATAATAATAATAATAATAATAATAATAATAATAATAATAATATTAATAATAATGACAATAATAATAATAATAATAATAATAGTAATTTATTTATATAGCGCAAATATAAAAAAGGAATGTTTCTATGCGCATAAAATAATGTGTGTGAAATGGAAAACTATAAAAGTGTTGATTAAAAAAGTAGGTTTTCAGTTTCTTCTTAAAATTTCTGATGTAATAAAAAGTGGAACGAATTCCACAGTTTAAAACCACGATGATTAAAACAATTTAGTCCGCAGAGGGATTTGTAAAGGTTAAAAACAAGTGTCAATTTATCAATAGTTGATCTTAAAAATCTGTTTGGTTGGTAAAAAGTTGAAAAAAATTTCAAATAGGATGGTATTGAGTCACAATAAATAGATAGATGAATAAAACACAAAACTTTA
Source organism: Capitella teleta (assembly GCA_000328365.1). Classification (NCBI taxonomy): domain Eukaryota; kingdom Metazoa; phylum Annelida; class Polychaeta; family Capitellidae; genus Capitella; species Capitella teleta. The sequence continues at coordinate 863,652 of KB311061.1, forward strand.
AAATCAATTCAGAGTTGGATGGGGAGCCAGTGTAGTTCACACAATGTGGGTGTTGTCTCTTCTTCTTGAGCGCGTGATCATACGAGCAGACGTATTCTGGATCCACTGTAGTTGCTGATTTGTGTTGTTTAAGAATATTGAATACAATGCTACAACATGCATTGTTGGGCACTAATATAAATAATCATATGATTTAAAAGGTAAACATCGATAAGGTGCGCTTAATCACGATATAATATGATTAATATCATATAAATTCAATAGCAGACAAATCAATATTTCCCAAAATGATGATTTCAAATTTTAAATAAAGACTAAGTCACTTGACGATGGGCCACTCAATCTGAAGCTCTCCTGAGGACCACAATTTGAGATAATGTCACCCAAAGTGCAAAAGCCATCCACTCATTATCATATAAAGTGATGCAATCTCATTAGTTATCTACATCAGTAGACCATGACGTCATTATACGCATGACATACTGGCACAAGCACAAAGTTAAACAGCCTGGGTTGATATTATGGCCATTTCACTGAAAGCCATGAATCATGTTATTTAACATCAATCTCCCTCTCAATCCTCTGACAAATGCTGAACACAAGTATATCCAGAGGAATCTCAGCTAACGAGCGTTTTAATGATTTAAGACCATGCCACACGTGAGCTATTTTTAAACACAATAGGAAACGTATGAGCATGAGTGGTCATCACGCAACTGGCCCTCAAGGCGAGCAGCACTGGACGATGTGACCCTGCGAGTCAAGTACATGGGCGGACGCCATGCACGACACAGGCAGCGCTGCAAGGCATGAAGCAAAGATTTCAATCATCGCCAGATGAGAGATCTAAATAAAACCAATGATGTAAGCTCGATGCATTGATCTGCAACATTGTATGAATCACGGCAAACATGAAAAGGTCTCAGGAAGTAGGCCATTGACGCCTAACAAGAGGCCAAGTGTAGTCAGTCAGGCAAATGTTTTATACCTAATATTGATAATGCAAGCTGATTATTAAAAACGTGGTTTATGATGAAATTTTCACACAATGCATTCACAAAAATCACTGCAGCCAACATGCTTTAGAATTACTTTGCTAGTATTACCTAGAAGTAGTATGAAGTGACCAATGCTGAGCTGATGTTTGGGTGTATGGTAAGTATACAGTATATGCCGGTAAGATTACGAGATTTTGGCAGTGCAAACACAAACAGAAAAATAAGAGCTCAGAGAGGCAGAGAGGTGCACGTTATGCAATGTGGGGGATGAAGCCAATGGAGCTAATCTGATTACATCATTGATAATTCTCACTAATTCAATAAGAATGCAATAATTGCTCTGTAATGGTCACATTGTACAAATCCGCACACAATGAGAATACCCGTACTATATAGCATTGCCCATAATAGGTAAGCATAATTATATTACAGACAGAGTACAGTAGAAGAAAAATTTAGACTAAAAATAAATATCGGAGAGAAAAAAAAAAAACACTTTTAAGATAACAAAGGCAGCAAGCGTACTTTGAACACGCAGATACACGTATTTATTTCTCTTCCTTTTTTTCCTACTTTCCAGTGCATGCGTAACAAAATGATAGTTCAAACGAGGTCAGCAGATGGACCGCCTGAGCGGGGGGACATACTAGTAGCCAGTAGCAGCGGAATTCCGCGCGCCTCTTACGAGGATGCATAATGACAGCTAAGTGCGCGCGATGTTTATTATTGGCCCCTTGGGATGTTAACCTCTCATTGCTCTCACAGCGAGAACACTTTCTGCCTTGCCTAGCCGCTCACCCCTCCAAGTACACAGGATTACATCAGAGCGAGGTCATCACTGAGGCAAGTAGAACGAGGAGAAGCGAGGCCAGCAGGAGATAATGGTCGCAGACAATCGAGCTTATCTCTGTCTGTGGATGGAGAGCCTCTTCCACAGGCTCTAAGTCTTAAGTGCTGGATGCATCAGGTCATCGTATAACATTACAATAGCACAACAAAAACATGCTGCGGTGGACCACGAGGAATGTCCTTCAGTGAATACAATGTTGCAAGATAGCAACACGGAAATAGTCAATGCACAATGCTGAGAATGACAATCATGCCGAGCAAGGAAGCAGTGGTTGTGACACATGCTACGGCCGCTGCAGTGCGATGTGATGTCAGTGCGGTGTTGATTATTCACTGCTTGACACAACAACTGACTGACACCGGTGTCTCTAGATACGCATGCAAAGAGGTCAAACTGAGCACTTAACAGATTACTTCAATCGGACAAAAAGCGAATTTTTCGATTTTACGTGACAAAAAAAAAGTATACTCCCAGAAAGTAACTGGTGGACCCAGCACTAACAGTATATGTAATGTTTAGGTTCAAAGCTGATGATTAAATGACCATTGTAATCTGAGAAATATGCTCACCAATTGCACTTCTCCGAAAGCGCCTCTGCCTATGCATTTCACCATCTCAAAGTCATCGACTCGCATGCGAGTCTGGTTGATCATCGACACTGGCTTTTCATCTGGAGAAGAGGAAAAGAAATATAGACAGAAATAAGAGTCACACTGCAGGATTCGGTCGTCAGAGCAAAATAAGACAATATCTCTGTGTTTTGAACTTCTGATTCTGGACTAATTTCCAACATGCAGTACTACAGTAGACACATAAAAAAGAAAATAAATGTATAATAATCAAACTTCACGGAATTCTGGGAGCCACAAATTATTTGCAACCTTTGAATATTGGTAAATTAATTAAATAATGAATATCACAAATTAAGGTAGAATTTAAAAAAAACCCATAAAATCCAGATTAGTAAGCCACCCTTCACAGAGATCGCCCACAAAGCCACAAATATAAACCTTGGCTTTCAATTAAGCCTTTGATCATCGATATTTCGCGAGTTAAATGCTAATGAGTTTTAGATGTAATTACACATGATCTTACATATGAATCAATTACAAAATTAAAATAACAGCCCAAGACAGCACCCCCTCCCCACTCACGACGTCACAGGTGCAAGTGCAGGAGGGCTTTGACATCAATTGAAAGAAACATGAGCAGAGAAAGCAATGGGCGAAAACGGTATCTGGGGAATCCCCTTTCCAGATCGTCGAAATTAGCCCCACGTGTGTGAAACGTAGAGTGCTGTTACGTAATCAATACTCTATAACTAAAGAGACATGAGAGCATACAATCTAACGATGCCAACCCTTATCTTATTGGCTGGCCGACGATAGAATTGACCGGTATATATTTAGAATGCTCAGGATGACCATAGTCTTCTGAATGAGTTCATGAATGACTCATGCAATATCGATGGGGGACTTTTCCCTTGAACAAGTGCAAGGGAAGCAGAACGACTAAATGAATATCAACGCATGCCTTTGAGTGCCAGCCACCAGTGATTACAAAGGTGATCAATCTGAATATCCTTGACTAAAGTTTTTCTTCTCTGTTAAATCTTAATTAATGTCTGCTTGTCGTCACTTGAACGTGCATACGTTGCCTTTTCAGCTGGTAATTATGTCTTTCGAGTTTCGACATCGGCATATCTGACAGAATTCTGTTGTGGTCAAGGGAATTGGCCACCGTGTTGACGTATACCCCAATCGATAACCTCAGAAAGAGAGTGCTATGGTGGACCAACAAACATACACGCTATTTAGCGGTGGTATACACAGAAATGTAATGTCATTAAGTGGCATAGTCAGCATAGATGATTAAAGACAGAATAGATGAGCTGTATGTACAGTGTCTCTAAATTTAAAATACACTAATACACTAAATAGAAGTCAGACTGTATCAGATACATAACACAGACATTAATGCCCTTATATAAACTGTAGGCGCAGAATGCATCACAATGTGGGCCATCTCTACCACAGCGAGCAATAATTATAATAATATTGACATATTCGCACTTTGCAAATGCTAGGATCAGTCCCATGATTTGTGTTCAAGGCATAGCAAATTTTGACACAAACACCTACACCCAATAGTGTCAATTGAATTGGAGGTTACGTCACAGCAGGCGAAAGTGAGAACCATGAACACCATACAGCCTCAATAGACTGAGAGAGAGGTGGGGGGGGGGGGAGAAAAAGAGAAATCTAAATCCTGATCCACATAAAAGAACCAACTTACATCTGTTGAGGAATTGTTCAACATTCTTTCCGCGTCGGATTGCGGGGTAGCTGCAGTCCTGGACCAGCGATTGGAAGCAATCCTGAAATGAAAAGTAGCAGGGTCAACCATAGAATGAACAGGGGGCATGGTAACAGGTATTGACTATTGAACATGTCAACAGGCACCTCATACAGCATTGTGCCATTCCACAGTATATAATATGAGCGTAGTAGGAGCTGCATGCATAGCGGAATCATTGCAGCGTATAATCCGCTGCAAATAACGGAGAATAGAGGACGATGAGCGAGCGACAGCGTGCATCGAAATCGCTCATGTGGAACGAATAGTGTCGCAGGCGGAATGCAGGACGATTGCATCAAGGAAAGTACTAAATTACAAGTACATGTATACTATACTCAAGCATCGAGATTAGATAGCAGTAATCGAAACAAAGTAAGCAGAACATAGAATATAGGCCTCGGGACCCAGGTATAAATAGCATGCGAGCTGCGGTTATACAATGAGAGAAAATCGCTCAATGTTACAGAATGTGGAGTAGAAACTAAAACATGGCCATGGAGAATCTGGGTCAAGAGGAGAAGCAACGACGTCTTTAAGCACTGACCAAGTGACTGCTGTTGACAAAAACAAAAAACAAAAAAAAAAAAAAAAAAAAAAAAAAAAAACAAGAGAAACTCTGAGAGGGATGTGGAGAAAATAGGCTCAGTAGAAGTGAATAAACACAGACAGTGTCATGAATATAAAAATCGCAATATCAGACAAATAAATGAAATAATGAATGTATTACATACTACAGCACTACTGATACAACCAAAACGATCAGAACTCAGAAGCCAGATAAGTTCTACTGTAGATTGCTACATTCCAGGGTAGCCACGAGCCATACATATCTCTGCCATTGTAAGGCTATCGCCAATAATAAAAATGGCAGAACGAAGCCATCAGCTCAATGTTTACCAATGGATCCCTCATCAATAGGCCAAGAAAGTGGGTTGGGAAGGTGAAACTCATTCTTCACAATCTTCAATCTGCGTCGAGAAGGAATGCCACAGAATCAACACAACGGCCACGCCACGCTACCTAGATCAACATCTCACAGCCCCTTGATAAATGGGGTCCAGAATGAAAAACACAGGAGCTGCATAAGACACGAAGAGCTATCACCAATTGTCCAATTCTGGCATTATTATTCTGACATCACACACATCATTTGAACTGTTAATGACCTCCAGTTAGCACATAATTCTGAAGGAAGTAAGACAGGCCTGTCGATATACCTCTGCTTGGTATTTTCAGAACGACATCAGAGATATAAGTGATGACAGGAGGAATTAAATTCAGATTATGCTCAAGGTCAATTAAAAATAACATCATCTGAAATTTGAAGATAGAAGCTTCTGACTTCTGAATACACAAAAATGACAAAATACACTATACAGCACTACTGCAGTATGTAAGCACTGAGCAGTACCGTAACATTAGGTACATAGATACATTAAATAAATAAAAAATGTCATCAATTGCAGAGTAATCTAGACACTAGGTGAGCGATTGGATAAATGGAGAGGGCAATAAATTAATTTCAAATACATTAGCAAGCTCAATCTAGGTGGCATATATATTGAGTAGAGAGTACAATCAAAACAATGTACTACCAGAATAAAATTAATTATTATTATATGTGCACGGTAACAATTACTAACAAATAAAAAAGTTATATAGACCTGTCACCTGTGACACCATGTCATAATAATGATAATTGAATAATTTACCCTAAGATCTCAACTGGATAATCAGTGATTGAGTTCAGATCAATAAAGCTGAATGAAGTAAAACCTTCATTAATTATTATACCTCATAGGGAATAAGGGATCAATGACTAATTGTAGCAAAAAGAGTTAGAGAAAATAATTTTTGAAGTTCTCTTCAGTTCATAAAATCAATAGAAACGGTTTGAGTATGTAAGTTATTGACCACACAAACAAAAGTGTTTATATTTTTGGCTTTTTGCAATTAACGCATTGTTCAAATCCAAGGGCTAGGGCCCAGGGGATAGATGTGTACCTCAATGAGATTTACAGTAATTATAATTCATAAACCAGAATCATACCTATAATAAATAAATAAATAAATAATAAATTATAATCAATAAATAATTAATAAATTTTGTATTTGAAGAAATTGAGAAGTGAGGGGAATAATCACAGATTTTGACCTAAAATTCCTGATGACCTAAGGTTCATTGCACACACAAAAATAATAATCAAACCATATGAAACCATGGAAGAAAATTCCATACAGTTAGTCACAAAAACCAAGACAATCAGCATTCTAGTGACATAAAGATGATGCGACCAGTAATAATTACAGCACTATATATAATATAAAGTTATTAAGTATAATCAAATTATATTTGTTTGCAATATCTCTGCAATGTAATACAGCTTTTGCTGATTTTGTACGATTTACAGTATGAAATGAAATAAAAATCTGAAAACTCTGAACTCTATTACCAGGTAATATGATTGAATAAGTTATAAATTAATTACAGGCCTCTTTGAATAAATTCCCAGAATCATGAGAACTTTGAAATTCCGGAATCTGAAACTTAAAAAATAGATGGAATTAACAAGTACCCACCAATAGACCATCAACGTGCAGTTCTGATTGCGGATTACGGAGGCAGTCTTCCAGCGCCTTAATGCGTTGCTTGAAAGGAGTATCCATGCTCATGTTGTGTGGAGTAACGTTCAAGGTTTCACACTATCAATGCTAGTATCCAAATGTTGCTTGACTTTGATATATCCAAATAAGGTCACATGAGGTCTCTACAGATGTTACAGGAATAACTAGAGTTCCATAATAATACTGAATCATACACTGGAATACTTATTAAAAAACTTCACATATTTTTCAATTTCACAATGATGTCAGTCCACAATGGGAGATCTCAATCCATTGTCAGTGGGCCAATAACCCTTTCGCGCCACGAGCACTCTCCTAGTATATGACAAAGGACCTGTATATGACTCAAAGTGTCCTCAATGACATCCACTGAGCTCGTAGTGTAGTCAGGTGAAGTGGGCAGCAGCTCTGACAGTAACAGTTCAGTTCTGAGTTCACGCCTCGACTCCAAGGCAAGCCGACGCTTAATGAATGGCTTTAAGACAAATTGGAATCAATTGCACAATGCAATAATCTATTATTAATTTCTCTGATCACTCCCTATCACTTCTTAAGTGACAGGGAAACTTTATTTTGCAGAGGAAACTTCGAAAGAGCGCATCCTCTGCTTACATCCGTGTTTCTCCAACATGGCTGCGCAGCCTCGTTCTCAACTCCATGATTCCGTTGATCGAAACAAGGAGGCGCCACCTTCAAATGCATATTCATCAGGTTCGTGAATATTCATCGGTAAACATTTATGAATATTCATGATATTTCACAGGTGTAGGGATCGAGCGATAATCGGGGAAAACCTGCGGCTGGCAACACTCAACCTGTTTACGGGAGTGGTGGTGAAGTGATTTCTGGTGGCACCCCTTGTGTGTCATCCCTCAGAAATCTGGGAAAGTGAAGAAAGTTGTATGTGCATTCATAGTATGACAGTCACAGTGGCATATGAATGATAATTATAATAATTTATAATAGACATAATATTTATATTCTAAATATGTGACCCGCCACGACGAAATCAGTCTTAGGTCTTTTACAGTTTACTCTTCAGTAAAGTTACATTGACTGGTTGAGCGTAAGAGAGATATAGTATAATATCATATAGGGTTAAAACAGCCCGAGGCGAGAACATTTAAATTTTCGGGTTTCACTGTATTCCCGAATTCCGGTAGATCAACATCTTGACTTCAAAGCGCAACAACAATTATGTGCGTTTTTCAATTATAACCTGTGTTTCAAGATGATGTTGCTTATCAATTTCAAGGATTGAATTAGCAGGGTGTCTACAAAAATGCTAGCTTTTCCACATTAGACTAATAATCTAATTATATTAATTATAGGTGAAGATTGATGCGAGAGCAACCGACCAGACCATGCTAACATTACCGAACACCCTAAGAAGTCTGACTCTTCTTTTCATCATTGTGGGTTCGGCCTTCGGCTCAGATGAAAATGATCAAGAAGCTCGTCCTGGTGGAGCATATGTTTATAGAGACACACGGCCCAGCGAACAAGGATTTATTCCTGAATGGGATCCAAATGGATACGTCTTCTTTTGTCTCTGCATGGGTCCGTTTTGTCACTTCATGTTAAACCAATCCAACTTGATTGTGATTTTTTCCTGTGCAGGACGCACAGGAAACCAACTTGAGCACTTCCTCGGTGGTCTTGCATTTGCGAAATCTGTCAACAGGACTCTAGTGCTTCCTCCTTTCAGGACTTATGTTAGTTTACTCTGTTTGATTAATCACATCATCATTTTTCCTTTTTAATATTCAGCGAAATGTTCGGTTCACAGAATGGTTTAAATTTCAACCACTGACAGAATTCCACCGTGTTGTGTTAGCCGAGGACTTCATGCAATATCTAGCTCCAGAACACTGGCCGCCCGGACAGCGAATTGGATTCTGTTGGCACCCTGTGACCTCTAACAAGAAGGAATGTCACATGAAAACTGGTATGCATTTATTTTGAATCTTGTACCCCGGAAAGAACCTTGTTATAGGGAACCCTTTTGGACCATTCTGGGATGGGTTTAATATTGATTTTGATCAAGAGCAACCATATCACATATCATACTATGATAGTGATATCTCCAAGTGGAATGATTTGTGAGTTTTATAAAATCTATTATAATTTCATCTTGAGGTTTTTCTTGGGTTTCTTTTTTTTTTCAGATACCCTGTGTCTAGATACCCTGTGCTGGCCATGCGTGGAGCACCTGCTCCATTTCCAATGATTGCTGCTGATCGACCGCTGCAGAAATATCTCGTGTTTTCTGACAGAATAAGAGAAGAAGCTGATAAATACATTGAAGATCACTTCTCTGGCCAGAAGTTTGTTGGGATTCATCTGAGAAATGGAGTTGATTGGGTTAGTGATCTGCTTCTAAATCCAGGATGCAAGCCGGTAGATTGATAGACTTTTAAGTGCAGTCGGAGCATTTTAAAAAAAAATACCGCTTACACAACATCAATCATCATATAGAAGGTGTTCATTCCAGGAGAATGCATGTGTGTCAGCTGAAGGAAAGTCAAACTACATGGCATCACCTCAGTGCATGGAAGACCATCCTGGAATGACGCTTACTAAGAAGATGTGCATTCCCCCGCTCTCAGAGATTCTCAGGTTGACCCAGAAACCCCACAGTGATTTCGATTTGCTTATTTTATATTTGTCTTTCTTTCTTACTTAGGTTGACCAGGAATAAGGTTATTGAAACAAAAGCCCAAGTTGTGTTTGTGGCAACAGATAAACTTCCCTTTGTCTCAGAAATTGAAGATAACCTCAAGGATAGAAATGTTAGTTGGGATTTTTTTCATACTTCTATAAGCTGTTTCAAAGTTCAAAAATTAACCAGTAAAACCAAATCAATTTCTTATTTGAATTTTTTTTTTTTTTTTTTTTTCCAGGTGAGAGTTTTCCATGCAGATCCCTGGCTCCCCATCATAGACATGGCAATTCTGATTGAGTCTGATCATTTCATCGGAAATTGCATTTCTTCATTTACCTCATTTGTTAAACGAGCTCGAGATGTGCAGAGTAAACCTTCATCATTTTGGGGAATTAGCTGACCTCATTATTCTTTGTTTCATCTCCAAAATCAAAAATATTTTTGTCATAACTCAATGTTTGTGGGAAATTTTGTTGCTGTGCTCAATAAAGTATATTTTTTTACTTGTTTACAATGATTCACAAATATTCTGTTGACCAGAAATGAAATACATGTACTGTTAACTTATGAACCAAATTTTACAGCAGGTCAATTTCTTGTCGGCAATAAAACTTTCTCAGATCTTCTTCAGAAATTCATAAAGCTAGAGTTGCGCCCGGCAAAAAAATTTGAAAAAAAAAAATCTTTTTCGTGTCCATTGTTATATTATCGTTTTACAAAAACCAAGTTTATGCATGTTTAAAAATCCAAAGAGAGCATAAGGGTCACCTCGGTGTTAGGAAATATATGTTCACGCGAACACATAATATAATATATACATGGTACATATAATTGTATGATTATCTTCATGCATCTGGATTCCGATTAGCTGTGCCATTGCCCAGCTTGGGTGTGGACATTGCCACTGATAGAGCATTGAGATCAATCTGAATCTAGCTCCAATCGAGGAGTTTGTGCGCGGCGACAGATCACTTCTAGCTAAGGCCACGATGCCTGCATGCTGGCCCCGCCGATCCTGTTCAGGCCGGCCTGCATGCATGCCAAAATCCCAAAAATACTCTCGGTGTGTGTTGTAGGCCTACATGTATTGTGTGGGATGCATTAAGCTCTAAATTAAAATATATTATGAAATTTGATCCACTTAAGTCAACGGTCCCACATACTAGTTTCAGGATTGGGCATCTTCTCGGAGTTTGGAGCTCATTAACTCGGCAACAAAACTGATCTTGAAGTGTCTTCCATTATAAATGAGTCGATCCGGATCTCCTATAGTTTCCTTGGTGGAAAAAATCGCTGGTATATATAATTCGATCCCAGGGCAGGGGAAGCTGGATCTGACAACCCGGCTTGAACCTGAGGTAATTTCTGAGCGTACATATAAACAAAGATCCTATAGCTTTGCCAAAGCTTTGGCGTAAAGCAATTGGGGATTCAGCTGTGGAGTATGTCGTTGAAATTTTCTGGGGACATAATGCTCTGATAGGTAGCTGGCCCTGCATGTTAGCAAGCAGTTGCATGTACTTATCCAAACAAGCCTTGACTCAGAAGCCTTTTGGATAGTTAGTTTTAAAGGATTGTAAAGCGAGGAGCCACGATGCATATAATGGAACTTAGAGAGGGCTCTCAATATTTCCAAGTTCACCATCATTAGCTAGAAGATTCATTATTTTCTGTCTCAAACAATTATCATTTCGTCTGGAGGTGAGAGTAATCATCAAAATATTAGGGATGGTCAGGATTTGAGGTTAAAGAGGTGTCCTCGAACCTACTCTACCCTGTATATATGTGCTATCAGCAACTCATCACTAGCCTCTGGTGTCGTGCCAACAGCATTCAATGTAGCCCACGTTACGCCACTCCTGAAGAAACCATCAATTGATGCATCCGACATCATGCAGCAACTACAGACCAGTGTCCAACCTTCCATTCGTGTCAAAAGTACTCGACCGCGTGGTCAATGTGCAACTGACTCAGTACCTTGTGGAGAATGGTCTACAAGAGAAATTCCAATCTGCGTACAGACAATACCACCGCACGGAAACCGCCCTGATTCGCGTACAGAATGACATCCTGCTGGCCTTGGGTGAATGTAAAGTGTGTCTGCTACTCCTACTGGATTTATTGGGGCCGTTTGACACTGTTGAGCATTTCGTCCTCATTGACTCTCTATCTGAGTTGGGAGTTGCAGACACCCCCCTCGACTGATTCGGGTCTTATCTCCAAGGAAGAACGCAACAGATAAAAGTGAGTGACAGCCTATCCACCCAAGAGCCCCTAACCTCTGGCGTGTCACAAAGCTCCGTGTTAGGACCAGTTCTGTTTACTCTGTACACGGCAACCCTCGGTCGTCTGATTCAATCATTCGAGATGAACGATCATTTATACGCAGGCGCAGTCCTTGTACCTCACATTCGAAGCTAACCAGACGAACCAGTCAGTGGACCGCATGCAGCAATGCGCAAAAGCAGTGCGACAGTGGTTGAGGAAAAAGCAGCTGAAAATGAATCCAAATAAAACTGAACTTCTCCTCCTGACCACCAAAAACGTTGCTAAACAAGTACCTACTACAACACCTGTGATCCAGATCGGTGACACACAGGTGACTAGTATAATTATTATGGCAATGCGCTCCTGTACGGACTCCCTCAAAAGCTGTTGATGAAGCTGCAGCGCATCCAGAATATCGCCGCAAGAATTAATTATTACACGGACGAAAACTCGCCAACACATCTCGCCGGTTCCGATGGATCTGCATTGGCTGCCTGTTGATCAACGGATTAAATTCAAATTTGCACTGTTGACTTTCAAGTGTGTCCATGACATGGCACTCAGTTATTTGTGTGAGCTGCTACACATCGCTTCACCAACGCGAGCTCCCCGAACTTCTGACCAACACCATCTACTAAGAGTTCAGCGCTCCACCAACTCCGTGCAAAGTCGAGCATTTGAAAGACTGGTGGACTCAATATCTGTTTTGTTTTGGTTTTTTTCGTTGAAAACGCTTTTTTTTTATGCAGCAGCAATACCAAGTCCTCTTTAAGCTTGCTGGGCATAGCTAGGCATGGAGGTTAGCTTGCATTGGCCCATCTCTCCATTATGAAAAAATAGTCATAACGGATCACCTAAGACATAATTTCATACTATATAATGTGAGAAAAATACAGAAAAGATAAAACCGAGCCCAAATTTGCTAAAAGATTATTAATTTGTGTAGAATTTGAGCGTTTTTGATTTGCTTAAACCGGAATCTGCGATAATTGAGTGAGCGGATGACAGTGAGCGATGTCCCATCTTGTTTGTACAAGCTAACCTCCATGTCTATGTTGCCGGGTCTTTCATGGCAGACTTCGAGACAGTACGTCAATTTCAAACGAAAATTTCAAAATCCCATTCGATCATGTTTCATGGTTGGGCTGTAGCACGCATTCTCGGGCGAGGTCTGTATACCTCATTGGGCTTGCTGTAGTATGTCAGCTAGTTGGGCTGCATTTATTTGCATCTAAAAATAATGCACTTACAGCGGCTTTCATTTTACAAATACGCTGTGTGGCCACAATGGTAAGAACCGATTTCTACGATCAAATTGATGCAATAAAAAATTCTATAATAAATTAACTTTAAATGTAAGCATGTAAATTATGTTTTCATGTTGATTTGAAATTGCAGTCAGCGAAAACCCATTCATTCTTCCGTTGGTAGCAGACGACTCAACTGGCCAAGGATCGATCCATCGATTCCCCCGAGGCAAATCCAAAAAATGTGCATGACTGGCTGCTTGATTCATATACTTAACTTCAATCACGAGATTGTGTGCACCCACCATGCACATCATGTGTCATAATTATAAATTAATTTTGTCTAAATTTCTATAAATTTAAACTATCATTTAAATTTAAAGTTCAAATCATTTTTTGACGCAAGAATAAAACCCATGCAAAAGCGGAAACAAATGCAAGCAAATTAAGAGCAGATGAAACAGAACAAAATGTCAAACGGGCTTTATTCATACTGAAATTCTTGGCTAGTAAGCAACTCTACAATTAATAACACACTAATTATTTCCATGGCCTGGCTAATTAGGACACAGAGATGGACGAGATACTGGGGAGTGGAGGCTCGGTGTGTCGGCTTCGAGGCAACGAAACCTCGCCAGGGGCTGCCGGATTGTCCGTCCGTCCGTCCGCACTGCATTTATTTTATGATTCACATCTCAGCCGCTGCTGCTCAAATTTAAAAATAGGCACTGTACTACATACTTCACAGCAACGTTCATTGGCACGCATCACATGCAATCTCTGAATCCAACATGTCATCCAGAGGAGCCACCCAAGGAGAGGACGGCCAAGGGCACTCATACCCTTGGCCGTGCTGCCTTGTCTAGGAATGCTCACGGCATCCGCTCTGCTAATGCTGGTAGCCAGAGAATACTTACAAAGAGATCTAGCCACCAGCATTGCTGGCTGGATGAACTACCGCGAGGGGCTTGCATAGAGCATGGATGTCATGAGTCACCACTGCCAGAGCGAGACCCATCGCCAATGGACAGCTGTGTCTGTCAGGCTAAATATTGATGATGGAGATCTGAACAAACAGCTTAAAGAGTGGTAAGAGCAACATCGAAAGGAAAGAAGAGCGATCCCCGTGTGGTGATCACCAAGGCACGGACAAGCCACAGGGACATCCTGGGTTCAGTGGCGCTAGCTTGGTTCGGACGCTCAGCGAAAGAACTTTCCATCGTTGCGTTTGTTCGATCAAAATGTATGAATGATCCACGAGGAACGCAAGGGAAGACGGAGGCGGCCAAAGCCTCGGTCTCCCTGGAGTTCCTACAAAGATCCTGAAGCAGTGAATAATGCACACAGAATAACTACAAAAGCTTTTACACTAGATAATCCCTGGAATCCCAGTGCTGCAACACGATTGCGACTTTGATGGAAGGAACAGCGCCAACCAACTAGTGCAGCACTCATCCAGGGCGCACGAATCTCATGTACAGACAGCTGAGTGCAAGCGCTGGGTCCATCGTGTCACCCAGGCAGATCCACTCCAAGCGCGTCCCCGTGGTTCGGAAGTAGCCAACGTCAATGGCGTAACCATGGAAACAGAGCGACACGCGGGGCAATCATTTAGTGCACACAGCCATGAGAACACAGCAAACGCGCCTCACAACAACCTCCTCAACAACACCAAGAAATGCTGGAACAGGAATGAACCCCGTGAGTGAGAACATTGGGACATTGGGCTGGGCTTGGTTCCATCGTGTCAACCAAGCAAACTCAGATATGCTCACAGCTGTGAGCAAACATGTCAAATTAAACAAAAGGGAAGAGCCAAGAGGAACAAAGGGATCCTCAGGCCAATCCCCTTTAGCCGTAATCAGACAGAGTAGTCCAGCACCAATGTCCATCCTGCCTCTAAGCACACAGGCATCGAAATCGCCATTCCAAAAGCATTCCAAAATCACGGCGACAAGACACTGGCTTGATCATCATCCTATAAGCATAGCATTGCACCACTGCACAGCAGCGAGGTTTATCAAGTAGGCAGACCCAAAGCAGAAAATAGCAAGAGACTATGATAGAAGATGTCAAGACCGAGTGTTTGCCGAAAAGTAGAAAGAGACACACAATCACGCCTGCCTAAGGCGCGCGTTGTCCGAAGCGAGAACTTCCCATTCACCAATGACTAGAATAAAACAGCCGACCCTGCACACAGAGTCGACAGAGGGAGCCAGCCCTAGGCTCACCATTAACCTATAGAACAGGGTGCAATCGGAAGAGGCGTGGCATCAGAAGGATGTGCAGCGTACAGACTCTGGTCCAGCGTGTCACCAGAGAGGCAACTGAACTGCGTAGTAAAGAAATGCAAAGTAGCTGACGTCAACAGCGTAACAGAGAAATCATTTACAACACAACTCAGGGCAACTAATGTACGCTAGCCAAGCCACTCCGTTGCACCATTTAGATGGCAAAGTGTACGGTACAGTACATGAGTGCAACGCTTGCAGCAAGTGGCCAAGAGCTGTGCTAGCCCTGGCTCCATCATGTCAACCAGGGAGTGCGCCAAGACGCCACTGAAGCCACAGCTCTGGTCTTGCTCAGCGTCAAACACTCAGAACCGAAACCAGAAACACTGACAAAGAAAAGTAAGAAGAGCAACAAAGAAGTAACTACGACTGCGAATCATGTGGAAGGAAAGGTGAGCGCAAGGGGATAGAACCGCAAAACCCAAAAAAGCCCATGACATCAGAGCAATAGGAACCAAAGGCAGACGACTTCATACTGCTTAACAGCATCAACAAGAATTGGAAATGTTTGCAAGAAAAAAAAAAAAAAAAACAATACCACCTTACAATAAAGTAAAAAATATAAATACAAATTTGCTTGTTTTCGTTTTATCAATGCAATACAGGCATTAATACTTGATAAATCCCACCTACTACTACTTCTTCTTCTCCTCTTGACTGTAATACGGTGCAATAAATACGATGATTTGTTGGGGTGAATCGATGAGCGTCTTTGGAATATATACACATATGAGAAGGGTGAGGGTGCATAGCGTAATAGATGAATGATGATGACGTCAATGATGAAATGAAGATGAGATCTGGATGTTGGACACGTCCGAAATGACAGCGTTGAAATCAACCACCGACGCGCGCTTGTAAATGAGAATATGCCATCGGCAAACCACAAAAAAGAAAAGAAAACAGGGATATATAAAAAGGCTCTATCAAAAATATTGAACGATTTGTATATGCATCTCCTTAAATACAGGTATAAAAAAAGAATCTTGAGCATGGCGCATCCGGATGCTCTTCAAGGGAGACAGAAGCGGCAAGCAAGGGACGTCCCATGCAGAAATGCTTCAGTCCCTCCTCCTTGTGGCAGGACCAAGAAAAAAAAAATTGTTATAAAAGAAGTTCTGCCACATAACGAAAAGAAAAAATCAGATGTACTTATGTAATAACAAGGGTTATAAATAATAATAATCATAATCATAATGACAATAAACTGAGTTAGAGCAGAGCGACTGAGATGTTTCGGATTTCGCGATTATTCGTAGCGAGGGAAGGGGGCGGACAACGCAGGCAGATCCTGACGAGGGCGAAGCGCTCCCACTCAACACCTACAAACAAGTGTTTAAATAAAAACTGCTGATGGTAGCAAGGTTATAATAGCATACATTGAAATCGTTACATAAATTACAGGAGAAGTTGAAAAATATGGTGAAAAAAAAAAAAAAAAAAAATCAAACAAAGAGGATGAGAAATACGAATAATTATGGGGAGACAGGTCGTTCCCCCTCGGAGAGTGAAAACAACAAAGAACAAAACCTGGAAAAACAATTCATGAGGAAAACAAATCTCAAGATTATATTACTGATTTTTTTTTTAAGTCTTCAAAGTTGTGAACCAAAGCTGAGAGGGGAATGGGGGTGGGGAGGGGGAAGAATAGGTTTTTTTTTTAAGGAGGGTAGAAGGGGTTATATAATTTCATCTGGCTTCACCTAGCAGCGAGCAAGACTAATCTCTGCGTCGACCAGTTGTAACAGCGAGAGAGTACCTATCCCTGAGACCACCCAGCAAACAAAGTAACGAAGCGAACATGCATCTAAAATAGATGTTCATTGACATCATGCATGCGTGCCATTTAATCATCCCATTGAGATATTGCACTTATCCAAACACATGTTTTTGCCTTCATTTTTTAGTGGGGGGGGGGGGTGCAATTACAAGTTGAATTAGTTTTCAGCAAACAAACCAATCACCCCCTCCCTTTCAAGAGGGAAAAATAAACTAAAAAAGAAGCGATCTTCTTAATTCAAAAAAAAAAGAAAAAAAAAAAAAAAGACCAAGAATTCAGAGATCTTAAAATAACCTCACAAAAAACCAACCACTCACTCCTTAGAAAAAAATAAGAAAAAACATTTTTAAAAAAAACATTAAAAAAAAAAGTGGATAAATTATCAAAATACAAGTTTGATTTTTTTTTCCCAAAATTTTGCGTTTTATTTAAACTGGAAGACTTGTTGACTCGGGCAGCAGGGCCTATTTTGGTTTCATAAAATGCAAGAAAGGAAACATCCTCTAAGTAATGGTTACATCTGCAGTGTCAATTATGCATCCGACAAGAATTATTCAGAAAAGAAAAAAATATTCAATGGGCACTGAGCAGTGTCGAAAGTTTTCGGTATCTTGTGTGCAGCTCCGAGCCTGCTCTAATTGGTTGTAAGTACACAGTACAAGAGTCTGGACGCCCATTACGAGCGAGAGGCTAATACAGTCCATGAGGCACAGCAGCGGCGGCAATCAGCCGATATGAGGCGTATTTTGTGATAAGGAGAGAAAGAGCACCAGAGTATGAGGGCAATGACATCATTTGGACAGCTTGCTAATCACACGTATCAGCGCCCCGTTCTCCTCCTTAAGTCGCTGATTATCCGAACGTAAGCTCTCCATCGCCTGAAAAAAATCCATAATTAGATAATATATGCTAGAAGAAAGATGCAGATTATTAACAGCATAAAAATTAGTGATGTCACAGGGTAATTGGTCCCAGGGGCCGCAGGGTCATTCTCAGGTCAAATACATGTATTCAGAACAGTTTTCCTTTTATAATGTCTGTTGCTGTCTTTTCCGTACCTTTCCTGCTTTGATTGCATTGTAATGCGGCCGCGGAGTATGCCAAGGTTCAGACTCAGTAACTTAAGACAGATAGGCTGGTACCAGGATCCTGTACCCGTTGACATCACCAACAAACAGCAACATGCTGAATCATCCATGCAACAATGAACTTTCCAAATGGCATTTGATTTGTGAATTGAGTATTTAGTGGGAGATTAGTGAGACATGGTGATCAACTGATCCAAGCAACAAAAACACACAGTGAAGGCAGCGAACAGGGCAACAGCAGCAGCAGAAGAGGAGGAGGACTCAGATCTAGCGACAGCTACGCAACATTTACCTACACAAATATCACTTGGAAAGTTTGGACACAACCCTAGTCAGAGCCCTATTCTCATCACGCAATTTTGCATTTTCAACCCTCAGGTGATTGAGAAGCTGGAAATAAACACGTGCGTGACTTAGAAGGATGGTCTTTGCTCCAAGGGCAAGATTTCTACAGCAGTACAAGAAATCATACCAATAGCACAGTGTGTCCTACAGGTTCAAACCATTCAGTAAATTTCACAAATCAGCTTGTTCTCATTAACACAGCAAACAAGCTGCAGTCTGTTGCAGTGAAAAAAATCAGCTCAAGTACAAAACTGCCGCCAGAGCAGGTTTACACGCAATGGCGGAAAATGAGTTCCAGAAGAGTTGAAGGTAGCGTTTAAAGAGTGTGTACAACGTCTGGAGAAAAAAAAATATTTTACACGTAATTAATTTAACCTTTAGGACAGACTGTGCTAAAATTCCAGAAAACATATCACCACTGTGATACACATTAACAAACTGAATACACTAAATACAGTGGCAACTAGAACACATAATATGTCTGTAAACAACATTAGCCATCAGAGTGCCATGTGACCCACATATGCCAGAGAGAGATTAACATGAAACAGGGAGAAGTGCTAAAAGGCACCGGACATAAGAGCATTATGGGATAGGGCTGGAGATTGCGCAGCACATACTATTACAAGGGAACGGAATAACACATGAGGAGGTAGGATAGAAAGAGAGGAGGAAGAGCAGAAGAGAGAGAGGTGCTTGCAACAGTCATGATTACACTGCAGTAGCAGAAGAAGGTAGTCTGCTAGGGAATGTGCTATTTATAGCCTCATCCTCACTGCATTGTGTGAGGAGCGCCTTCATGATCGTAATTACACCAAAGAACATTCTTCACATAGTCATGAATGCATCCTCACCCTCAGTTCTTCTTCCTGTTCTGAGATTTTTCTCTCCAACGCTCGCTTCTCCTGCAAAAACTGGTAAAAATAAAGCGTTTGGTGGTGACCGTCACGCGTGTGATGCGACCCTCACCCTTCTGTCAGGTATGCTGTCCGCACTGCCAGATCGCAAAGAGTGGTCTGCCTTCCTCTGTTTGTCCAACTCTGTGCGTGTTTCCCTTAAATCTTGTTGCAATTTGCTCACATCTCGCCTCAACTTTTCTGTTTCCAGTTTCTCCTCTTCATACAACTGAAATAGGAAAAAGTGGCAAAATTTAGGAAAAGTTTGATTTGAAAAACAAATTGAAAGAATAATTCAATTGCCGAGGACCCATAACAGTCTTCCTTGAAAGATGGGAGAACATATTTTGTCTAGATGGCAAGTCTTACAGGGAATAAACTGACACCTAATTAAACAGGTCAAAACCACCGTACACCAGTGATTGAACTGTGTAAATGAAATTAGTTGAAATAAATGAGATATACAACAATTACATTAACCAAATTGGATGCCACAATAATTTACTAACCACAGGTAAAAAATGCATAATCCAAACTGATACAAATCAAAACCAAATTAAGTTATACATTGACAAAAAACCTTCAGGGAGAATATTATTAAAAACACTAACAAACTGCTAAAAAAGAACATTTTGTCAACAGACCCCAAAACGCACCTTCTTATAATCAACAGAGTTGTCTTTACTGTCAGGTAGAGACATTGATGAGTAAGGGCGTGAGTAAGCTGATGAAGACCCTGGGGTGTAGGACGAAGGCCGGTCTGATCGACCTGCACCCGAGTATTTGCCAGTACTCTTAGCGTCATTCAAACTGGTAGTTGAGCCACCCCCAATCGAGTCAGCACTGTACCGTGAACCTCCGTAACGTTGTGACGACAACATCTGTGAAGGTAAAATGCATGAAAAATTGTAGATGACTAAAAAATGCAAGCGTAATTAGTGAACACCTGTTTGAAGACACGTATGCAGATAGCTATGATTAGCATTCTAAATCATTCAGTCTCAATGAACAAATACTCTCCAATATGCAAATTAACCATTAATGAGCCCAGCCATCTGTATAACTTAAGCTTGAATACTAGAATGTAAACAATGGGAATCGCATCTCTGTGAACTATGCTCAACACCATGAGACGGCATACATGCTCTAAACACCGCCCTCACACACCCAACATGAATATTCATGAGGACACACATGCATCTTTCTTCTTAGGTAAAAAAAAAAAAAAGGTTTGACGTCATCAAATCAACATACATAACATACATGTACAAGTACTATGCATATCAACTACCGGTATAAGATACAGAAGGATTTCTCTATGCATAATTCATCATTCCTTTCTATGCGGTTGGGCTTTACTTCGTGGATATATTATAAATTTATAATTCACAATGTGCACTTTGTGGACCATTGGACAAAAAATATGAAAGAATTGAGAGGTATATTGAAAAAGCGGTTGAAGCATGAGGCGAGAAGTTCTACTGAGCGACAACAGGAATCGAATGAACACCGTTACAACGATGTCCTCAATGGAGGGCAGAGAAGTTGAAGCAATTAGGCGATTAAGATTAACAAGAGGTCAAAGAGGTCAGATTATGTTAATAACCGCTCAACGACAGGATAACATCAGAATATTGGAAGTCTTGGGCACATTGAAACTTAATGATCCAATATCATCACAAGACATGTGAAATTGTGAAAATCAAACACTGGGCATTTGAGTAGCTTAGCGCGGGGGTAATTCGGCCGTAACACGTCAATATTGGCTTATAGTCAGTTAATTCAAGTGCTTATTCCTTGCTGCCACCAAGTATTACGTAATCAGATTAGCTGAGGACACACCCACGTGATCAGGGGGCATGAGGTTCAGGCTGCTGGTTGAACTCGATCTGGAGCTGAAGCCGGATCCCAATCCACTGGTGGATCCAATCGAGGCCCGATCCTGGCTCGGAGCTCCATGTCCAACGTAACCTCCTGAGATGTACTGCCCTGCTGACTGGTTTGAAGCCAGGTTAGCCGAGGCACCCAGGCCGTACGTGGGTGTGTATGGCTGGTTGTGGTGACTGCCTGATCCGTATGAAGAGGAGCCACTGCCGTAGCTGCTCGAGTGCATGTTATTGGAGCTAGAGCCTGGGTAGTAAGGAGGCACTCCAATGGGCAGACTTGATGAATTGCCAGCATAACCATGATACCCAGATGGGTTGGTGGAGTATCCTGCGCCCACTGGGTTGGGACTGACGCTGCTATAGCCAGCCGCTGAAGGACTAGGGCCAATACTGCTGTAGCCAGAGCCTGACGGACTGGGGCTACTGTATCCATACCCCGATGGGTGAGGGCTGAGACTGGAGTACCCAGATGGACTGGGACTAGCACTAGGGTGATAGTAGGGGCTGCTCGCCCCACTGCCAGCACCGGACGACGTAGAGTTCCCATAGTAATTGGATAACTGTCCGGAATTTCCATTGCCGCCATAGCGACCAGCTCCGTAGGCAGAGTACGACATGGCAGAGGAGGAAGAGGAGCACGTGGCAATGTTGTTGTGGTATCCCCTTAGGTGACTCCAGGGAGTGCTGAGCAGGTAACAAGTGCTGTTCGTGTCGGAAGTTCTTAAATCAAGAGCTCAGCCGATTAAACATTGACGTCCAGCATCGTAGCACAACAGCGGCGTCAATAAAGCGCTTAGGCAGAGATCGACGTCGATCCAGCGAGCAGCAGCGGCACAATGGGCGCCATGCATTGGGGTAGGATCCCACAACAACGCCAGCTAAATCAGCAACAGAGGAGTTCGCACAGAAAAGTCTGACTCATGCAGCAGAGGCAGCAGCAGCAGCAGAACAGGGTGGGAAGAGCGCACGTGCTATATTTAGATTTCTGGGCGCCCGAACAGCCGCTCATCCAGCGAAGGAGGATTGCTTGCACGCCCAACACCCTAATGCAGTGACCTTTGAACCCGAGTGGAGAGACAACAGGACTGTCACTGAGGAACGCAGCCCTAGTTGCTTAGCAACGGGACAACAACACAAGGCTCATTAATAATTGTAATTATATGCAAGCATTCAGGGCGCAGGTATAGGATGGCTCGGGGTTCACGGGTCGATTGAATTGACTGGATCTATTCAGTGATTTGAAAGGACGCGTGGCAGGGAAGGCATGCGGGGGAAGGGGGGATGAAAGGAGAGAATGCGCATGGCGTGTTTAGGGTTCACGGCTGCTATTCACTTATGTGTACTTCAAATATTGTTTTTACGCACGGATTTTTTTAAGGAGGATCGAAGAACTTGATCACTCTAGTGTCCAAGTTACATAAAAATGTGCACACACCCGATAAGTATGAACTTGAAAGTTATTGAAACCGCGACCTTTGCATAAACTTAGTAATAGCATTGTGCACTCCACCCGGAGACAACCATAGTGAGAGAGCCATTAGTGCGAGTTCGCGTGCATTGCTTCATGCCTGATTGACAACAGCGAATCCGAGCGAATTCAAACATCGGCCTCCACTCGATTTCATCGCTTTCAGTCGGCGGATATCTGCTGTGGCCTTTAGCTTACATCGTTGAACCTGTCATCACCAATTGATAGCACTCATGTAGTTTTATCATGTAAGCCCCGAGCCAATTGCTGTGTGAGAATCCAGCTCACTGAGTCGCAGTGCCGCTATGTGCATCTATACTGCACATGCGCGCAGTTGATAAATGCTTCTGATGAATTTGTTTATACGACTCCACAGGTTGAAGGTAGCACACATCTACAACATGCATCAGTATATGGAACAGGAAATCTCACTATGGAAAGCATTTTTGAGATGACGCGTGACCTTTGACCAGTAAGGTATTGCAAAACACACAACTGATGACATCTGCCCCTAGGACTCCAGGTTAACTCACCATTAATGGGTGTGGGGGGGGGGGTATACAATTCGAATAAAAACAGGTCAAAGAACCACAAAACAATGAGAATTGAGGCCACATTCATGAATGCAGGGGAATCAACTGGCCATAACGCTCTTTTTTTTTTATGCAAAATATATCATAACGCACCACATGTTACATTATGATGCACATCAACATTCCTTGTCCAGAGACCTCAATATGACGTCACTGGAGGCATGAGAACGTTCACTACAATGGGCGTTACGTCACAGGAGAAAGATAACGTTGCGTGAATTGGGGTCGAGTGGCAGAGGGCCCAACAGTGATATTTGAGCGCAGCAGACTATTCAAAGGAGCATCATGAATGGCATGCCAAGTATTACATCCCTATATTACATAATACCACCCTCTCATATCAATATTATGAAGATTTCATTATTCTTTAATAAAGTGGGGATATCACTATGATTTATAAAACATGTAGTATACAATAGTGGCGATAGATTTGAATCATGGAATTCAATAAGCCAAACAATTAACTCAAGGACTGAGGCCAATTGAGGGTGTCTAAAATACGGGGTTGATTGCTGGGGTTGAACCCCAAAGATAGCAGTTTATATCACTTATTTCCTCCATAAACCCATAAACTGTTATAGTCTGAGCATATGAGTGGTCTGATAATATTTGCAGTTCACTATTGACCTATGTTGTAGAAATACACACAAAAAATACAACAAACAACCCACGAATTTAATCAAATCAGAGATCAGTATATTACTTTTCTTCAGCCCAATTTCTTACGAGGTTTATTCAATTGGCATTTTCCGTTTGCGCCTCACTTTCCTAACCACTTATATTCAGAGTGGGCCATGAATCCTTGTAATTTGTAAATCTTCGCATAATGAAATAACAATTTCATGATGGCATTTTTTATATATAGGAATTTATAATTGAATCACGAGAGCCCCCAGTGGGCATAGCAGTAAGAGAGAGAGGGTATGGTCTACAATACCTTGTCATCTTCTTTCCTAACATCTTCACGTGTTTTCCTTGACTCATCTGTCGGCTGGAACAAGAGAGTAAAAATGAATCCAAGCCATCCCAAACGAGCTTCATCTCCTACCGGAAGATCTTCCAGGGTCACTTTGCCGGTGGGTCGTCGACTATCGCGTTTCCTTCTTGCTCGAATGGCAGCCGATTTCTGACTAGGGTCTTCTTTTTCTGCTGCTTAGAAATAATAATAAATTAGGGCGCGCCATGAATTGGTTAAAACAAAGTGAAGAAATCTAAGACAGAGAGAAGTTAGTCGCGTTAGACAGGCAGACGACACATACCATTGCGTGACTCATCATGGCTGTCCTCATCCGCCTCCAAGGGTGGCCGGCTGGATAAGTACTTGCTTCTGTACAGAGGGGTTTTAAAGGGAGTGGTGGAGGGGGTGGACGAGGAAATCACGGTGGTTGTCGCAGTGGAACCAACAGTAGACAAGGTAGGGGCAGCTGAAGACAAGCGAGAGGAACTCCCTCTGTAACCTAAGCCAAGCGGAAGCAAAACGAAGATCAGCTACACATTCTGAATCATGTGCACTGCAAACGAAGCACCATCGGACGACAAACCAACACAACTCACCTGACAAAGAACTCGAGTTATCCGTGAGGATATCCCTTGGCCGGCGATAAGAGCTAACATGACTGGTGCTGTCTTCTGCCTCCTTCTTGTCCTCAATACTGCTGGTACCACGTGCTTTGGCTGTACTGCAAGTGCTGCTACTACTGCTGCTGCGTGAAACAGATGAAACACTGTCCTGGTCAGGCTGACTGTTCTCCTTGTTGCTGCGGTCATCAGTGGCTGAGCCACGGTGGGCGTCCAGAGAGTGCACTTGACCAGTGCGGGTCTGTCCATTGTCAGCAGCATTCAGTGCCTGCTCAGCCTTCTCTAAGTCTTCTTTCGTGACACCCTACATTACGGAGAAATAATCATGAGAAGCAGAGCTTAACATGGTGAGGGGAGATGCGTGCCTGCGTCGACCGGCGAGATTCCCGCGCCCTCTTGGCTTTCGCCTTCCTCTCAACCTCCTTTTCTTCATCTCGCTTCGGAGGCTCAAAAGACCTGCAGGAAGGAGGAAAAGGCGTTGATGAAAACAGATGAGCAGAGGAAAACGCAAGGGAACGACAAGAGGAACAGAGAGGAATTATGGCACAAAGAGAAGAAGTCTATACGGTAGGTGGATGATTCACAGAAGAAACTGTGCAGTTTCCTCCCAAAGAACAAAAACCACAAAAGGCAGCTTAATTAAAAGTTTGCATTAAGAAGCCGTCAGCCCTATTACGCAGGATTAGGACGGCAAAAGCATTACAATGAAGAGAGTTAGTGCATGACCTCCTCTGCCCAGTGGCGCCGGGTGATGTGCAGCCTCCCACAGTTGCAATCTGGCGATCGGGGACACCTCCTTTTGCCAAAAGACTGAGGTCACGGCTCTTCTCGCCGATGTCACTGATGTCTGAGATAGGGCGTCGTCTGGAGAGTGGCACGTACGGGGTGTAGGTGTAGGCTGAAGACGTTGTGGTGGCAGAGGAGGTGGCTGGGGCGCTGGTCCGCTTGCTGGATCCGGTGGTGGTGCTTGCGGTGGGTGGTGCGGCAGTGACGAGTGAGGAGTATCTGCTGTAGAGATCGTTAAACCTGCCGTACAAAAGGCAAACACACTCACTCATGCAGAATTAGGTCATTTAGTACACACAAAAAGCATGTTATGAACAGATAAAGGAGTGAGGTATGGAAGGCTTAGGGGATCAGGGTGACTTTTAGTGGGGGTGTGCAGTTTGTGCATGATGTCTCACTCAGATGGGCACAGCAGTGACAGTACTATTTCATTCGTTCTCATGGTAACTATATGATGCATTGAGAATAATCACATACATGTATGTTCCATGTTTCAATTTTCATACATTACTTACTATTATTAATGTTGAAAAAATGTATGTCAATGCAATTAGATGGCATGATAATTATTATAAACTTCGACAAGTTGATGAGCACTGAGTATAGGGAGTCAATGCCAATGGTAATTGACGTTTCATTCTTGGTGGAAGACTGGAAGTTAAAACCAGGCAGGGCTGACAGTGAAGCCCCAAACTGAATAGGCTCAAAGAGGCAAGAGTTGTTAGAAGGAATTTCCTATTGTGAAATTTTGAATTCGCACAAATATTTAATTTGAACATTGTGACATTCCTACAGTGTAGAAATTTGAAAAAAATGACAATTATGTAAAAAAATTAAAATTAAAATACAACATAAAAAAGGAGTCTAGTAAACAGGGTATGCACTGATGTGCTCTCTAATAGCATTCTGAGTATGCTCAGCTCCAGAAGAAATGGTAAGATGTACATGTGAAGGTAATCTGGTAAACGTTAGTTACATTACTGTGGTCAGATGATTGCATCATAATCATA
Organism: Capitella teleta; assembly: GCA_000328365.1. NCBI lineage: Eukaryota > Metazoa > Annelida > Polychaeta > Capitellidae > Capitella > Capitella teleta. The sequence continues at coordinate 890,384 of KB311061.1, forward strand.
ACTGTTATACCTTAACCCACTGTAATGAGCTCACCAGGTTACCGCTATACCATTTCAGGAGCTTGCATATTTTAGAAAGTTATTAAAAGTATAAATATGGTAGCAACGTTCTAGATGCAAAATGTAAAACAAAATAATAAGGGGGTGAAAAATTCTACAAATATTCTCGGCTAACAAGTAGAAATGCAATTTTTTTTTGGAGGAAAGCCTTCCAAAAATACCTTCTCTCCCTCCAGTAAAAGTAAAGCACAAAAAATATTACTCATAAAAAAGCTAAAATTAGAATTAATTATGGAACAACATGATACCACGTCTAAAGTGTTAAATGTAGCTATTTTATCTTTACAAATTAAAACTCATTACATTACAGGGCTGAAGTACAACCCAAATGTACTCACCTCGATTTGCCGTCCTGGCTTGTGCTGTGAATTTTGAGACGTGGTTCCGTCTGAAAGTGTAAACACTCAATGAAATCCGAGATAAATACGGAGAGAAAATTTCAGAAAAATACTAATTCAATTATTCAAAGAAAAAGAATTGAGAGGAAATAGAGAAGGATCGTGTTCACTCTGTCGGTGAAGAGGCAGCCAACACAAGTGAACAAGGTCCCCGAGCGAGTGAGCAACAGGTGACAGGAGCAAACAGCAGGAGACTCACATCATGTTTCTGGTCTGAGGAGGCCAGCCATGAACTGGAAGCAGAGCGAGGAATTTTTTCAGGATCGGTCACCGTGACCTCGGACACCGTACTGGAGCTGCCGGTCTTACGGAGACCCGCTCGCCAGCTTGAGGGTGCAGTGTCCAGAGATTCACTTTTGGTCAGAGGAAGTTTAGTGGAGACCTAGAAGGGGCATGCCAAATAGGGGTCAACAAGGTTCAACAAGAAATACAGAGGAATATGGATGGAACAAATAAAGCAATATGACTCATTGACCAGATTACATGCAATTCCAAGAAATGTACACAACATGCTGTTATAGACATGACGTACCTGGGGCCGGAGCAGGCCAGCGGGAATGCTGGCCGCTCGATTGAGAGAAGAATGTCCCCGTGGACGGTCATAGGTTAGTGACGTCTACAAAACGAGAGAGAACTCAGCAAAAAGCAAACGCAACCCAAAGTTAGTCGGGACACAAGTTATGTGTTGTGCAGGAATGAGCATGGTGGTGACGAGATTTCATTATATGAAACATACTAATAAATGGTAATTATTAGAGATGGGCTCAATATGACCAATATTGATATCGCTCAATACTTTTTACAGGCGAGCGACAACTATTTTTTGTAACTAATTGAACTATTGTAACTAAATGAAAAACAAACTCAATAAATCAGTTAAAACTACGTTGAAAATTGTGCTACAAGCGTGCAACTTATTTCTCAGAGCGACGAAACTGTTGAGTGTTGACCATATTCGTACATTTCACGAGAATTGCCTTTGAGCTCCCTGGCTGGCCAATCTTGTGAAGGCCACGTTTGCTGTTCACAGAAATTAAACGAGCCATATTTTATCATGGCTACCGATATGGATAGATATTTTCTGCGTAATATTGCAAGCGACTGTTGCCTTGTCGAGCCCACCCCCCTACTCTCCACACAGACCTGAACTAAAATTTCATTAAAATTGATCCAAAAGTGTTCATTATGCCATCCATAACTTAGAAGCACTCAGTTGATAATAATTAAAGATCTATGATATTAAAAGGCCTCAATATTTCCAACAAGGTTGACTTAACAGCTGAATATAGAAAATTTAAAGAGAGTTGTCTAGCAATCATCGCCAGCTTAGAAATCTTCAACAGCTTCACTGATGCTAAGGAATAACTATCCAACATGCTCATTCCGGCAAATTACCAGAGGCACACAACATCAGATTAAACTAAAGCCGAAAGCAGAAACCACACAAATATATTATGCAATAATAATGGGATGAGAATGACAAGAGATGACGCGTGGGTGGCAGAAGATGCGGCTACCTCAATTTCGCTCTTTGTGCGTCGAGAGAAGATATCATCGCTGTCTTCAGTCTCTTTCGTTGTGTCTTTCTTCCTGAGAATATCCTCTTTCTTAACTTCTTCTTCGTCTTCATGGCTGGTCTTCTTCTCTTTGATGGGGGCAAGGGGCGATTTGGGTGAGTCCACAGGGGAGGGGGGGACGGGTGAGTCTGCTTTGGGAGGGGGTGAGGTGGGCGGCACCACTTCTGCCTTGGGAGGAGGGGTGACGGGGGGATCCGAAATGGACAGAGAGGACTTTGTGTCAATGCTCTCTGATTCTCCATTCTTGTCTTTTACTTCACCATTCACCTTTAAAAGAAGTAAGCTCCGCTTAGCATATTAAGAGCACTACGACTGATCCCCTGTACATATACCAAGAAGATACAGCCCTTTTTATACAAGCAGAAAAGCAGCAGAGCATATTACTCTTTGTTGTTTGAGAAAGGTAATAAAAGGGATCTGTTAACCCTACATGCAGAGAAGGTGTATGAAACAAGCAACCCATTTTGAAACTGACCTGTGGTATGCTCTTTAATGATGACTGACGGTTAATCTCATTTTGTTTTTCTACAGAAAAAAGAAAAAAAAGAAAGAAAAGAGAACTGATAAGCATGAAAACCAGATGAAATATAGCTGAAATACCTGTATCTATCGAAGGACTATTAGCGGATTCTGATTCTTCTGATGAGCTTTCAATGCCGCTAGACGCAGCTTCCTCTTCTGAACTTTTGCTGCCAGAGCGGTCTTCGTCTTTTTCTTCCACCATTTGATGCGCTTGCCGTAAGGACTCACGCTCATCTTTGGCTGTCTCTTGCACTACCTTGTCTTTTTGCTTCACGCTCATCCTAGTTACCGAACTCCTGATCACAGAAACCAGTTCAGTTTCGACCAGAGAAAATAGATATAATGTAATCCGTCACAAACCTCCGCTTCAATGGAGGAACATTCCTCGTTGCATTGTCATTTTGGAGAGAATTTTCATCGCGGTCCTTCTTGAGCTATAGAGCAAAGAAAACCATTGAGTTCACACAAATCGAGACGACATCTCAGACATACAGAAGCTTGTTCTTTCTTGAGCTCTTTCAAAAGTGGTTCTGTATCTGAGTCTGCTATGTCTATGGCGGTCTGGCCCTGTGTATTTGACCCAAACAGTGACCAAGACAACAGAGATGACCGGTACTGACCACTTGGTTCTTCACTTCCATGTTGCAGAAGTTCTGAACAAGGAGCTTACATGCCTCTTTTTGGCCCCAATGGGCGGCTGCGTGGAGGGGAGTCCAACCATCGAAATCTTTGGCATCTATATCTGCGCCTGCTTGTATCAGGATGCTGCAGGAAAGAAGACAAAAACTGAAAATCAGATGATCAGATACAGACAGCTCTCACTTCATGACATTCATGTAGCCTTTGGCCGCGGCTACATGCAATGACGTGGCTCCTGTTTTTGGATGTGGTGTTTCTGCGTAGGTGCCGTTCAGCCATTGGTTGGCATCACGGAGTATCACCTGCTCTTCCTCGTTGCGTGCGGCATCTGCATCGATGTCTTTGGCGTCCATCTCATCTGAGATAAGGTCTTCCATATCATTGCCATCAGCAAGGTCAATTGGAAGATCACCCTCATTGTTGACAGCAGCAAGGTCTGCACCATTCTCAATGAGATATCTAAAACATGAGCAAACAAATTGATGAGTGTCAATTCATGGAAGGATTTTTCATGGATTTTGTCAATGATATATCTTGAAATTTAACATACAAGATATCAATTCAATTGATTAATATATTCATTTGACTGGTTTTAGCAAAGGCCCTCCTTTGTGCATATTCCAAATTATCATAACGCAGAAAATCATATTGCAAATCAACATTATAATGATTTTGTAATTCGTTATTTCTTTCAGCATTTGGAAAACACGGTGAATAAAAATTCCAATAAATAAATTTATGAAATTTCAGAAATAATGCAGTTATTAGTCCCAAGTCCTAACCTCATTCAGCCACAGCCCACATGAAAAAGCAAATTCGATTGGAGAATTAGGTCCTGAATGTTCGTTAATTAACGCTTATTTGTTTATTTTTATGTACAGATAAAAAAAAATTAAAATACATAATAATGAAATTGCGGGTACAACACAATGAGCGGACATTTGAAATACCCTACAGCCCCACATTATCTAAATGACTGGCACAGAGCGCAAATTAGATAATATATTGGATATTATGTACATATATTATGTACATGAGATGTCGTCACTAAGTCACATTTCATGTGTGCTCAAAGTGTTTTAACCCTGAGAG
>KB311061.1:947141-969764 GCA_000328365.1 Capitella teleta
CTACACATCAAAGCACCACCAGTTTATCCGATTGCGCCAGCGCAGAATTCGATAAAGGTGTTGGGTTATGTGTGCATTATAAGCACGGTAAATGCTAGGTCATTATAATATTATAATGTGACATCGTGACCAGATAAGATGTGTGGTATTGGAGAAGCATGTGGCTTTGTTGTGTCACGTGACAACCGTTTAACTTGGCTTATGTTGAACGTATTCTTCCGCGTTCGTGGGTTCGGGTTAATATGACAAGTGTACCTTATATGATTTGAAGGAACGAGTGCAGTCTGGTCACTGGTGATATTACATTATACTATATATTTTGAATATATGCATAAGACAAGTGCCATAACATTAACAATATATTTCTAGGTCAAGAAAGTTGTGCATTTTGACAGTTGTCAGTTGTCAGCTGTCAAAATCATCCACTCCATTTCCAAACTTGGGAGTTTGTCATAGCTGAAACAATGACCGTGATTACTGACACCAGACTGACCAATCAACGAATTTGTCAATTGAAGTCGAACGGCGAATGAGGATGAGGAATTGCCATAGTTGGTAACCACACTCAACAGGAAGAGCCAAGATGGAAAGAGTGAGTAATCAAATGGTGTCAAAGGCGTGTCATGCAGTGTGCTATTTAGGCGATTGATGGGGAACTGTCGTGGGTTACTCCCGGTTAGAGGGCTGAGACCTCACCTGATGCAGAGCGGTGAGCCCGTCGATGTTTGCAGTATTGATATCCGCACCCTTGTCCAGCAACCTCTGCACTTCGTCCTTATCCCCGCTTGAACACGCAGCGAGAAACACACATCCATCGTTAAATTTGATTTTAGAAGCATTGATGTCTCTTTCATGGGACTCCTGACAAGTCTCTGACTGTTCCCAACGCTTCAGTTGTTCATCCCTCCTCCACAAGGCATTCCGTGTGTCCTGTACGACCGCCATTACAGCTCAAATCTATCGGGTTCGGCAAAATTCGGGTGTTTACGCCGCACACCGGAAATACCCGAAGACTGTCGATTATTCTAATGATCCTCAGCGGAAACATCCGAAGACTATTGATTATGCTAATGAACTCTCAACTCTCGTTATATCTCGTAGGAAATTCGCGAGAGTTTGTGAATGTCAACATGGTTTTCGTAGGACCGTTTCTGACACGCTTCTCTCGAATAACATCTTTAAATTGCCGTTATACTCGCCCAATCTACTTTGACAATGCAAATACCAATTCCACCAGAAGCACAATACACACATGTGCCTGTCTACAACGATTTCATGGCTTTACTCGACGAACCTTAGAACCCGACCCGGGCGAGGAAGGTAAATCATAAGAAATCATTCAATTCATGATCATAATGGTGATGATGATGATAATGATCATAATCATGATAATCATCATGATAGTATTATCATTCATCATCTAATGATATAATGATCATCATCATGATCATCATGTTCATTGATTGCATGATTGGTGAACCCCACCCCCTCCTCCCCTCAATCCCTGTCCCTTACTCAGTACTGGGGCCCTACCACTACCAGTACCAGGCTAGCTCCCCAGAACTTAGAAGTAGCGGTCCTATAATTATACTAATCTATACCGTGACGGCTTGAGTATACCTGTAATAACTAAATAAGGCTGCATAATTTATAGTCTATAATAATTATTATTTAATAAGATATGTAATAGTGTGTATTTAAGTGTACTTAAAAATTTAACTGACATCCCTACTCACTCAGTCACTGGCTACTGTATAGTGTATATCCTATACCGAGTTAGTATCATAGTATTCTGTAGGCCTATCAATTGCCACATAAATATGCGCCAATTGATATATAATAAATAATAATAAATTTATTTTATATAGCGATCATAAAATTCAAAGAAGTCTCTGACACGCTGTACAGAAATATTATATATTATTATTATATATTAATATAATATATATATGCGGCATATGATCTGCCATACAAAGCTAACCTATCCTTAAGAAAAATCACCTTTCACCAACAATAAGGAAGAGCAGCAATTTGAATTTCTCTGTTATCTTACCTGCTTGTATGTTCACTATGGCCTCAGCAGACCAAATATCACATGAAAGTATGGTTAACCAGTCTTTACGATTTAAAATGGCCCGGTGAGCAATTTTTAGCTCTCCTAAAATGCTATAGGCGAGCAATTTGCTCAGCTAAACACAATTAATCAAAATTAAGTAACTATTACTAACTTACCAGATATGGAGGTGTTCACATTTGTTCACATACCAGTAATGTGACGTGAAAGAGCATGCTTCTTGGTGCCACTTCTAATACCTCAACTTCTTTTACAATTGCTAATGTTTCATGATGCTTGCTGCATTAACTTTTTAGCGCCGTTGCAGAGCGAAACTGAAACCATTGCTATGACACTTCGAGTTGCATAATTTATTTTCCCTGGGCGCCGATCGGATTCGGCCTCTTATGCATAAAACATTAGCTTCCATATAAGGCGATCGTTAATCTTGATTCCGCCGACCGCCTCCGAAGACAAAAGCGGGAAAAACGAAGTCTCTTAATCAGAACTTCGGCAATCTTCGGCAACGCTTGGAGGAGACTCAACATGCGACCTCTCGCGAACGTAAACAAAAGAAAATCCTAGCCGAGCAACTTTTTGCTCGCGTGAATCAATGTTGCGCGAGCAATGGCTAGCAGAGAGCAATTGCTCGCATGAAAACGAATAGACTGGGTTAACGATTAATAACGAATCACAGTTTTTTTTAATAATTTAGAGGCTAGTACTGAGCCATAATTCAATATGTCTGTAATTGTCCCTTTTCCTGTCCTGAACATTATTCTCACATGGGGAAAGACCAAAAGAGTCCATCTCTCCATTAAAGTATCCAGTCACATTAGTTCAGAAGCAGGAGACATATGATATCTTTGGGTCAGTTGGGTGTACAAACTGTACATGTGTCAATAAATCCATCCATATACTGTATTGCATTTTGTTTTATCCCTTTTCGCAGTTCAAGTGTAAGCTGCAAATGTAAGCAGAAAAATATAGGATGCAGCATGATATCTTATAACCTTCAACCCGCTTGTGATTTAGCTCTAATAAATTTCTTACTTTCAGATTCGGAATTCAGCATGGTCGTCATTCCTGGTCACAATCACACTGGAGATTCGGTCGAAAGGAGAAGACGTCCAGAATTACCCGTGAGCTGCTCCTTGGCCACTCTGACCCTCTATCATTGAGTACTCTTTCCGCAGGTGATTCCTCCACGTGAGAAATCCATGCCTATCGACCAAGACTGGACGACTGTGTGGCCTACTGCAAGCACATTCAAGTGGTCTGCAGTCCCTCTTCCCATTCGCCAGGGTCGCGTATTTGTGTGTTTCAAGAATTTCTCAGAAAGCAACATTTTTAATTATTTTCATTCTCAGAAAGCTGAACAGGATGGTATACCACCTGGTAAATACGGCAATTTAGAACTGATGAAAATCCCCAATTTTCTACATTTGACACCCAACCACATAAAGAAACACTGCGCTGCCTTGAAAGGTGAGCTTATTGTGATCAATTGAAGGTTATTCTTCTTCATCTTGGTGTAATTTCAGAATTTTGCACTGAGTGGCCTGAGGGTCTTGAGACAGATGAGAAATGCAAGAAGCATTTCCCTGTTGAGGTCATCTCTTCAGATTACATTGTTGACAGCATTTCTCTCAGAGATCCTCGTGCAAGAACTGTGTGTATAAAAGTATGTGCACTGACTGCAATGAAAAGGGTCTTTTATTCCTTTTTCAATCATTTTTTACCACAGATCAATTTGTCAAGCCTTGATCTTGATAGCCACGCGAAAGACAAATTTATCCGGCTTGTAGGTGACCGATACAATGCTGATACTGGGGAACTGACACTTGAACTTGACCGGTTTGTTTTGTACAATGAGCCAGTTCCTGTTGTTTCATAGAAACATTTTTTCCAGGTGTCCAATGAAGAAGCAGAATCATGATTATGGAATTTACCTTTTATCTGCTCTCTTCAAGGAGTCTTGGGTTAGTATTACAATATCTGGTTTGGAGTTATGGTTTTGACATGCTCTGGGTCGAGAACTTCGCCATGGGTTTCCCCAGTGGCTGCATACATGTATGTGCTTTAATTGTATATCTTTTCAAATTATGACTCATGTATTCCATGCCAAATACCTGACCTTGCTCAAATTAAATTCAGAAAACAGAAGGATGGGAGAGTGAAAAGACGGTTGATGACATGGAGATGTACGTGTGGTCAATGAATGAATCGAAAAAGAACACGCAGCAAATAACCGAAGTCATGAAGAAGGTGTGTGTTTTTCTCGCTAAGGAAACGTAGCCATGTTCAAAATTCAAATCTGTGCTCTTACAGGCAGCGGAAAACCCTAGCTGCAAAGTTCCTGAATATGTATTGAAAAGTGAAAATGTTCTGGAAACAGAACCGGTTCAGGAGTACGCAGCAGCAGTTGAAGATCTGCATAATGTTGGCGAAGATCTGCATTCACTGGAGAAATATAAAGAACAAGTGAAAAAGATGCTGTTAGCGCAATAAATGATATTGAATTGTGTTCTCTTCTTTTTCTTTCTCAAATGCTCTGTTCATGTTGACTTGTGTAGTACCTCCACCTCTCTCGCTCTCTCTCTGAGTGATATTCATGTAGGACATGTTGTATAACGCATATCATCGATCTCTTTTTTTTATGCCTGTCGACTCAACCAGTCGATATTGCGCTAAGGAAAAGATGCAGAGATGAAGACACAAAAATAGGTAATGATCATCTGTGAGGACATCATGAAAGACTGAACCAAGGATGTAGTAGTGGAGATCATTGGACTGAACGCCCTTCGAATGGGGTGAAATTAAACCATAATGTGATGAAAAATCATAACGCAATATTTGCACAAGCTGGGTACTGTAGGCTATTTGTAATTTTGTAGCATGGGTAATGGGTATGCCTCACACTGATTAATTAACTGATCAAAGTTATGAACAAGTTCATTACATGTATACATATATCGCATAAAATGTTTAGTGATATCTCTGTGCTATAACTTAGCTTTTTGCGAATCATTAGCAGCGAATGTGCAATGGAACCAGTGAAGGAGCCTATCTGTACGAATCATCGCACAATCATAACGCTCTTATTTCCAATGCGCCGAATAATAAGATGTCATTATGTCATGTACCGGTACATGTACTTAAAATTACTATGTACTACAATAACTATATCTATACGAGCCCAGTCAGATCACACAATTCAATTAGCGATATTCGTCTGTTTTCTAAGAATAATCACTTGAGTTTCGCTGCTTGTGTAGTGTTAGTCAACTTGACAGTCACAGACATGGTGGACATCTTCAAAGTTCTCTCTTCCTGGTTAGGCCTGTATGGCCACCACCCATCATAAATTTGAGTGATTGCATCAGATGGGGTGTATTATCGGATATCCATATACTTCTCTCATAATTTGGATGATTTCCTTACAGTTTTTGCAACTCTGCACAAAGATTAAGACTGAACAATACTGAATCGGCTTCAATTTTCTCAAAGAAACTGAGAATGGTTGCTAGACAACATGTAAGAATCGGGCATCTATTTCCCCTCGAGACTCATTACCTCTGGGCCCTCCCTTGTACTGAACTTCAAAAGAAACGCATAACCTCAAATGCCGTATTCTTCAGCATAATAGGTGAGGAGATTAATGTGATCAACGGCGATCTCGCTACCGGACATTACATTGATGGGAGTTTACGCCTTGCTGCACTGTCCTCCGTGTAAACACATCCAGACAGCACATTTCAACATGCATGACAACACTCGTTCCAATTAGATTCGCTGAGTTAGGGCCCACACATGAATTCCTACATGCAGTTTAATGATGCCCTTGGTATAGGCCTACTCTTGATACCGGATTCTCCCGATCTGAGCCCGTTGGCACATTTGTGAATGAGCTTTACTAGCGAGCAGCAAGAAGCCTGGGGGATGGAAAACAACCAATGCATGGAACCCCGATCTTCCCAAAACAGGGCCTCTATATTTCTGTAAAGTCAGGTAAGAATAATTATAATAAGTTTGATAATTTGATGTGGCGATTAAAATTACAATATAGCTGATTAGAAGGATTTCTGGTTCAAATTTCACGCACATGCCTACGAACGTCTTCCAGATGGTCACCTTCGTGCAGGATTCTCTTCCCACACACTCTCTTCGGCACCTCGTCATTCTCGATTACGTGCTTTCTCCAGCTAATCTTTGATTCTTTTCCGTCCTCCTCCAAATCCCATCTCACAGCTCTTCCAGTCTTTTGGAATCATCTTTCATCAACGTCCAGAATTCTGAGTAACAGAGGTACACACTCCAGACCAAGGGCTTGATGAGTCTCCTCTTTAGCCAGAGTGGTTGGTCTTTTGGGTGAGTATAGCGTTTGATCTTTATTGAACACGTCTTTAGCAATGGCGATTCTTGATTTCTTATCTTCACTTCTTTTTCGTTTCGTCCACCTTCTGTATCGTATATATGGTTGCTTTACCCATAATGCTTTGGTATAATTGCAATTGGAATTAATCGTAAAGCCATAAGTATATATACATGTAAGGCCTATAATCTATTATCGTTGGTACCATTATTTTGCAGAGTTAAGCTGTACCGGAAGCTATATGTATGCTATGTATACCGGGTCTCACTTTGAGAATTAACTTGGAATACTTGGATATCAGCCGAAACTCTCGCCATGTGCTCACTCGACCCAGTTCATCCATGTAATATCTCTATAGAGAAACAATTGATATTATATATCAATATCAATTATATATATATATATATCTAATATCAATTGTTTAGCATCATCAAAATGTCAAGAAGAATCCACTGTTCAAATCTCAGCAAAAGAATCTGTGAGCTCTTAAAGAACCGCAATATTGACATCTCCTGATTAGCTTTCTAAAGTGTACCAGCTGCACTCGTGATGTCGTGTTGGATTATCAAAAGGTTGCACCGAATGACCTGGTCTCGAATGAGAGAAACCGGCATGTTCATGCAGCACGCCTACGGTGCATACATTTGCGTCATAAACACGCCACACTTGAGAGTAGAATATGTCAGTATATTTGCAATGAAATTGATTGCCATTGTTCAGAAATAGTTTGGATCTATATCTAACTGAAGTAATCCTTCTTGTTCGTTACATATGCGTGCATGTAAACATATATTGTCATGCATACAAGTGCAGTATCAAGGCCAGCGATGCATCAACACTGATTATTCGAAGATATGTGTACATGTACATATATATGTATTAATTTTGTCAACATAATTATAGCTGAAGCTTAAATTGGATTTTAATTAAGTTTCCCATTTACATTAATTATCATTAATTTATTTCATTAATTTCATTGGCGTTTTGTTATAATACTTTTTTTTGTTGAAATTAGGCCTACCTGGTGAAGCTCCACCTACTAGCTCAGGTCGAGTGGCTGTGGCCTTCACGAATGTGCGATATAGCGTATGCGTTTTTTTACCAGGAGAGAGGCCTGGTATAGGCTGGAGCCCAGCAACTCTTGTGCATCCGAATGTCACGCTATCCTCAGTCTGCCCTTCCTTTGAACCAGTTTAATTGTGGATATACGTTCCCTTGCATATGATGGTGCGCACAATTATAACCATCTTGGGAGTAGGGAAGCAAAATTTTATACCATACACACGTAAATTTTATTCTTCACTAATTACTTTCTAGATCGCGATTTTACATCAAGGTCTCATCATTACTTTGGTTGATGATACACAGAGAAACCGCTCAATTCTCTGGCATGCAGACCAAGAAGCTAACCTAATGTGTTACAGACGGCCTTGAAATTTTGCATTTCGCCGTTATACCTTGAAAATGCATGCAGTGAATCGCGATTCGCGGATATGGTACATGTTTCCATATAGACTTGGAGATAAGCTTTTCTTATAAACAAGATGGGACATCAACCTATATCCCCATTGTGAAAAATGGTCATAACGATTCGCCTATAATAAGTTAGCAGTCCGCAGTTTAGCATAAATTATAAAATACATGACTGTACACGTCTATCTGATATAAACTTCATACTCTAATGTGAGTACAAAACTACAAATACAGGAAAGGTAAAACCGAGCCCAAATTTGCTAACAGATTATTACTTTGTGCATGATTTGAGCGTTTTTTTGGTCCGCCAAAGCCAAAATCTGCGGTATTAAGCGAACGAGCGGTTGACAGGGTTGCCATGACAACGGACTACATCATCTAGGCCTACATGTAAGGACCGCTTTTCACGAGGAATGTCGAATCTGTGTGTATATACAAGCTAATCTCCAAAATCTATGCATGTTTCGGTATAGTTCCACAAGATGTAACCGACGATCATCCTGAGCATTTCGACTCAGATACCGCCGGGTTTATTTTCGATGGCACCAGCTAATCAGCAAAATTCCCCATGTATCCTCTCAAATGAACTTAATAATAATTATGGCTCCTAACCATGTCGGCAAAATATTGTGTTGCTATGACAACGGGGGGAGTGTCATAATTACAAACAGACAAAAACAACTTCATTACCACCCTGGCGTGTTGTAAAAATCAAAATTACTATTAATTAGACCACATTTTCCATTGGACGTCGGTATACATGCTAATGTATATTTCCGACGAATTATTAAAAAATAACGTAATTATTTACATCAGCAGCCCCATCGCAACCGCAGGTTATTTCCGTTAATTTCACCCGATCAAAGCTCATTAAAAAGGCCTAACGACATAAATAGAACCGTGATATTGATAAAAATTCTGCTTAAACGGATACACACCATAGTACATTGTATTGAATAGACTCAATGGAGTCATGCACTCCGGTCACACTCGACTGCACAATGCTTTCATAATGCATTCGTATTTCTTCATAATTTATGATTATAAACGTAAATACATCCGCCGATGCATGTCGCCGGAAAATGGGAAGTGCTTTCGTGACGCGGGTTATCACGGTGTGTAATTGTTTAATGGTAATTCGTGATGCACTGATAGCATACGCCGAGGTACGGGAAGCACGATTTGACGTATTATGTAATCTACGCCAAGTGATTAATCGCATAGATATAATATACAATATATAATGTATAGTATATTACGTAAACACAGCTTGAATTAATTGTAATGAGCATGTTTATACGCACCGACACTCAATGCTTAGCTAATCGTCGCAATGAGCACACACCCGGCCAGGCTGTTAGCCAGGATTTTTTTTACAGGGTGTCCAACTTTTCGAGGATCACAAAAAAAGCGCGAGGAACCCTCAATTAAGTGACAAGGGCAGCATATCGAGCGCGGTGACCACAATTTTCATAGAAAACACAACAGTCTTGTTTATTAAGTGTATGATATGTCCACTTGTCAAAGAAATAGAACAAAAAAAGGATTACTCCCAGCAATATGAGGCGGATGGAGCACCCGGCCCGCCAATTGAATTAATCCGTTGTCTAAAAATCTGACTGGTGGGGTTATTCAGGTTAATTGATTGAAATACTAACTGAAGCCTCCACCCAAACCCCTCCCTTTCCTTGCCCTCTCAGCAAAAAAAAAAAAAAAAAAAAAGTAAAAAATAAAATCCTACTAATATAATGCAGTAGAAATATAGAATGGAATCGGAAAAAGGATATAACTAATATAGGATATAGGGAATAAGGAAGCGGAACTATCTTTACAGACGCAGATCAAGAGTGAAAAGGGTGAAGATGAATCCATCCCTAGCAATTTATGATCAGACAACCGCAATAATTCAAATAGAGGTACTTGACATGCGTCGAAAGACAAGTGACTGACTCACTGCTTTAACATACACTGCTGTACTTGGAGGTATTTGGACCTGACAAACCCAGCCATGCATATGACGCTGTGTTTATTTTTGGATGCACGTGGTGACAGAGATCGATCTGCGTCATTCGGAGAAGAGCAGAGTGAGCTATAAAAGCCAATCAATCGAGTTAAACTCGGTTATTCACGATCAACGATCCCTGCCAGACATACTCAAACTGCTCATCTCTATTATCATACTTTCGGACGAACCTTTCAGTTTTCACTCAATAGGTGGGTTATATTCTGAGATTTTATTTTTCTCTTTCATTGAATTTACGGGAAAGCATGTACCACACGCATCGTATGCGTTTAGATATACACGTAGACTTAAGAGTTCAAAAGATTACAGTGTTAGTTGGTACACGGTTGCCTGCCAATTATATTATAAAAAGATAATATTATAATCAATTACTAATTAAATTTAGATGTACTTATTTTCGTTCAACTCTAAGGTTATAATGTCCTTAATTATTGAATACCTGCCAGAATGATATATTAAAATCTTACACACGTTTGAAATCCTATCACGCATGTATTTACTTTGATTTTAGTTCGAATGATTTATACAAGTGTATAATTATTATGAAGATAAATACCGTACGTAAATATATATTTGCACAGTGTTGCTGCGTATAAATGCAGTCCCTGTGTGGGGTATAGACTTTCTCAATGTTTACTCATAGATCCTATCAATGCATGAGATCGAATTGATCCCATTTTTGCGTATAGCATTGTGCCAGACGTGATCCAACCTTTAATACACATTTGTAAAGAAAGTACGTGATAAAACTAATCTCCAAATCCAACTATTAACTCGACCACTTAGGATAAAAAGTGGATTATCTTGTTTAGGCATAGTGAGGAGATAATGAGAAAAAAATTTCATCGCCTTTTTCCTCTAATTGTCAGTTACTATAGTTTTTTGTTTTTTTTGTTTTTTTTGTTTTTTTTTTTAATTCTAAACATTGCTGTGTTTTCATGTTCGTTTGTTTGTCTTTCTCCCCAGAATCATGCGAAATTCCTGCGCTTCGATTCCTGTGGCGGTTGGCCGCCATAAGATGAACATCGGTGGACTGGACAGCACTGACCGTGTCAAACTGATTCGCCGCCAATTTGACCTTCAACGACAACAGTGGGATAGTCAGGTCAAATTGAGGTCATTGACCCATCAGAATTCCAACAAACGCAACAGCTTGGAATCCATCTCTTCAGACGAAAGTGACTCTGACACCGAAAAGGAAGAAACAAGAGAAACTCAGAAACCGGCGCTGAGATTGGTTGCATCCAATCACGTGGTCTCACACACCGGAACTACTTTTTTTGTCACGTACGATATCCGGGATTTCGTCAAGAACGGCAGCGTGGAGGTACATTGCGACCCGGATGGCATCGTCGTGACGGCATTGCTCAGCACCTCACCCCCTGAAAGAACCCAACAGACCTTTCTTATCGCTAACGTGGACCATTCTTCCTTGCGCGTCAAGAGCAGTGCTAATGGACTCATGGAGATTGCAGTCTCGAGCAAAAAGTCATCGCAGATGGTGAGGTGATGGTCACCTGACACGCGATGCCATTGTCGTGTTTACGGCTCGCTCCCAAAGACATTACCAAAGAGAAGCAATGAATCTCAAAATATGTTATTCCCATGCAATCACTGCCAAAGATTGTGTAACTGTATTTAATCTATGTACAATATCAAATTAGGCTATTGTGATATCTATTTAAGTTCAAGAGTTGAAGAGTGTCTTATTTATATCTATATGCCACGGGTATTTATTTATTTTTTTTTTTTTTTTTTTTTTTTTTTTTTTTTTTTTGTTGTGAGTTATGGAAGCATTGTGATGAAATATGCCTCTAGTCGCCTTTCTGTATTAGCAGTATTACTGCTGAAATTTTATTTGCCATTCGACGTCGGCTTTTGAAATTGATCTCACCAAAAATTGACCATGAAAGCCAAATATATCTGTTATGAAACTTTTCGTTTTCTTGTTTAATCTTTTTCAACTTTTCTCATTGATCTTTAATATTGTTGACCCGTTGAAAGAACATTTGTATATGGAGCCACATTTGTAGCTCAACACGGTTTCTAAATTAAGTTTCTGACTCAATTTTGATAGTTGGTAAGCATTTACTGTTCCTTCCACTGTGCAATTCCTGCCAATCCTTTCCTGTGTTTATAACCACGCAGTCAACAAAATAAATATCATTCATAATCTTATGTTATGAGAAAAACAACACTAAGGCAAAACTGGATCAATTATGAAATTACATTCGGATAACACCCAGTTAATTGCAAACAGCAATCACATAATACCTATATCTTAGTGATAATGCCTCTTCAATTAATGCTCACATATTTACATATATTATATCTTTATTTGATTTAATTGAACCAGTTATCTCACTTATCTGAAATGCAAGTCTGAAATTTACGACACCACAAATAACCAACTATCGTTCGAATTATTTCAGGCCACACATCAGTGCGTGAGAACCCCAGCATTGCTCGGAACGGATACAATAAAACCATTGGTATCCAGGGAAGATATATCGTGAAGGGGTTCAGCTCAAGAGGTTCAGCGGGAGACACATAGGAAGGGGAAAAATGGAAATGAGAGAATCAGCATAGGAGTCTCGGGAACCAATCTAAATCCTTGTATTGAGGACTGAATGAATAATGAATAATTCTCTGCGTGTCGTAATTATATTATCAACGATGAGCACACGATAGGCTCAAAATACTGATGTCACATTGAGTCAAAATCCAATACACGTAGGCCGGCCTACACTCGCACGTCTGGCCATTTTTTTTTTTTTTTTCGAATCCTACATATGTTTTTTTTTTTTTTTTTTTTTTTTTTTTTTTTTACTGCTTGAATTTTTGGCGTCAGTTGGACCAGCTGTTTTATTCGATTTCTGTTTTTCTCTCTCACTGCCCACGTACGTTGATCGTTAATAAAATTATTGGCAATTAATGGTCAATATTCGAGCGTTCTCTTCCGGGCATAATTTTTTCGGCGCTAATTGGAACAAATTTCATATAAAACTCTACAATATAGCAGTGGGTTTAGATAATGAATGGTATCATAACAAATCCGCTATCTACAAGCAATTGCATTGACAATTTATTTCGTAAAGCCTCAGTTTCCATAAAATGCCAATTATTAGAACTACCAAAAATACAATTGATAAATCAAATAAAAAAACGTAAGGCACATTAAAATGTCATTCGATGAGTCATTTATTGTTTCTTGCTTACATTTTTGAGTTTCGCAATTAGTTGAAAATTAATTGTACAAATTTATCTCCATTCCAAAAATAAATTATACCATGCTATAACTCGCCCAGCAATCTTTGAAAATATCAGCCGTGTGCCATGTGTTGTGTAGGTGTCGCGTGGGTCCTTTCGATATACCAGCTGGTATCTATAATTAATTAATACTGCTCATCTATAAATAGTAACTAGGCCTATTAACATTTGGAGTGATCAGGTGACATAACTTCTTCAAATGTTGCGCAATTTGTTCTACGTGCATCCAAGGCGTGGGCGTCAGTTATATATATTCATAGTGAGCTGTCAATATGGCTTTAGGCCTAATCATTGCGTTCATGCTTTCAATCTCACGCGACGTACAACGTGTTGATGAAATAGTGATACGTGAAAATATTGACCTCAGCTCACTCAAGTGATTTTGAAACATGTAATTAAATCAAGAAAATTGTATTGAATCTATTACATTATCCATGTTGTGAGTCATCATGTACATATTTTTACGCGCGTATATAACACACTGATCCATAAAAGTATTTGAGAAAATCACACAGATGCACTCAGGTATCGTCACCTAATTTATGTAACATATCGCATCATGAGGCAATGAGCTTCAACGTATTCACGGACATCTTACGCACAACCACAACCTCAATTGCGTCTGTAGCCGTTGGATAACATAAGTCTAATTGATAACTTTTGTAGCCAGCCGGGGGCCAAACAGACCACGCAAGCAGCAGTCTCATAATAACAGCATGATGTATACATGGACAGGGCGGCATACTGAACGGAAGTGGAATCTCCAGCAACTCAAGACAACTAAGTCTAGAAATCATATTCTGAGCACTTCATGTACTAGTAGGCCTACACAATTTAAGGTTATTTAAATATACGCAGGCCCGTAGCCAGCTTTCCACGAAAGGTCTTTTGTAAGATTGTGGACCCATGCGAGCATTAATGGAAAAATGCGATGAGAGTACGTATACCCATTTAGTGTTCTATCGAGATATTTCTCCTTATTATAAATTGCAATGTTGTGATGAAACAAAACAAAAATAAAGGATGTTACCGTGGGCCATTTTGGGACTCATGATCATTTGTATTTGGAAAAGCAGAACACGTGCATGCAAACAATCACCTTTTATGTGAGAATGCTGTCCAATTCTAAGCCTCTTGGATTGTGTGTTGCAAAAATGTGATTCCAAAATGCATGTAATTCCTTCTTGGCAATGTTGCAAATTACTTGAAAATGTTTCTTGCTTCCATAAAGTTGCAGAGTTATGGTTGATTTGCCAGAGCTCTCTGAGGTCTTTCAATCATTTCAACTGCAAGGTGCATGTCGATCTCGATCATTAACGCATGTTATCGGAGTGCTTATAATTATTTGCTGAGGGGAAGGAATCCACTGGCGATGAAATCATGGATGCGTTAAATACTAGGGCCCGATTCTTAAATCCAATTTCGCTAAGTTGCCTTTAGGCCTGTTGGCAGCCAGCCAACTGAATCAATTATTCGCGTTTCACGGACTGAAAACGCCGATAAAATCCCAATCGTAGATAGCGGATTATATCAAAAATGTTGATAAGAAAGTTTTTCATCTCTATTCGCGAAAAATATGCGACAATCGCTGTCATAACGCACTTTAAAAATTCAAAGCGTGAGGCGATTTCGTAACGGACTTAGGCCTATGTCCGCTATAGCTGATAGACTTCAGTCCGTAAGGACCTTAGGACGTCTTAACTAGAATTAAGAATCGCTTAAGTTGACCTGAGGCCGTAACTTGAATAAGTCCGTTAGCCAAGTCGACTTAATTTTCATTTAAGAATCAGGCCCAGGTGCTGCATTATGACGTTGAACTTAAATTTAGTGTGGATAGGAAAGCAAGTATTTTCAATCAAGATAGACGGTCAATACCTCTTCGATCTTCCATGAAAATTCTGTAAACAGAGGTTGGCAATCGTAATGTTTCTCCGCCAAGGGTCACCAATTGATAGACAAAGTGTAGTTTACAAGTGCGCACTCTGGTCTATCAGGGTTGACAGTGCCACTCGACCTAGATCAATTGGCACAATAACTTTTGCAAACTCTGCTAGATTGATTAAACAACCGTGTATGGAATGTATCGCTCAGAAACACACCCTCTGCAATACAGATGTATTTATTTCATGAAATATACTTACACAACATTAATCATGATATATGGATTCTAGAATATATACGATGCACACATATGCAATGCATATTGGCCGCGGCTGAGGGAAACATATAACTTTGATACATGTTCTAATAATCAATTGATAATTATAAGTTTATAACTTATAATTATCAATGTTCCATATTTTTTTTGTAGAGTATATATCAACGAAATGACAGAACCAACTACATACGTGTATGCTTGTGAATATTCGTATTTGGAGTGTAACTGAGTGTCCCGTAAAACAACTGATTCCACCTCGATGTGATCATACGAGTTGCATTTGGTTTCGTCTCATATCAACCGAAATTTCATGACCTCGTACTCATCCCATGTATGGCACCAAGGTAGTGCTAAATTCCCAGTGCAATTCTTCATAATGTTACAGTTATTTTATGGCACATTTGACGTGACATAATCATTACATGATGATGTCAATGTACGGCCTATCTTTTACCTTGACCGAGGCATCGTCAATTTCAACATATGCCTGGTCATTGAGGGGCTCGATATTACAATCATCCTTCAATGTGACATATCTGGCATCAGGCGAACTTGGAATTGGTTCTTCATACTTGAATACCTCATTCACGTCATTCGGTGCTGGCTCCACATACTCGTTGTTCTTTGGCTTCGGTGGCACTGATTCATACGCCGAATTTTCTTTCATTGGCTCCTTCTGCAGCTCAGTGTAAGGGGAGGGGTCTTGCCTACGTGTGATCTTCGAATACAGGTCGGAAGTGCTGCAATCCTTCACGGTCTGCACACTTTCGTTTTCGCAAGTTCCATTCGTTGTCAAGCAATTGGTGTCAGAGGTATCCTCTGATTCGGTGTCATCGCGGTTATCGCCGATTTCACCCTCAACCGGACTTCTTGGAACTGGCTCGCTGTACTCGTTGGTTCGTTCTGATGGCCCGGCTTCTGACTGTCTAGTTTCATACGCTGAGTTTTCCTTCATTGGCTCCTGCTGTAGCTCCGTGTATGGTGAGGGATCGACCTCCCCAGCTTCGAGTTTCAAGTAAACACCTTCATTTTCGTCCTGTGCTGTGTTACCTTCGCTTGATCTAAGAGGCGGAGGTATCGGTTGGGTACCAACATCGGTACTACTCCAGTGTCGAACTGAAGACGAAGTTGGCTTCTTGGTTTCCAATGGTTTATCTTTTGATCTGAACTTAGGAAAACATACAATGGCGATGGCTACCACAATAACCAACACAAATAGGGTGATGCCGAGGCCAAAGGCAAGTGCTAACATGCTTCCTGGCTGATCTGAAGAAAATAAAAAAGAGAAAGAAAATAATCATATAAGACCTACGGTTTTACTCAATTCCTCACCTATTCCCCACGAATACGGTAAATCAAGGGGGTTCGCTTGACAAAGTAGAGTTGATTGTTTCTCATATCGTGGGTGCCAATTGCACTCACTGAGCAGTAAATCGCCATCATCATAATCCAAATTAGCCATTAAGCGGATGCACTGTACATCATTTCCTCGGAATGAGTCCGCATAGTTCTGGAAGAAATTTCCATCATCTACTTCCAACTCGTTTATCCAGTTTGATCGAACACTCAAATGCAACGCCTCTCCTGATGCAGAACTTAAGTTGTTGGCGCTGAAACCATCAACAAAACAGCCGCTCACAATCAGAGAGTTAACTCCTCTGAATTTCGATATTTCCAGGTTCCCAAGTCGGCAATCTGAGAAGGACACGTTGAAAGGCGCCCCTCCCTGTGAACAAGTGAATAAGTTTGACGAAATCATTTCTGCTCGTCCTCTGATTTGGATTTTCCTGAGACGAGACAAAGAGCAGAAAATGTCTGGGTCCATAATGTGATGGAAACCTGTGCCCAATTGGTTCAGCTCTATGATTTCTGTGTCGCTGGGAAAGTTGTGTGGTAGCTGATTGCAGACTAGGTGACCATGTGTTTTTCTACAGACATCCTCCCAATCATAGCTACTGTGGCCATTTAGGGGCTGGCAAGTCTGAGTCGAGTTGCTTAGAGGAATTTCTTCGCCGTAAGGATTGGTGGCGATTGGAAACTTGTTGCATGCCATCGGATCCATAGGGTTGAGGTGAGCTCGCAGGTATGTTGCGTTGGATAGCATGTTGTGCCCCATGCAGCGCACAAAATTATTTTTGATAGACAATGAGCTCATTGCGAACAAACCACTCATTGCTTGTGATTCCAATACATCGATGTAGCAGCTTTCAATGTTGATATAATTCAGGTGCTGAACTGACGTGAAGGCTCCTTGGTGAATGTGTGCCACATTCAAATATTCTAATCCAACGGAATTGATGGCTTTAATGCCAGTGAATGCGTTCATGTGAATCGTGTCAACGTTGCTGAGCCAGAATGTCAGGGAAGACCGTCTGTTGTTCTTCATCCCAGAGAAGGCGCGCTCTTTGATGCTGTCAATCTTGGACAACACAAAACGAATGCTATCTACGTAGTTTGCCTGATAGAAAGTATTTTGATGAATGGTTCCAATCCACGTACGAACAAATTCAATTTGAATGTGTTTGAGGTTTGTAAATGCGTGTTCCTCCAAAACATTGATTCTGGCATTTGAGAACATGAGTGTGTTGTTCTTGTTTCCATTCAACGTTTTGCCTACTATGTTGCTGAAAGCGTTTGTCTTAATTTTAGAAATTACGCCTGATATCACAATGGATTTCACCCCGCGAAGCCCAGAGAAGACATCTTTGTCAATCTCATGGCCTTTCTTTCCGAAGTTCAGTGATAGATGCGCAGTGTCAGATGGGAATGACTGCGGGACGACATTGAATTCTGCACAAGCTACCACAAAATCATCAACTATGTCCGCGTGACAGACGCAAGAGTCGGGACAGGCTTCTTTCGACATTGACGCACTGCCAATGCTCCAAATGCATAACATCCAGATGAGAACCTGGGCGTCCATGTCACCTAGACAGAAAACAAACAATTCATTATGTACATGTGCATATAGGAGAATGGAACAATTAAACGTTAACATTAATATTTTCAGGGAATACATACCGGGATATTATAGATAAATTCCTCTGATCAATGTAATTGGATGTAAACGATTTACTATAGACATCTAATGATATCCAATTCGTATACTGACTAAGTACCTGCGGTAATTCATGGGTCAAAAGGCATTGGTTTTCTGCACCAATAATTCTCAAGGAAGTTCAAACAAATTATTATAGGTAGTGTACTTCTGATAATATTGTTTATTAGTGTTAAACCTCCAGTGTATAGTGGAGTGTTTTCTTTGTATCGTAAATCACGATCCAACTGAGTCATCAACCTCGGATTAACTTAGAAAGTTGGCGTGAGAACGTTCAAAATTCAGGAACCCATAAAGGTGCCTATGTAATCAAGTTGTCATGAATAAAGAGCAAACAAAGTGGCTCACGATTTCATTTTCATGATTTAAATCAATAGACCGATTTGATGGCATTTCCGGATAGATCGAGCTACATGCAGTTCCAGATAAAATCTGCACTAGTTACCCTCACTTGCTCTGTGAGGCAAGAAGTATGGACATGAGGCATAAGATTCTAATGTGCCTCCTAATAGACTCGGCTGGGTGATACGGGCGCTTGAACAGACGCCCTGGACCGGGTTGTCCCTCCACTCTCATCAATATATCTGAAGGGTTCTTTATATCATACTGAAATAAGCAGTAGAACATGGCGAGCGTTGTTCGCAAAGTTCTCCTTTTAACATAGAACGCGTAGCCTAATCACAGATAGTGGCTTGGGTATGGATTAGCTTTCTAGATAAAAATTGCAAGCACTGAATTTTCCAGAAAGTCACGTGATACCCTCAGGCGTCAATTTGAGTGGTCGTTGTACCCACGGAGTTCAATTTAGTACCCCTCGACCAAGGTTTGTACCAAAACATACAAATTTGGACCATGTTGGTAATTTAGTTTCCTTTTTTATTTTATTTTATTTTATTTTTTTATTTTTTTATATTTTGTATTTCGTCAAAATGTGGCACGCTCCTGCACGATTAACGTACTAATTCTAAATCGATTTTAGACCATAAATCATATCGACGAAAACCTAAGATATTATTCCGTAGACGTATCAAAGCTATGAAAAATAGGTACGTTTGTAACATTTTGATGAAATTCTTATAAAATAAATGGTCAAATGAAGCCCAGAAGAGGGGACTAGTACTGGCCTAAATGTATGTTCGTTTTGGTCATTAAACACTAATATAAACTAGGAAACATTGAACAATACAATAATTTGTTAAACACATTTTCAAGTTCATTCACATGTATGGGCCAAGTTTTATTCAAATGAATATGAATCCCAATTTAAGTATAGGTATAACTACCCCGTACTCCCTTAAAAGTGCACGCAGCAACCAGGGAAATGCTAGGGAAGTAACAATTAAAGCTACGGGTGATCTTGTGAATAGTTTCTAGATCTAACCTCCAAATTTCACGTTTCTATAGTATTGTGCGTTCTATGTTAGACCGAGTCCTTTCGTAAAAGCAATCATATTCAACAAACGTGGGGATGCGTGCAAACAAAAAGTTCGAAATTGCCCCCAAAAATATCATATTATTGTGAACAATTTGCTACCTTCAGTTTTTAAATGCCTCCACAGCCAGCAACAGTACTTGGCCATGGCCTAGGGATGCTGGAAGCAGGTATCTCCATCACCCGGGTAGCACAGACACTTTCAATTGCTAAACATAGTAAACAAGAAGTATCCGTCGCTAACGGGATACGTTTGCAGAAACCGGAAATTTTGATGATCACCCGAGGTATAGGAGACCCAGAGTGACGACAAGGAGGCAGGATAGGATGATCCAGAAAATCCACTTCAGGGACATGTTTTGTACAGCTGTTCAAACAGTTGCATGCCAGGAAGGTGCCCATGGATGTCTTATCAGTGATTCTACTGTTCGTGGACGTTTGCTTGAAGAGAGGCTAAAGTGTCGTCGACCTTTCTGAGGCATACACTAAGGAATCGCTGGAAGGGGACGACATCCAAGTCACGGCTCGAATAACGAACTTATTCTCCCGATCTAAGTCCCATTCACCACCTCTGGGTTGAGTTGGGGCGTCGAGTCATAGCCATGGGACCCACAGGGAGTCTTAATTACCAGTTTGTTCTGGTTACATGAAGTGCCTATGCAGCCTTCTAGACAGTATATAATAATAATATAGACAGTAAGTATCCACTGCATTGAGTTTGGTCCAAATCTGCTTGCTTACTGGTAAAACCCCCTGTGATGGGACCAGGAAACATTCATCAGTTGTGGGAGAAAAGAGGAGCAGGTCCAGAAAACCCATTCCATAGACTGGTTGAAAACGTGCGTATATGAGATGTGCAGCGTGCATCCGAATGAATGGAGGCCACATTGAATATCGAGGAATGTGTGTTGTGTTTTTTTTTTCCATCATGAGTCATGTTTCTACATTAATATTCACACTTGCAAAATTTAAACCTGACCCCACCCCCCCCCTGTGTCTTTATTCCGCCGTTATTGCTCTCCAATAACACTCATCTGTCAAAATTTTCGGACACAGGTTTGAAAAAATATTTGACTTGCACAGTGCCAAATTTGAGTTCATTTGACCGTAATCTCACTTCCCCAGACATATAATTATGCATAAGTTACTTTCTTTTGACTTTCAGTATATACTCGGCCTAACATAGAACGCGTTATCACAGAAAATTTATAATTGACTTAAAATATAGGTCAGCTTTTCGGATGAAAATTGCAAGCACAGAATTTTCCAGAAAGTCTCTGGCACCAACTTGACTGATGCAGAAGTCAACATTTTGTCAAAATGCGGCTGCGTGGCCATTTGATCGAATGATGAAAAATGGACAGGTATTTTTTTATGCACCTTCCTAGCTCAAGTTTCGTGGTAACTACATTTTCTGTAGACAAAATTCCATTTAATTTCCATCACACCAAAGCCAATTATAGATAGAAAATGTCCTCAATTAAAATCAGCGATTAGGTGTTGCGAGAAAGTGTTATGAGAGGCCGACAAATCAAACGATTAGCACCCCAAATGAGCTTTTGTCGGTGATATTAATAGAAGTGCGATCTATCATAAACTAATTGCACCAGGGAAATAACAAAGCTACGTGTGATCTTGTGAACAGTTCTATCTAACCTCCAAATTTCATATCTCTAGTACTGCGCGTTCTATGTTTGGCCGAGAACTTTTCGAACAACCCTTGTATATATATTATGTACTATACATGCATATATGGTTATGAACTTTCGATTGCTCATTTTGCATGGGAAATAAGTGTGCAGATAATACTATTAGATCGCATGCGTTATTTCAACTGTGTTCAACTAACCTGGAAAATGCAGACAGCAATGTCTTCAGTCAACAACCGAAATCTGCATGCGAGTGACTGTCACGATCGACATGTATTTACCCTGGGAATGAGGGTGTTCAGCCAGGCGTCACTTTCTTCTTGAAGGGTCGCTCGAGCGAAGCACTCCAGTGAAGACGTGCCTCAGTGCGACATATGCCTTAACGGAATATAAATTTTACTTACTGGAGTTAGGCCTACTGGTAGAATAAAGGCACCGAGCCGACTGAATCGTTGCTGACTGCATTATTTGCATGGATGACTGAGCGAATTCAAGTACATGTATAACATAATTGCAAACTGCATCTGCGTGCATGCCAACGCCACTGAAATACGACAGTGGCTTACGCCCATGTCCCGAATCGGTGCAGGATCAGCACTATTGTGACTATATATAATATATACATGTATAGTGCCAAAACGAGCATCCCGGACCACAATCCTGCGTAATCCGGCATGCACTCTGTGGGACTGCCGTTTTAATCCGTGTTTATATATATGGGACTGGGGCATGAGTTTGTTGGTTATAATATCCATCTATAAAGTCACAATGTGTGTTCTATAATATGTCTGCCAGCATTACACGTACGCCCTTTATGGCTTTCATTTATTTATTTATTTTTTCTTGACAAACGAAAGCTATCGGCTTAGCAAGCCTGTCCAGGTATCAACATAGCTTCACTTGAGTTGAACTCTCCTCCTAGCCATTATATTATCATACAAGTAATTGGAATGTTGGAGGCTCGGCTCTATTGAGTGGAGAGTGTTGATCATATATAAATGCTGCAAGGAAGTATTTTTTCAACAAAGGCAATGAATTCATTCAGATCCCACCCAGTTCAGATGCTTTTCAATTGCATTTACTATATGTGCTGTCCATCAAGTATGTTGTACTTTTTGTGTAAATTTTCCAC
>KB311061.1:969814-1017345 GCA_000328365.1 Capitella teleta
GGGAAGGACTCCTTATTCAGGATCCCCTCATGCCAAGTCCAAATGGATGGGGATGACAGCGTCCTGGATCATCATTTTGTGCCTCACTATTATATACATCATTCCCCCTGATCTGGTCATCCATACCTGACTTGCACCGGATAGCTCAGTGGGTTAAACCGCTGACTACAATCCTATGCCGACCATGGGGGTCGAGGTCCCGGGTTCGAGACCCGATAAGGCCACGGGCGTTATGATTGTGAATTATAATTGTAATCCAACTGCGTAACAAGGCATATATATACGGCATGATAGATATAATATATATATATATATTAAGCCATATATATATATAAAATAATATATAGGCCATAAATATGGCCTATATATATATAGGCCATATATATATAGCATATATATATATATATATATATATATATATATATATATATATATATATATATATGCCTTGTTACGCATATATATATATATATATATATATATATATATATATATATATGCGGAAATAGATGTATAGTAGATACATTCTGATGTATAGAATAAAGATATTCTGATACATCAGAAATACATCAAATGCGAGTTATATTGATAAAATACATGCAACTATTCTCTATTTAGTTAATCATCGAATATATTGCCGTATAATCATATTTTCGTGGTCAAATTCGAATTGCTCGACCCCGAATCTATAATGTTGGATAACAAACTTAAAAATTTGGGATCAATAATTGTGATTTCATGGCCGGGTACTTAAGGCGTCTAAAGAATGTCTTGTTTGAGACGTCTTCTAGCCGACTATATACGAGACGTCTGAAAGCAGTGGAAATTTACACGACTTTTTGTCGGTGTATTGGGTTCAGATTTTAGAGACATGTTGAATAGTTTTGACAGATCGTCGAATTCTGATCTAAAGAAGAAGGCAAATAGGTCAGACTTGTGACGTGAAGCCGATCAACAGGCGACCAATTAACATTGTATTTTCATGTTTTGTTGTTGTATTTTATACATTTATCTGATATGCCGGTGGAATAAGCATGTGAGTGAATGTTATATCTACGTCATTACAAAACAATTCTTCCTTCTCTTATCCCACAAACACGCACGTCACATTTATAGGTCACAAAATAAATTAAGCACATTCTCTAAGCCATCATATGGTCATCATATGGTCGGTTTGACGTCAAATGACGTCATGACCATAATGCGACGTCGCAGCGACGTCGCACTGACGTCATGTGCCCACTACATTATTGATTAATTAAAATTGCTAATTACGCAATGTTATGAGATATAACTGAGTTGAATAAGGTGGATTCTTCCCTAGGAGGTACAAACCATTCGGAATATATAAAACTCATTTCCATACAGTGGAACCGCGATATACCGTCAATAGCTATAACGACGGCCGCGCTTAACAGCAGCATTTAGCCGAGCTGTGACGAATCTATATCCATGTTAAAGGGAGGGAGAACTGGTTGAAAATGGACTTTGAGTCGTTATTTGATGCACCAAAGATGATTCTTATGCCTGGCCCACACAAGGAATAGCATCGCTAACGATTTCGCGGGAGATATAATGCTAATTAGGCGTGACGTCAGTCGCTGTGATGAAACACCGAGTTCCCCATCTTTTACAATGGGCCTCGTCATATCACCGTGTCCTGCGACTAAACCCCTTGATATTTTTTTATTTTCTTTTCGGAAATAGATAGAATAATCATTTTGCCACCAGTCAGGCGCAAACAAAAAATATTTTTCGCTATTTTTCTTATTTTAACAAGCGATTTTCTAGGACACCTACCACGTTTCTCATCCTGAAACAGTAAAAAGGTCAGCCAGAGTGCACCACGCATGCGCTTTCGTTTCGTAAACAACAAAGATGTTCTTTTATGGCGAAGATGCTCTGCTCTGATTGGCTGAAATCGATAGCTTCACGAGGGGAACGGGACCAATCAGCCATCAGCCAAACCAAGCCATCAGCTGACGTTTGCCTCCTATACTTCGCAATGGAAGCCATTCTCCCATAGGCGCAATGCTAACCCCGATATTCGGAATGCATTATTTCCTTACGCTTGCATCCAGGCAGGGTGTTCTTGGCACGGAATGCTATCAATTGGTGCTATGAGTCAATAGAACATCACTTAAAATTTAGTTCCCCATCCCTTTAAGCAACTCGTTATAACAGAATCCTGACAATGACTATGATTTATGTCTAAAATTGCCTTTTTATACCGACATCGACGCTGACTTCAGTTTGATTGACTTAACTGTTAACCGACGCGTTAACGCGTTAAAGCTCCCAGCTCCGAGTGCGGAGCTGTCCTTTCAGCCTATATTCATAATTCATGGCCACGAGTTACTATGTCGTGCGCACGAGATAAAAACATCTTTCCACAATAATGTCCTATCCCGGCCACCGTAGAATATTACAAATTTTTGCGCGATTCCTACGTGTGTTAGAGAGAATATTCATTACAAATTTAGTTCGCACGATTTTACTCCGTGTGATTAAGCAACATGTGTTCGTCGATGCGGTGGTAGGGATGTTTGTTTTGATGTAAAATCAACACGTGAATTCACTTACAATCGTCAGAGAGAACAAAAGCACGCGAATTCTTCAATTTTATCAGGTATGTAATACTACTAGTGTATTATAGACCACGCTACGGCTTGGGGAGCTAACTGTCACACTGAAAGACTGATAGTCACATAATCAAATGATAATGATAGTGACTTATCAGCTTATATAGTGATAGTTACATAGTTGATAGTATCATAGTATCATAGTATCAGTCATTCAGTGATACACTGGGCTGCCTAGCAATAAATAATGATACATTGTAACACTACAGTACAGTAACAGTTATGACCGATACAGTGCTGAGTGCATGATTATGATACTGACTAGCTCCCCAAGGGTAGCGGAGTAGTTCCCACACACGTTGTGTGTGCACTACGCTACGGCTTGGGGAGCTAGATACTGACATAGGTATGATAGGATGCTCATAATGAGATGATGATGATGATGATGATGATAGGCCATACTTACTGATTAACTCACTTGTTGGCCATACTCCATAGGCCGCGATAGGCCTACTCAGTAACTCACCCACCCATAGCGGATAGCCTGAGACTGAGGCCTCGATTTTTAGAAGCCTTTGCCCGAAATGATGTTTATGAAGGTTCCAAGTATTTCAGAGCCATGCATGTAAGGTAGAGCCTGGTACTAAATTGCGTCCGAAACCAGTCCCATAAACTAGGCTTGGGCGATAAAAAATAAAAATTATCGCGATATCGATAATTATTGCGATAATTATCCGCGGAGCCAGAAAAGCAAGGAAATCAGTTGTAACATCTCAAAACACAGTTATTTTCATGAAATACCTTTAATGACATTAACTTGAATGGAAAAATGAAAAAAAACATAATATCTTGGATAAGATAATGAAAAAATGAAGAGAAGAAAAAATTACTGACGTTCAACTTTGGCATTATGAGCTAGAAAAATGAGCTGGTTAACCTTTTCTGGCTTGAGCAACGCACGTTTACACGTAACAAATAACGATGTTGCCACCAGTGCACGAATCTAAATTCTGCCATGCGACGCATAACTGACACTTCGCACACAAATTTCCCATGATAGAATCCCATATACGTAATGAATTTGAAATCATAACGCTCCCGACTTTTCGCGCGCAAATCTCCCATTATAGAATCCCATATACGTAATGACTTCATATAACAAGCACATGCTATGTGCGTTATGTTATGAAGCCGGAAGCCTAAAGTAGGTCACATCTCCGAGCATAGCGGACGATCGATATTTTTCAGGGAAAGTAACGGAAAGTGCCGATTAACTTCGGGTATCTTTGCAATAGAATCTATCTGCAGACGTTTAAATCCCCCAACAGAGTTCGGCAGGTTCAAAACAGAGCTGAGGCTAAAAATAAACGACCACATGACTGGAAACGGAAGCCTAAAGTAAGTCACATCTCTGAGCATAACCGACGATCGATTTATGTTACGGAAAGCAACGGAAAGTGCCGACTAACTTCGGGTATTTTCGGAAATGACTATTGTCGTGATTAGCAGTCAGAAGGATCATAACGCATCACGACACAGTGCAGTGCGCAAGCGCTGAGTGACGTCACTAGCAAAATGGCATTTGTTTACTTCTCCATGAAGTGATTTTTTTGTGCGAGTTTTGATGAATGTAAGTTGAACATGATGACACAGGCTCATATTGTTTTTTCTTGGAGCATAAATTTACCATCTAACGTCTGGAGGGCTTAAACACACGAATATGTCGGATAATATTCTAGTTGTATCATGAGATCGGGTGAGCGTGGAGCCTCACAGTCAGTATACGGCCAATGTAGTGGTATACCGTCGGGTGAAGTACCTAGACCTCACCCGATTTATCTGTGCTAGTCTATCAATATGAAGTATGATCATATCATACTCAATACACTTATACAGTTAACAGTATGTGATGTATGTCTGAGTATCACTTGCACAGCTAACACACTGAAACCCTGAACCTTAGGAAACTGCCAGTTCCCAAGGTTGAACATTCCCCCTACATGGACAATGTAGTGTAACCACTGCTTGTGTCACATTTGGTTATTTGACCTATTGACACGGTCAATTGTTGCCTGAGTCTTGTTGAATTACTAGTTTGCCTGAGTGTTGTATAGATAATTGGCACGACTTAAGTCATTTCATCACACAGAATTTGTTTTAAGCAAGATTTTCTCTTCAGAGCTAAATTTACAATGGGGTTGACAAAACAATACAGACGCTATGAAGCAGCTGGATTGTTTGGCGTGGTCGGAGGATCTTGGGCTGGTGTGAAGCAAGTCAGCTATCGTGGTATCCATGGGAAGTACGTCGCAGTTGGTGCTTGTGAACACACGTTCATCTGGGATTTGCGTACTGGCGAAAAAGTATGCTTCATTGAGTGCATCCATGATATTTAATTCTGTTCTGTTTTTGATAGGTGTTAACACTTGAAGGAGAGAAGCATCAGGTTTCTTGTCTAAGTGCTTCCCCCGATTGCAAGCATTTAGCTGTCGGCTATAGCGATGGCTCCATCAGGATCTTCAATTTATCTACAGGAGAATTAGCCATCACATTTAGCGGTCACAAATCGGCCGTGACGACCATGAATTATGATCACCAGGGAATGCGGCTGGTTTCTGGAGCCATGGTTGGCAGGATTTTCATCTTTTCTTTTGTGTAACATTCTTGATTTGTGCTTTGCAGGACACTGAAGTGATTGTATGGGACATTGTGAATGAGGCTGGTTTGTATCGACTGCGTGGCCACAAAGGAGTTGTCACTCAGGCAAAGTTCCTTAAAACCTGTGATGTGCTAATCACCAGGTATTCTTATGTTCATTCAAATACACTCAGGCTCATAAATTCTCTCATAGTTCTAAAGATACGTACATCAAATTCTGGGATTTGGAGACTCAACATTGCTTTAAAACTTTAGTTGGCCACAACACAGAAGTGAGTTGCTATTGTTTAGATGCATTTGATTGGTTTTTGTTCATTTTGTCACTTAGGTTTGGGATTTCATTGTGTGTAGAGACGAGAGCCTGCTCATCACTGGTTCTACTGAAATGGCCATTTCTTTGTGGAAGCTCTCTTATGATACGGTGAGGAATGTAATTTTTGTGGTTGTGCATTGATAATTTCTGTGTTTTAGGAAGATGAGCCGGTTGCTAAGAAAATGAAAACTGATGAGGGAGACGGGGAGGATGGTGAAGATGATGATGGATCAGTGAGTTTTATTGTTTATTTGTTAACTTTAATTCAATTTGATTTACAGAATATTCTGCAATGTGAGCGTTTGGGTGCAGTACCCCGCCATGGAAAAGGTCGTCTTGTTAGCATGGAAACTGACTCAGCTGGAACTCTGCTCGGTTTGCATGTGAGGCTCCGATATAGAAAGGAGAGGATTTTGCTATCTCATCTTATCTGGTTCCCAGGGAAATGATACAAGCATTGAGTTCTATAAAATCCTGAATGATGATGAACTGAAAAAGCTGAGGAAGAAAATGGAGAAAAAGGCCAAAAGGAAAGCAAGGTTGGTGGTTAACAGAATCGTAGATTACAATCAGATATAATTTTTTTTGGTATTCCACAGAGAAGCGAGCGAGGATGAATCAAGGGTTGATGTAGCAGTTGCACCGGAGAACATTCTCAGAAGACTGACCAGTGTCCGAATGGCGGGCAAAGTCCGCTCTTTCCAGTGCCTGCTGGAGGACAACACCACTGCCAGGGTAGGCAGGTGGTCCGGATTTACTCCCTGTCTATTCTGCTTCTTTACAGGTTGTTTCTCTTCTGACGAATAACGTTCTGCAATCGTGTACCATTGACCTAAGCGAGAAGAATTGCGAGCCAACGGCCGTCAGCAAGTTGAACCAACCTGGCCACCGCACTGACGTACGCACAGTATGCTTCAGCTCAGACAACACTGCCATTCTTTCTGCCAGCAGTGACTCTGCCAGAGTGTGGAACCGGTTGGTTTTCTGTTGAGTGTTTTTTCTTCCTCTTGTTTTATTGCTTTTTTTTGTCCGTCTCCAGCGACACACTTCAATGTATCCGTTCTTTGACCTGTGAATATGCGCTGTGCTCTTTGTTCACCCCAGGGGATCGCCACATAGTTATAGGAACTAAGGTGCGTTATTGCTGGCTCTGAAGAAGTTTTTGTTTAACGTCTGGGTGTTTCACAGAGTGGGAAGCTGCAAATCTTTGACATTGCCAGTGGCACGTTGTTAGAGGCCATTGACGCTCACAGTGGCTCAGTGTGGTCTGTCTGCCTGTCACCAGATAAAGTACGTGTGTTTCCTTTTGCGTTTCATCCATATGTTTTTTCCGTGTCACTCGTAGAGGTCAATTGTGTCTGGAAGTGCAGATAAAGAGGTGAAATTCTGGGATTTTGAGCTCATTACAGACGCAGATTTTTCCACCACCTGGTCTGTTGTTTTTCATTCCGTTGCAGCAATTGTTTCTATGTCTCATTTTTTTCTGCCAGTAAGCGCCTCACCCTGGTTCACACGAGAACGCTACAGATGTCTGAAGACGTCCTCTCTGTGAAGTTTGGTTGCGACGGGAAGTTCCTGGCCGTGGCTCTGCTGGACAACACGGTCAAAGTCTTCTTTGTTGACACTCTCAAGGTTCAGTCAAAGGTCACTTTACCAGCGATTTGCACCTCTGGTGTTTCTCTTGCAGTTCTTCCTCTCCCTGTATGGCCACAAGTTGCCCGTTCTTTGCATGGACATTTGCACAGACGGCAGTCTCATTGCGACCGGATCAGCTGACCGTAATGTCAAAATCTGGGGCATGGACTTTGGAGACTGCCACCGCTCACTCTTTGCTCACGACGACAGGTTCGTTAGGAAAATTGTGAATTGAAATGTCCTAATTTTGACTCTGGTCTTTCTTAGCGTGATGTGTTTGCAGTTCGTTCCCAAAACTCACATGTTTTTTACTGGAGGCAAAGACGGTAAAATCAAACAGTGGGATGCTGACACCTTTCAGCAGATTCAAATGTTGGAGGTAGGGGCTGCGGTCTTCAATTGATGACCGTCTCTTGACATTTGTTCTGCAGGGCCATCATGCTGAAGTGTGGAGTCTGGCAATCAGCACCAGCGGCAACTTTGTGGTTTCTGCTGCTCACGATAAATCTCTGAGGCTGTGGGAAAAAACCATGGAACCACTAGTGTTGGATGAGGAGAAAGAAATGGTGAGATTTCTTCTAGTAATTGGGTTCATGATGAGCACTTGGAAATTGACAGGTCCTCAGTGGAGGGAGGGGAGGCATTGTGTCTTCACTGTTTCGTTTATTGCTCTTTTGTTTCTAATTATCATTATTTTTACTGATTATTTCTCCATTTGTGCAGGAAAGAGAGAAAGAAATGGAGGAGAATGTGGGAGAGCAAGCTGTGGTGAGTGGTGCATTCTCCAGTTGAGCGAATGTCTCAATATTTGTTTGTCGTTTGAGGTGGCTGGAGAGACCAATAAAGAGACGGACATTGCTGGAAAAAAGACTCCGGAAACTGTGAAAGCCGTACGTGGCATTCAGTCTTTAAGATCATTGTAATTATATGTATACTTTTCATAGACTGAGCGTTTAATGGAAGCATTGGAGGTTTATGAAGAAGAAATGACCAAACTGAGAATTTACGAAGAGGACTGCCTGGCAGCTAAGAAGGAGGTACGAACATTTGACCTCTGACCCGAGTGTATGTTAACTGCTCCTGTTCTTGTGACTAAGTTGAAGAAACCAGGTCTGCACCCTCTTTTGCAAGCGTTTGGCGTTACAACTCCTTCAATGTATGTCTTGGAGGTGATAAAGAGAATCAGATCAAGGTATGAAATACTTCACATAATCTTGTTGTTCAGTTTGGAAATTTTATTTTATTTGTCTTATTGTCAAAGCTACATGTGATAAAGTAACACCTGACATCATTTTATGGGGGTTTTATGACATCATTTGTAGCTCCACTAGCGGCAAATATGTGAACCAAACCGATTTGGCGGGAGAATTAGAACCACTGAATATACTCTGTTTGTGTCTCTTTTATACCATGAAAATAATGTCAGGCAATTATTATTTTGCACTGGAATGATTAATCAGTGTGTATATTTCGTGATTTGGCATTATATACTGGCATTACGGTAGATTTTTAAGTTAAAGGGAGAAATCAAGCACTGTTATTGCTGCTAAAAATACCTTGGCGCTAGTGGTGGGCATAAGTGAGATTTGGTTTGAAAAAGGTGGGGTGGGGTTGTAATAGGGAGCATGGTTGTAACCGAGGCAATGCGGTAATTATAATTATATTCTTATAATTTATTTCATTAAGTGAATTGGAGTCGAGTCTGCTTGTTATGCCGTTTTCTTACGTCACACGGCTGCTGCCTCTGCTGGAGGAGTTTGTTCGATTGAAGAATGCGACTGAATTGACATGTCGCTGTTTGCTTTTCCTTCTCAAGTGAGTTATTTGGTGAAGCGAGTGGCATTAAATGTTGCGGATTCTCTTAACAGGATTCACCAGGGACAGGTCACCTGCAGCTCAGACCTGCTCCCAGTGATCGATGCTTTGAGAAAATCCACAACAAAAACTGTGTCTAAGACTAAGGTAGGATAGGGGCCGGAGTTTAGCGGTGTGCTCAAACAAGACTTTTGTTTTGTTTTCCACAATAGGATGGGATCGGATTCAATCTGTCTGGATTGCGTTTCTTGCAGCAGATGTTGGAAGAGAAAGATGAGGTGATGATGTTTGTGGATGCCACCAACCGCATGGCGCAGAAGAAGAAAAAAACCAAGAAGAGAGCCATTCTCAGCATCAGAACTTGAAAATAAATCTTATTTTATGCATTTACAACGTGATGAAGTTCGGAATTTTTCATTCCAAATGCAGTAGATGATGTAGCTCAGGGAGTACGTCAGCATTTCTAGAATGTTCGACACCAATCGGAAATAACGATACGCAGGGTCGTAAACGCTGCATTCGCCAAACAGAGAGCGGAACACGCCAGGGCAAGAGAAGGCGGCTGGAACGTGGGCCAGCAGCAGAGCCACACTAATGCAGATCAGCATGAGGGTGAGCGTTCGTTCATGCCTCTGGCGTCTGGCGGAGTCTTCACTGGGAAACGTGCTGTTGTGACGCAGCTTCACAATGTTGTGAACCAGAATGCAGTTGGTGACAGCCACTAGCACTGTGGGGAGGAAGTGTGCCAAGGACACGCGCACCCATGAGAACGCCTGGAATTGGTGCTCATCCAGCAGACCCAGGAAGTCGAGGATGTTGTCTTCATGGCCGTGGTTGATAAACAAGTAGGGCGAGTTGAGTATTGCTGAGAGTGCGGCTAGTGCGCCCAGGCAGACACGGTGAGATGGCGTAGGGATCCTGACGCCCATCAGCATGCAACAGCGCAAGATGGACACCAGCATTGTGCTCCACAAACTGCACGTGGATGTGAAGTTGCTTAGTGGAAGGAAGATGTGGTGTCGGTAGATCTCACTGAAGGATGTCCAGTCGTCGGATCGATCGCTGCAAGTGGAGCAGCGGAGAATACCCACAGGGGCGACAAGCAGCAGAGTGAGCATGTCCATCAGCGACCTGAACAGCAGATGATACCGGAAGACCACGGAGGGAATCTTCCAGAAGGAGATGGCGGCGAGCAAGTTCAGCACAATCCCACTTACACAGATGGCAGGCAAAATGAACACGTATCCCACATCCTCCATGAAGAGAATCTCATGCGGCAGATCTTGCGTGGAAGGACAACTCTCGTTCATGCTTGCTGAGATTCTGTCAATGCCAACCACGCATTTAAATAATGTCAGCTATTTAATAGCGCCACAGCCCTACTAGTCAAGAGGCCTTGCAATTCTATCCACGCAGGAATGCCTTTGTGATAAGGCACAAGTGCCTCCGACGTCGCCTTCTTTCATCTGAAGGTGACTTCGTCTCAATCAAAGCTATTCCATGGAAGCGCTCTCGGTCTCCAAGTGCTGACGTATGCATGGTCTCATTAACCCCACTCCAAGCAAATGTGCAGAAGCCACTTTCTTGTCATATATTCATCACTGTTTCTATACTTACCCCGTTATGTCTTGTGGACTGCTGGAATGACCCAACGCAATTGTGTACTCGGAAGATGCAATGGATTTTTTCATACTGATTAAGTTATTACCTGTGTGAAATGTAGGGAAGACGAAAAAAAGCCATGCATTATTTTGTGGCAGTTATTTATTAACAAAATTATACCTTTGTTCCAAACATGCACGAAGGATGGTTTCAATGGTTGTAATCAGCAACATGGAAACATAGCTATTTAAAATGCAGCACTTAAAAAAACAAGAGAAGAAAATGCTCAGTAATAGAATTGGAGTAATCCAAGTGCAAAATATCAATACACATGTACATCTAGCTGATTATTAAAAAAAAAAAATATTTTCCATGAATACATCATTTGTTTGGATATAATCGAAGATTATTATGTACAATGCACGGAATTCAACAGAACACAATTGACAAAACAAATTGCAACGGGGAAGTGAATGTGACCTTGATTATTTTGAGGATAAAAGTTCAGAAGGGAAGCAATTTCAGAATCGTCAAAACAGAAGAGTTCTATCGTTTAAAGTGTTCAGCTAAAAATGAGCATTTTATACATCAAAGAAGGGGTTTGCATAGGGGACATAAGTCCTGGTGAGGGTATTGCGCTGGATTCAATGGTCAAGGTTATGACGCTATATCTAGGTCATTCATGTTGAAACGGGAGGCAAGATTTTCAAGAAGAAAAACCAAATCAGCTTCCTGAGAAATGATTTACGAAGTTGATTCTCTTGAATATATTTACAAAAAAATAGAAATAAAATAAAAACTTGAAATACTAAGAATTGAATAACTTTCATCACATTTATTTAACTAGAGATAAGAGATTCACTTGTTTGGGTATGAGTGATACGCAGGATAGATGTAAGGAAAAAGAAAAAGAGAAGTAGCAGGATTCATGTCATGATCAAGCTATAAATTAAAAAGGATTTCGTTCTGTTTTGTACAAAAGAGATCAGAATTGTGATGCCACAGTGTTTGAAGTGAAAAGGTTATTATTTTGATTTAAGAATTAGCAGACCTCACACATTCACTGGTATATCAAGCACGGAGGTTGCGTAATTTTCAAGATATCGGTGAAGCTCATGAAGATTTAGCACTCGAAATCGCAGAGAGATTTTCACACAGGTTTTACAGCATAGCGGTAAAATTGAAAGCAAAACACAAGAAAATGAAAAATAAAAACAATTAGAAGAAGCGAGAAGCAAAAAATTCTTAAGAACAATTAAAGTACCCTAAATAAGAAGGAAAAAAACCCTATACTTTGAGGAGGAGGAGGAAAAATGTTGAATGATATGCATATTGATGAAGAATGCAGGAGAATTCCACAGATTGATTTTTCATTGGAGGGAAAATTGAAGGAATTCAGATCTGAATGAGAATATAAAAACATGAAGGGGGGGGGGCGCTATACCCTCCTCTGTTGGCCTTTCATTTCATAGCTTGTATACGGAGGCGGCTGGCTGACATTGGCTCCACCCTGGTGGGCCCCTCCCCTGCCCCTCCCAGGCGCTGGTCCCGCTCGCGACGGCCCAGCGATATAAGCGGGTGGAGGACCCTGGAAAACATTTATTAAATATTGAAGAAAGAGGAGAGGCAGTCAAGTACCTGTTGTCTTCTCTGTGGTTTCAGAGTGAGTTTACGCGCTTTGGGGGCATTGGGGTTACTGCTGGGCGTATGCACCGCGCACAGGTGAATGAAGAGCCCCATACAGATGACCAGAGCCAGGCCCATGAGCAGGACTCCCCACCAGTATGTCTGCAAAGAGAAACCATCAGATATGGACTCAAATGAGTCGATTAGACGTTCAGAACTCACGATGATCCAGTCCTTGATGGTTCTAAACGTCTCCTCGTTGAAGAGCAGGTTCTTCAAGCGTGCAAGCGGTCCATCCGCGTCTACTCCGCGGCATTTTTGGAAAACGTCACAGAAACCCATGAAGTTGTCGCAAGGGGCACCTGATGAAACGCCGAGTGAAAGGCGGATGACGACACGAATACTGGTGTCCTACCTGGCATGAGTTTGATATTATCTTTATCAAATTCTGCTAAAATATCTTTGAGGGGTTTATTTTCTGTTTTTTCCAAAGCGGTTTTGTCTCCTGTGCTCACACACTCCCCAGTGTCCGGATCTACATGTCAAGAATCGATAAAAAAAACAAAAAAACAACGGCACGGCATAAGGAGAACTGACTTTGACATGCCACGTAGCACATGATGCCCTTATCAAAGCCTTTATCATTATCAGGTGCCGTGATGTAGCACTGTTCCCATCCAGGGTTCTTCTCACAAATCGATCCAACGCAAATCCCACCCCGACAGACCTGCGTGTGATCATTACAAGCGGTGAGATTGGCTTTAGCAGTAGGTATCGGACAAGAGGCGTCCATTCCGTTGCACACAGCCTGCTCGCTGCACTCATTCTCAGTGCTGCACACAAATCCCTCTGACTGCGGTACTTTACTGCAATCGGATTTACAGCAGGGTCCCTGGCTGGGGCTGCAGAAAGATAAAAAGAGTTTTTTTTTTTTTTATTGTTGAGAGAGACGATGAGGGATGCCAATTACCTGCACTTGGCCGTGGGTTTGAGCGTGCACTTGTTCTGCGTGTCCTCATTCGGGAAGCAGCACTGATCGGTCTTGTTGCAGTCTTCTTCAAAGCCACAGTCGCATTCCTCGTCTTTTTCACGAATCGCATTGCCGCAAAAAGCGGTCTGAGATTCCACAAAACAGTTGTATTTGCCTTTATCTGTGATTCAGAAATTAATTGATGTCAAGATATACTGAGGATTGAACTCACTGCTGGCAGGGTTCAGAATAGCGTCCACCACAAGAGTAATATTGGAGATGCTGCACTGAGAGAATTTACTGTTGTTTGGACGATCGCCACTAGTGGCACTGGCAAACATGATGAAGTTGCCATCAGCTGCGTTGGGGTCTTCAGTCGTGGGCACGCAGTCAATTCCACTGTCATGCTACACAAACCATTGATGCATACAACACACCTCAATCGCACTCACCGGAGATCCAAAGTTATGGCCCACTTCATGAGCAAAGGTCAGAGTTGAGACTTTGGGGGGAACACGAGCGTTGTAATTCACCAGCGTCACAACCCCTGTGTTGAGACTCTTCTTGATTCGACGCCCATTCTCTGTGTATTCTTTGTACTTCTCACAAATACCGCCAGAGGCTTTGGTTGGAGAGCCTACCCAGGCAAGGCCAAGGGTGCCTCCTGTGAAATCTCTGTATGTGAACAGATAGGCCAGGCAAAATAGATCATGGTTCATCAGGGAATTCAGATTGAGGAAGTTGCTGACATCAATGTTGGGTTTACAGAATAAATTAGTGGAATGCTTGCTGCCTTCGCAATCAGCTGTGGTGTTGATCTGTCAACATTAATACATTGATATTTGATACACATTCCAGAATCAAACCATCAGCCGCTCACCTTAACGCGACGAACAACAAAAGTGAAGCCATTATAATCCAGATTGTCATGCTGAAAATTCGTATTTTCATAAATTTTCTTGATTCCGCTAACATGAGAGGCAAAGAGGGAAGTGATCTCTTCGTAGGCGCGATCATCTTCCGTCTGAAACAGCACAGAAATTCAGAGAACGTCCCAAAACCAGCACTCAACGTACAATCTCCAAACCCCCGTCTGATCTTGGTCGTTTCATATAATTCCACAACTCAGTGTCTGATTGCATGAACAGAGTGCATGTGCGGAACGGACTGATTGACCTCTTGTTACGCACGGGTTCATTGTAGAAGGAGGAGTACTTGTTGTGAGCGGCTGACGATGCTTCCGGTGAACTGCGTCTGAATCTCTGCTATAAACATTAAAATCTAGAAACACATAACCAAACAAGGGGAGTCTCCTACCTGGTCATCTCTGACCGCTGAGTTCTGTACGCTGGACATCCAGTCTCGTGTTTCTTGCTTCATAGCACCGCATCCTGAGTGCTCCAAGGGAGAGCGCTTTGATCTGTGACAGAGACATTGGAGTCTTGCACACGGAGCCAAAAGAGTTTTCTCACCTTCTCATGTCTTCGGAAACCTCATCCTCATGATACATGATTGAGTGGAAGAGTTGCGGTTCTCTGAAGTACACCTCAGATTTGTCAACGAAATAATTTCCGTGTTTCTTTGTGTAAATTTTGCCGGCGAATCTGCCATCGATGATTGAGCCATGAACGTAGCTGCCAGGCTCGTCTGCAACGAACACGACATACGGTCAATGCTCACGAGTGAGCAATGGGGATGACTTACCAACGAGCGTCCCTTCGTATATATGAGATATGTCAAGCGTACTGATACTGCCGTCAGCGTGCTCAAGTTCTGGATTACTGATGAAAGTAGAGACGTCACGGGTCAAACGCAAGTGGAAAGATCTGAAAATAGAGCACAATAAAGCATAGTCAGTGAGCATTTCTTCAGGCTGAGTTGAAATTTAATGCATGCAAAATTAAAGCTCAAAAGTTCCAGGCATTTCATTAAATATCGAATCAAAATGAATAGTGCAATTATTCCACTGCTGAATAAAAAAGTAGAAACTGTAAGCAGCATTAAAACAGACATTTGAAAACCCCCCCCCCCACAAAAAAAAAGAACCAGTATTCCAACTCAACATCATTAAATACTAACTACATCACCAAAGTGTGCAAAATTCAAAACTATTACATTTTGCTTTTTAAATGAGGCCACATTCAAACTGGAGAGCCCTATAAATACCCTGGTACATTATATACGGGAATTCAAAGTATTCTTTTGAAAAATTATAATTGTTACTGCTGATGGGGTTTTACAGCTCCACACAAACCATTCAGATGATACGGGCGGCAGAACAGAAGGTTTCCCCCTACTCTTATCAATAAATCCCAAGGGTTCTTTATCCTGCATACGACCATAAACAGTAGTACAGAGCGCCCGGCCTTGTTACGCAGTTGGGCAGCACTGCAGAGTCGCAGAAGAATTACCATTATAACGAATTACAATTATAATTCCCGATCATAACGCCGTGGCCTGATCGGGTCTCGAACAAAGAGACCTCGACCTCCACTGTCGGCATAGGATTGCAGTCAGCCGGTTAAATCGACTGAGCTATTCGGTGCCCCCTTCTAACTGGTATAAGCATATATAGTATAAGGGTTAAAATCTTCACTTAATGACAACAGTCTAGCACACTTAAAGACTAATACATGTACTAATGATTCATGATTAGAGGTGTGTCACTCCGATCATAGTGAACACATAAAGTTGATGCAAGTCCATGAATCACGACAAACGTGCATGAAGCCATCCGGAATAAGAAATAGAGCAAATCAGCGAGTGCAAGCATGGCTGCTCATGCTAACATGTCTCATCGTAACATCCTGGTTTATTTCGGTGAATTCATCAGAGGCATGTGACGTCAGAAGTCAGCACCTCAAGCGAGTCGAATTCCGGCAATAAAATCGAACTACAAATGACAATACGAAAGTACACGATGGCTGGTATGTCGACATGAATCGGACGCGCAACTCGAGCGGACATCTAACTCCGTTGAACAAAACCTACAAATCACCAACCATCTCATTTTACAGAGTGAAACCAAACCCATTGAATGTCCACATAAAGCGATCATATAATATGTGCGCTGGCGTACATACGCAGCATGAGGGAGTGAGCATACCTTCCATGCGAGCTGAAGCGCAGCTGGACCGGGGGTTGGGCGACGGACCTCTTGGCGCGGAGGTGGTTGTCATGCAGGCGCTGTGTGCTGTACGCCAGGCCCTCGTAGTGCCCGATGTAGTCATTCAGGCGGCGCTTCTCGGCGGCTGCAAAGAACATGACATGATGCAGATGGCAACACTCGGCTTATCAAGTTATCAGTGCTGCACACGCAGAAGCAGTGATAAGAGCAACAGGATTCAGGAATGTTTGTACGTTTCTAATTCTGGCTAGCAAAAAAAAAAAAGGGAGAATACTTTTGTACCGGTCGAACATGGGTGTCTGCAATTTCACACTAAATTGGCACTGTGTTAGCGTGTACAGCATGAGGCACATTGGAAATAGTTGTACAACAAGTAGAATAACAATTCCACATTTATTCACATTCACAGCCACCATCAAGAGTCTGAGGTTTAAGAGATGTAATTTTTCCTCGACCAGAGGATCAGAAGAGAGGAAAAAGTGAGAACTAAATCTGATTTAACCACGCAGATCGAGTTGCCATTCGACGCCACGCCCTCCTCCTCCCCCCGCTGTTAATCAGCGCTTAACGAAAGCAACGCTTCGTATGCGCTGATTTCAATGAATGCGCATTTGCTCTGCATAACAAGCAACACACCGCGTTCCACGGATTTTATTTCACAAATCACAAGTGAAAAGTGAAAACACTTTTTCGATCGAAACCTGAGTATTTGTATTATAAATCGTGTAGACTTAATTTACAGCTCTAATGAATATAGCAATCGAATTGTTATGTACACAGTTTGAAAATACATGTATACTTGCATCCCGAGTGGCCCCCTCCAGCATAAATCAGCACGAGATGTAGGTAATTACACTATACATAGTTTACCTAAACTATACATAGTGTA
Organism: Capitella teleta; assembly: GCA_000328365.1. NCBI lineage: Eukaryota > Metazoa > Annelida > Polychaeta > Capitellidae > Capitella > Capitella teleta. Next base: position 987,032 of record KB311061.1, read on the forward strand.
ATACTGAGTGTAGCTGTACCAACTGACCACCGAGTGAACGATAACCCAGCAACGAATTGATCGACGCTCATACATAAAGAAACGCGAGCAATTTGCGAAGACTGATGGCGAATAAAACAGGGTTCGCTGCATCCGAGAGAGGCATAACAGTGATGGCGGAGAGGCGAGGCGAGCGTGTCGCTGACACGGTGAATAGCAAACATTCACGTCTCTTTGGCACCAGCAACAATCGAGGCACCATTATGATGAGCATCGCTTGACTTCATGACATAGTTCGCAGATCAATCATCGCTGCTGATATCGAAATCTCCACTTCACACTTGACATTGCATTGGTCATGCAATTATTGTATTCACAAAATCTTCAGTCGTATGGGTAGTAGTATTGCGTTATTCCTAAACAAACACACTTATCTTCGTAATAACCGTATAATGATATACAAGAGAATCACGTGTACATTGTACAAGAAGACCAGAAATGCAGAATGGTCAGATGTGGTTGAAGGCTCATGCAAATAATATTATGTAAGGTTTTAAGATATACAACTGTTTTAAAAGTTTCCAAGAAAAAAAAAGAAGAAAAGAGAGGTGTTAACAGCTCGGAAATCTTAGATAATGTGATCTTTCCAGTGCAATGTAAATGTAATTTGTCGAGCTGCCAAGGTAACTTAAGTGGCAATTCGTCATTTTAACAAACCTGGCTCAAAAAGTCCACACAAAAAGACTCAACCGGATTAAGCGGCATGCTCGAAGCTGAGGACAAACTCTCTTGACGCTCGACAAACATAATATCTCACCATCGAACAAACAAAAAGGCATACATGTATCATTATTAGAGGGCGAGGGGTAGGAGCTAGGCCGCCAGGCGGATATGCTATTTGCTCATTTTTATGGGGTTCAAGGAGTAGGGCACAGAGGTGTAATAAGGTCACGGTTTCATCACCACAATAGTGTATTATAATAATACATGTATTACCAACAAATGATTTTTATTTGAAAATACATATTGAATACCATAATCAATGGCTATGGAGCTGTGGAGTGAGGTGTCAGTGGTCTGCATGAATATCCTTCATACTTTCCACATCCAGCAAAGCATAGACTTTTAATGTATTCAATCTATGAACTCAAATTCATTCTAACTAAAGGATAGATTACGATTTACAAATATTTATAATTTATGCCCACAGTAACCCACTATATGGTATATACTATACATGTATATACGGTATAAATTATAGTAAAACAGTACTGAAGTTATGTAATTCTTTTGTATAGCATATACTATATAGCTGTATAGATCTAAGGAAATGTCGTAATATCAGAACAAAACAGTGCGGAGTAAATTTGGCCTGGACATTGCAAAGACCGATGCCAAAATTCTCAATTGTAGCCCCAAGGGCATTAGTGTTGATGACCTCCATTCTAGATGAGATCCTGACTTTTCAAATGAAAATAAAATTTATTCCTATATTAAATGCATGATAATTATGACAGATGATGAAAATTAATAAAATATATTAAATTTGGCACTGATTTCAAATTGATTAATTTGATGATACATGTACACCACATGAAGTATAATGTAATTGTGCAAGGTATTACACAATAAATGTCAAATTAGTGAAATTACCGTATCATATAGATAACCGCCTGATAACTTGAGGGTTAACACTCCCCGAAGAGCTTTCCTGTGTGATCAGGCTGGTTCCCTGACAGCAGGTGTTCTCTTCTTTTACAGGAACAAAGACATTTGGGCCTCAGAAGCAGGCATGTTTACTGGAATGGGGTTTCGATATGTGTCAGTATATGTCCCGACCCATGGACAACATGAATCGAGCAGACGCTCTCTTTAATTGTGCTCAGTGCATTTGCAGGATTTTACTTCCAGGTCAATGAGACTTATACCACTGAGGATGGATTGATGGAATAACTAATGGACTGAGTTTGACTGCCCCTTAGGCCATATGGGACTTGTAAACCAGAGCGAGGACAGCCCAAGGTTACATTCATGGAACTTGTTTTGTACTAAACTACCTATTAATACTCTATGAGTCTATCATTCATAAATTATGCAGGATGATGATGACACTGAGAAACAAATCTATACTGTACCATTATAAATTCGTAAAATTACATACCGGTATGTAATCCGCATTTAGAAATATTGTGACTAGGGTAATCAAACATAAGATACGAGTCACGGGATGCATCATTTGTCGGCAATTTCTTGCAAGTCAGGTCAATTCAACAACAAATGTGGCCCCTCGTTTATTTGACTTAAACGCCGAACAAATGAAAAAATCAAATGCGGGTATCGTCGCCGTATCAATTCCTTTATGTCTGCATGGCTGGCCTACTGTCAAGTTAACTAGTCACTCAGTTAGGCAATGTTTAGGAGCAAAACGAACGACAGGAAATGTGAGTGGAGATATTGGAATCGAGTGGAGAAGCGAGAATTGAAAATCGGGAGACTATTAACTATTAACAACCATGCTTCAGTTTCAGTTATTGTCTCCACTCTCTGTTGCCCATTTCGTTTGATCGTTTCTTTTGTACGGCCTGCTTGTAACCTAATGGTACATGCCACTATGTTATGGTACATGGATTTTGTAAGGCATATAATTTTCATCAATTTGTGGTCTGACATGTAATCCGCTCTTTTCGTTAATCCGCCTGTTTCCTTGGGAACAGAGGAGGGCAGATTAACGGGGTCTGACTGTACTCAGTACTGTATGATTTGGAATCGTCTTTATAAGTACAAAATACTAAAGCTGATATACTACAGCGAGACAATCATCACAATGGGTCTCTAGACCTCGCCCGAATTATCTGTGCTAAACCTACAAGAACACTTCATCAACTTCCGGACGAAGTGACACTTCAACACTTGTACCAACACTACACGTCTACAGTCACAGCGCAACACAACTTCACAAGCTTGAAGCTATGATGGGTTAATTATTAAAATCAATAAACACTTATTTACCATTACAAGATTATTAGATAACAGAGCCACTCTACCGATACCTCACAAAATAAACAGGGTTATGGTAAGCAGGTTCCCTGAGTCGGGGAAATCATTTTAGAAATAATAAAATTGAAAAATGACTCACCTCCATACGCAGTGCAAATCCAAAACAAAAGTGACAACTTGAGAAAAGCAGCCAAGGGATCCATGTTGGACGGTTGCCCCGAGCTATAGATCAATGTTGCGTCAACTGAATTTGGGATAAAACATAACAGGGAATTTCATTTAAGGGAGAAGCGTCTTTTGGCACAATAACACAAAATATTTCGCTTCCTTCTCAGTTTATTTTGACACACCTCGGACACAACATTCGCACATGCGCAGTCGGTATTCACTTAGTGGCGCCACTGTCAAAATAAATAATAACGCACTTTTCTTGTTGAGACCGCGAGCTCAATAATCATAACGTATCTGACAGGTGGGTTGCAAAGCTTTTTATTTGCTTGCGACTCCTCTTATCCATTATCGTTAAGGTCGTTATGAGTGGGAAGAAGGGAAAATAAGAAACGTATGTTGACAAAGTTGATCAGTTGCCAAATAGTGTCATAGAATCGCCACTACCCCTCTAGAAACATTGAAGGCTGCATGAGTACACATTTCATGAACTGAAGAATTGTGAGGGATATTGATGCAGAAAACGAAATGGGATTGTAAGGAGTATAGGCCTACATATACGTCAAAACTGGCGCTACTACGTGCCCGTGAAGTTCAACCCCCGCATTGGTACATTAAACATAGGCCTGTAATATCATGTATGAAAGCCTCGTTGCATAAAATATACTGGCAAATCAGTGAAATTACATGAGGGCCCATTTGTATAGTCAGGCCTGCCACTGTGCTAAGTCCGCGCAATATCGATACATACTTGGTGGCCATGCAGTTTGCGCAGATGCGTACAGATGCTGCAGCCTAACATTTATTAGCAAACACTGCATAAGAAAGGCACCACATCTGGATTTCTTTGAGGTTGCATTAACTTGCATGGCTTATCGATGGTTCACAAAGGACCCCAACACGAAGAAACGTGAATTCAAAATGAGATTTACCCAGAATGCATCTCTCTCTGAGGGAAGACAATATGCTGACAATGTGAAGGAAATCTAATAGAATTGCCTGGTATAGCAATTGCTTTGTGACCTCTTCCTAATGGCTTGCACTGTGCAATTACATGCACATACTTGCATGCACGTTATCGTTTTATAATAATAATTAGGCGGATTCAGGCCTATGCACTTGTAATTAGTTGTCCAATAGCCCATGCGTAGGTACTAGAAGGAGATTGATGCATGGATTTAAAGGAATGTAATTATCACGACTATGCAACAGACGATCGACATCGTACGGCTCAAAAGGAAGACGCAAAGTCGTCTTGGTTGCAAGCCTCCGATCGCGTCCACTGCATGAATCTCCTGATCAACAAGGTCAAACTTCTGAAAAGCGGATCCACTATATGGAAAAACCGTCGCTGTCATCAACATTTCCACAAACCTGATTCCACGAGAAGCTTGAGCTTACTGCTAGTGCGTCGACTAGGATATCCTCAAACTCATGTTCCGCTATGATTGATGACAATTATATCTGGTTCAGAAAGCTGATCCTAGGTACCAGTCGTTTCTAAAGCTGAAAATTAAGGCACCACTTTTGATGAACAATGTCATACCCCCTGCTTAGTATGATTAAATATACGAGGATTGATCAAAAATGCTTGTCAGTGCACTTAATTTAAGAGTTTTCATTTTTGTTACTAGTATATGAAACTGTATTATATATATATACTCCTCACTCTTTGATGCCTATAAGAAATTGATATAAATCTTATCATAGCTTTTGGTATTTCAAAAGACAGATTGATTAAATTCTGCGTGTGACAGCATTTCACTTATTATTTTTTTTCAATTATATCCATTCATTACAATATAGTTGCTATGATAACGAACGGCACTTCTTTTATTCGCACTTTCTGCAAAAATATTAATGAGCGGCATTCTGACGAGCCGTGTTTGTAGTCCTTTTGAAAGAAAAGAAATATTTAATTGAACGCTTAGTCTTCTAAGGCTAAAAAAAAAAAAAAAAAAAAAAAAAAAATCACCATTCAGACACTCTGTTTTCCAACAGGCATGTTACTTAAATAGTTTTATTTGGAACATATGAAGATTAATTTGATTTAGGATGCGTTTATGTAACAAACAGATCAAACTAATTAAGGTGTCAGAGACGGCCAGGCAATAATAATGAGAAGCGGTAACTGTGACCACCAACCAGCAAGAACAGAACTCAGAAAAAAATAGCTTCAAAATCAGGATAGCCCAGCTCTGGAATCAACTGCCATCAGAAATCGTCGCATCCCCATCAACAGCAACTTTCGAAAGGAGACTGGACCATCATCTCAAGAATCACCCTGAAAACAATCCATTCCGGCCACCATAAAATGTATCAAAAAAAAAAAAAAAAAAAAGGAAAAGGAGCTGATCGTAAGAGGCTATTAAAGCCTGAAGATCAGAAGAGGATCTGTAAGTAACCTGTAAGTGAGTGATTGAATGATTGGGTTTTACGGCTCCACCCAACCCATTCGGGTGATACGAGCACAAGAACAGAAGGCCCGGGACCGGGGTTTCCCCCTACTCTTATCGATAAATCCCAAGGGTTCTTTATCTTGCATACCACCATAGACAGTAGTACAGAGCGCCCAGCCTTGTTACGCAGTTGGGCAGCTCTGCAGAGTCACCGAAGAATTACAATTATAACGGATTACAATTATAATTCACAACCATAACGACCGTGATCAACGTTGCCTGATCGGGTCTCGAACCCGGGACCTCGACCTCCACTGTCGGCATAGGATTACAGACAGTGGTTTAACCCACTGTTCTATTCGGTGCCCCCAAGTAACCTGTAAGTGACATACATGTAGCAACTTCCGCTTACGCAATAGCCGAGTGATGATTCTTCGTTGTAGATTTCAATATTGCCAGAATCTACTTAACAAGTCCCTCTTGGCATGCAATGAATACACGAATAGAGCGTGTTTTGCCCTCTCTATAGCTATAGGCCGGCCACTTTCTGCATGTTACACCATGCAGAACCATTTTTCATGAAAGACAAAGCATTGCATTTCCCATTGCCCTGCCTTCTGCGTGAGTACGCAATTCTCATTGTACACAGCTCATGCCGCTTCTGAGGACATGGGCCCTGGGGTTCAATGGTCATGCAGTGACACGCCAATTCCAACAAATAAAGCAAGCATTCAATGGACATTTTTGTATAAGGACTTCATATGTAATTACGTACAACAGCTCACGCTTCATTTGAAACAGACTCCTGACAGTCGGAAAATAACAGTCTCTGTTGTTTTACCCGTATGAATTTGCACACAGCGCAGATTCTCCAGTTTCGTTGCCTTCAACGCGCCATCGTAACCGTAGGTAGGCCGTAGGTAAGCCGTTGAAAATGTTACGATGATTTCAATTGGGATTTTCTATTTTCGAGCCATGCTAGTTCTAGTTCTAGAAGTTCTGAAAAAAAAAAAAAAAAAAAAAAATCGGAGATTACCTGTCACTCATTCATTACTGGTTTCGTGATGGAGAGTAACATTTTTTTTCCACTTTTCATTAATTAGGCTATTGTTAGTATAGTATATAGTAATATGATTACACTGTACGCAAATACAAATTGCTTCCAATCATTTGATATGCGTTTGGTGCATGATCTGCATCACATAGTAATTCTTACCCGCGGCAGCCCTTCGCTTGCAAAGAATCTTCACCGGAAGTCACGTCGGCCACGCGATCTGGCTTCATTCTTCGGTTTATTCGGAGGGAACAGCGGCAGCAGCATTATGCTTACATTTCCGCCCCCCCCCTCCCCTCCAGTGACCCACCACACCACTTTTTGTCGTTCCAGAGTTTTCAGATCGCCAAACCTTGGGTTGTGGCGCTTTTTCCATACCCCCGCACCTCTGCCGTCAAATAAAACCTGCTTTGGCTTCCGCCAACTCACTGATTAGTGATTACACACGCAAGACTTCATGTTCACTATGTTCATTTTCGTTAGTTGAAACGGATATGGACTCCCTTAAAGCCATAATTAGTATTCATGCATATTCCTTCTGACCAACATGCTCGGTTTCCATCACTACAACTCGACAATGACCTGTGTCTCGGACTCACAAAGGAACTTAAAAAGACGCATACGGTTGATTTATAGATATATACAAGCGATCATAAGCTAATCATAGAAGTTCTATTAGAAATTTAAAACAGATTATTATTAATTTGAATGATGGGTTCAAAAGTTACGTCCATGTATGGACGAAAGTGTAATAGTTTATATCCTTCCTGCTAAAACCTACTTGTAACATCGATTTAACACAACCCGTGGAAGGCAATAAATTGCAATTTCCATTAGTCTGTCCCTGCCTAGGTACGTGATTCTTGGGTAAGCCGCTCATACAGGCACTGCCGGCCTGTGGTTCAAGGAGTCAATGAAATATCAATTCCAAGCAGATAGCTCTTCCCTTTAATCCCCCGGGTCAGCCCACTGAAGATCTTCGCCCATACAGGCAGCTCATAATTCCCCTTTCAACTCGTCCCTTATTGCCGTTATAGCTGAATTTGTTGGTACGCTACATGTATATGAATTGCATGTTTATCTCTGCACACTGCATAATAAATTATCTCCTCGTCACATCTCGTTTTTTGATTTTATAACAATAACAATATCAACACGCATGCGTGTTGACATCTTTAGTTGCTCCAAAGCAAAATTGTATCGTCTACTGTGACTCGAATATAAGATTCACTCATTCGTTTTTGTAATGCGAGGCTATGTGTCCTGTTGGGAAACCGTATTTGACCAAATTTTTGTGAGTTCATATCTACCGTAGGTGCGTTCCCTCTGGTTTTGGGACAATATTACCCCCCCTCCAAGGAAATATTATTAATGGAAAATATTGCCCCTCTTCGTAAAGAGCCCCATAATCAATTAGTCACACCATATAATTCGGTATCAGTGAATCGCTGATGCACATGATTGCATATAAGTATGAATTGATTTGTTATATGTGGTGAATCGTTGAATTATTATCATTGTGAGTCTGGGTATAGCAGATTGCATGTGATGTCTGGTGCTAAATGCTGTACCTCGGCCCATTAACTTTTGCAGGGTGCATGCAGACATCTTCTTTTCTGGTCTGTATTACGTCATGAGTCATCATGCATCTTCCAGCTGATGCAATAGTACTTTGGACTGCACCGGTGCATTTGGCAGCATATTCTATGGGTAACAATTACATAGATGTACATACCGTGTCTGCTGTGGACTTCAAACGGAATTTTCACCTCAAAATTAGTTCTACATTCAACGCACGAGAAAATGTCATTAGTCAGGTTTCATCAAACAAGCAGCTGACTGCTGAGTCTTGGCCAGAAGGATGAATGCAACGACACTGCCACGTATGCAGCGTGTCACGTGCGGCTATAATTTGGGGGCACATTCATTACTGCTAACAATGCTAGGATTTATCGGCATACTCTTTGTTTTATCAATATTATCAGACGTATATTAAAATAAATACACCCCAAAAAGTTTCCCATCACTCAGTATCTTTAATTAGAGCTGTATTACTCAAAGATTAGATACTACTGCAGTATTGGAATGCATACGGGATACAAAAAAACCAAAGCGCCGTCATTAGTAGCCAGGGATTGGGCTTTTAGACTTGGATGTCGCAGATGGAAGGGCATTTGTAGATAGACGGATGCCCCCAATAATGCACCTCCATCATTTTTGCAAGATGCGCACTTGTTAATGCTGAGCGTGTTTTACGTTATTATTGCTCATGGAGCGGCGCTCATGGCGGGAGAGCACTCTCAAACCTTCACCCCTCGTCGGCGAGACATGGGGGTAAGTCACATGATTGTAGGGGGCTCACGTAATCATTCGTTTCTCGTGCCTGTACCCAGCAGTCTATATTGCATGTTTGCACAAAAAAGAAAAAGAAAAAAAAAAAAAACTTACTGCTATGTGTCATTGACTTGACGTAGGTTCTTGGAGCGACTAAAACTTCGTCGTTGTTATCAGAATTTCATGCATTATACCATGATAATTATTTCACACAAAAGAAATAATTTGTCACTTTAGCTAAGTTCCTCCGCCACACAAGAGACATTGCCTACGTTTAATACACTTACACTCACTCATTGACTTGCCATGGCTCTCAAGACCTTTGTTCCCGAATACCCAGAATGCCCCTCAGACACACGTACACCAATTCCGTTCATCTCAGTTTCGATGTCTTGTTGGTCCAATTACCCCTCATCAATACTGAAAAGGACAGGCCCTCGTCCCAAGATGACGGTTACGACCTCATGAGACAAGCAGGTCATGTAAGCAAGGCGGACGCTAACAGGTCCGAAGCGCTCTCCTCCGCGCGGCGAACGAGTCTTCAGCTGACAGCGCCAACAATGAGCGCTTTTCCGACAGCTTCGCCACATTTACCGACCTCGACCCGTGCAAGCCGCAGCTTTCTGACTCGACTTCAAACTACAGGATTAGATCCATAAATATCTCATCTGAACAATGAGCAACACGTATTGGTGAAAGGCAGCAAGCAATTCAAATGGAGATAAGGTTGCTTGTACCCACCCAATGAGATCGTCTGCAAAATGATGGTAAAAGAAACGCAACATCTGCGCTGATCATTTTGGCGGGAACGTGCTGCCGCTGCTGCGTCCCAGACGCGGTCTGCTCCTCCGTTGACTGCTGTTTCGGATTTTGATATAAAACGTGGCCGTTTTATTATATTTGAAGGATATCAAACGATCAGGATGGGCATTTTTCTCATCGTGAGGGCGTTGTTACTTTCATTCTGCTCCGTGGTTCGTGTGCTATCGTTTCAAGGTAAGTGTGTTCGCAAGTAATCGCACGTCCGTAAACTCGATATTTCATTACTGAATGGTAGTGAAACTGTTATTTCTACACAATTTCAAGGTCATCCCCATTGAAATGTAGAGCGATTGAGGGATTGTTCCGACATTCTGACCAAACAGTGGAAGCAATCATACTGCATTGAAACTTGAGTATTTACCCATTAATTCTGGTTGAATATGAAACAACAACAAACCAAAAACAGAAACCCTCAATAATTATGCAGATCAGCACATATCACAGGTTATCAATACAGCATATTGCTAGGATCCAATTTCATCGCCGTTGCGTGACTTGTGTATCAGTCGGATCTAAGGCGGTTAACACGAATTTTCGATTTATTATTATTATTATTTTGAATATCGAAATTCACAAAGCAAATGTGATTATCATTACATGTAGCAATTAAATGCATTGATATTTTTATTTTTATTATTTTTTTTTTTTTTGAGAGGGGGGCATGGCGCCAAATCGCACCAAGAGAAGCATATACTATCTTGCATTCAATTCTGTGCAGTTATTTCGTAGGGGTCTCGCTTTTTCTCCGCAAACCAATGCGCCTTTGGAAAGCACGTATGCTTGGCGCTTCCTGACGCCTGCTATTCAGAATTGAGCTCCGGGTAATGGATAGGACACAGTGTACCCTTGACGACATAGAACGCGTTTTGTATTCAAATCTCTCTCACCCTGTTTGAATAGCCGTGTAATAACCTCTTATATCTCTTGTGTGTAGCGTCTATAAGCAATTGTAGTGAGGTGTTTGGGAAATTCGGCCCACTTTTCACTCTCCTTCGATGCAAGTAAGTCCACGTAATGACTCCACGGTATAAGTGCACCGGCTGTATGCCGGTTATTATTTTGGTTGGGTTCTCCATATGTGTATGATCTAGCCGTGATAGTGCTATGATAATTGTGCTCTATATTAGAGTTTGGTCGATTACTTACTAACATTACATTGTAGGTCTATAGCTGATCTTCCATCGATCCTTAATATGATCTCTAAAGACAGTAATGTTAATTGCCAGTCAACTGATATTTAGGCCTAATTAAAACTACACAAACAATTGGAAATTCTGTCTATGCAGAGCAACAGAAATATTTTTCTACATGTATATGCAAGCCTATCTGATAGTAATGAATGAATGAATGGGTGAAGTTTTACGGCACTCTGATACTAAAAGTATTATATTAGTGCCTCTCTTATCTGATAGTACCTCTTAGTTGTATGTCGTATTATTACGTTTCTTGTTGTTACATGTTCCATCTCATGAAAATCCGCATCATTATTTATTCAATACGATCATCTCTCTTCATCTGAGTTCCTTATTGAGCCATGCTGTTTCCTCATGGTCGTCTCCATGCATCAAAGTCAATGATTTCATTCCTTCGCAGTAACACTCCCGATTCCCAGACACGAAAGCAATGCAAATAAGAACTCAATATGCACGCAAACGATGGCATAGATAACTTAAGCTGAGTGATCTCAAGTGGCGTTGTTCTGTTGGTTTATTCTTGGATCGGTTTAGCCCCAATCGTCAACCATTGGTACCAGCGTTAAGTACAAATCAAACCAAAGCTATCGGAAATGACAACGCGACCGAGTGGTTCTCAAGAACCGCTGTAGTCGCCACGAGGAAGACGGATGGTGTTGCACTGGGCTGACTATCGTCTGTAAGTTTCCATGCTGTGCAGTATTCTGCATATCGTTCTAATGCTCGCGATCAAAGATAAAATGCGTTAAATCCCATTCCAAAATGAAGGTTTACCTCAACTCATTAACTCAGCCATTGGTTTTTGAAGTAGCTGAGGCCCACAGTAGGTGTATTGGATAATAAGTGTACTGCGATATGTATCATTTCATGTCATCGATGCCTCGATCAACAACGCTTAGATGACGTCGCATAGAGTTCGACGTAGCTCAAGATATACAAGGTAGTGGGTACGCGTGCAAGTATAGAGTTGCAATTCAATGTCCTCAATTGTGCTCGTCCATCCAACGCAGAGGTGAAAGAGTCGGGCGGCTGGAGATGGTCGCGCTCGTCTGAGAGATTGAAGATGGCCAATGTGAGCTGTTTTGTTTGGAATTGCAGATTTTGTGACTCAATTAGTCCCCCACAGAGTCCGTTGTCGGAGAAGAGGCTTATGTTAATCAGATAAACTATCCCTCTCTATGACTGCGGACAATGGACTAGAGTTTTTTTTTTTATGACGCATATAACGCAGTAAGACTTAGTCACAAGCGAGAAGTACCTGAAGGCAGCCAATTAACCTAATTAATTATGGAGTGCTAAACAATGAGACAAGGCCGTTCGCAAATCGCAGAATATGATACACGTCCTCATGTGCCTACATTATCCGTTGTAATCCTCTTCCCCTCTCATTACTTTATTTCGCCTGAGACCGGGGTTGAACCCAATTCCCTTATTCAGTACGTGTGTGCCGTGATCTTTCATCCAAACTGTATTAAAAATGACGCGAACTGGCGATGAAGAGGTTTTGAAACAAGGAAAACAACAACAACAGCAAGCAATATTAATTATCATAATGTAAGTTTCAATGTACATGTATATATATATAGGGCTATGCATAGGCCGACTAACAATAATACTATATTACTTGTGTAGCACCCCAGAATTTTTGTTGATAGTACTTCCCAATAGAAATAACTACATACATTATGGGATTTCCACTTATTTGTATCGACTGATTCCATGGGAACTTGATTTATCCTACATAGTGTACATTAGGCCGTAAGCAGCTGTGAAAGTAGAGTTGTTTGGAGTACAAGCGATCAGACTTCATTCAAATCGATGCAAACAAAAGGAGACGAACAAAGAAGGTATTAAGATGCCCCACCCCAATCTCTTCCCTTCTCATCCGTCATCAACCATTCGTTTTATTCGGATTGAGACAGACGCATTTGGTTTATATCCTGTGTTAAGAGGACTGTTAATCATCGAACAATGTACACATTTCTGTGCAGTTCTGTGAAACTGAGTTTCATTCATTTCATCAATCTTCAGTTAAAGGTCATTTGTCAGGGGACACAATTCGTCTGGAATGTTTTAATACTCAGCATTCCCGGGTAAGCAAATTATGCAGCACATGCGCCACCGCGATGCATTCTGGGATAATTGTTGACGCAATAACGCTGCGGAACCCGATAAATTATATGTATACGAAAATATCATTCCAATTACATCAGAAGTTATGCTAACATAGATGAATCATCAGGAACTTTTATCATGATTGTCTCATGAGTGAAATTTGGCCATTTGCGAGTGTATTATGATTAACGAAATCCTTATTCCGCAATTTTTGATGCGAGCGGAAAACTATATGCATGCAAACACGAATTCTGCAGCAGTTCTGCCAAATGGGGCTTTAACATTTTGACCTAATTACCTACTTCCTAACCTAGACCAAAATGCACCTCACCCAGCATTCTCGAATAACTTCTGTACAATATAACATAATAATAGTAATAATCACGTTTATGACGAGCCTCTTCTGCACATCAGCATTGATATCCGGCGAATTTGGGTAACCCCCCCCCCTCCACCCCAAATTGAAACATGCATCGCATTTTCATGCGCATATGGCTGGCTGTATTTTTCACAAGCATATTTTCTTTTAAAAATAAATGTATGCATTCGAGCTTGGAATCATTTTTAAACCGCATAGGGCTCGAACAAAGCCCGTTTAGCATATTATGATATAAAAAGAGTAGGGCCTACGTATTTTCGGCCAACTGTACAGTTACGTTACATGTTTATTTGCTTGAGACCTATGACGGATGCGCATGAGCAAATACACGCTGGCGGGTTTCACATCTATTACAACTTTGGGAGGTTACTGTGTCTCCCGCTGCCCCCTCCCCTCCCTTCGGTTTTGCTCAAGCGTGAGGAATGGCCCAGGTCCATTTCCGGCCAGTTACTCAGATTACAATACGATGTTATGTATACTGTAGAAAATAATTATTTAATCGGATTACCCATGCTCCCTGAAACTTGCAACTAAGAGGCTGATTGCTTGTTCAAAGTAGTTGGCTTCTTAGGATTCGTCTGCCTCTGCCGCCAGCCGTCTCATCAACTAGGTAATGAATTTGCTTTCACTGGAAGCCCTTGGGATTCCGAAGTTTCAAACGTTATTGGTTGGATGTTGAGAGTTGATAGAAGGCGGAGCTGATTATATGTATCTACAGGAACCACAGAAAGGAAATATTTTCCTTTATTGCTCACATCAAGAAAAAAAAAAATATATATATATATATATATAATCATAAAAAATTAAAGAGATATTATATCAGGACTTTGTCAAGCAAAATGTTAATTGTTAAAACCCTGATTGAATTACGGGAATTAGGTAGCTGAACCGTACTGATCGAACATGCACAAAGTAAATTGAGTCATCCCCAAGGAGATGAATTGATGATTTGAACTTTCATTCGGAATTAACACAGCAATCATCAGCCTTCCTTTCGAAAGTGTCAGAATCCAGTCTGCTAAAAGTTCGAAATCATCGATCACAACGGGAGTCAATTTTCCATAGGGTATTTTCATTAAGATAAGTTGCAGAATTTCAACGATATCAATGTCATATAGATATTAGAAATGTGTTGTTCACTTCATAAGAATTAAGATCAAATCTGTGATGTGCAGAACGTGCCATGAGCTATTTATTCAGTATATACTTCATTGCATCATGGCGTATTTCCTTTGACGAGGCACGTGGGGAACAGCAGATTGGCTTCAAATTAGGGTTAGTAATATGTTTGTGCATGACATGTGTACCTCGTGTACTCATGTTTAACTGGGCCGGGGTGTCTGTTGGAACTACACTCGGCCAATTAGCAACTTCCGAATCAAGCGTATTGCCATGAAGCTTCCTTGCTACATTCATTTGTGAGTTGTGTTGTTGTATTTTGTACAGTTGACTAATTGAAATCAGTGGTGGGGACATAAAAAGTGTGGATATGCAACTATCAAATATATGGATGCGAACGAAAATTTGTGTCGACGGCATGAATAGTCATTCTGAGGGAACACTGAACGACTGAAATGTCATAGAAGTTACCCCTCTGCACACATATTAATTAGTGAAGCTATAAACAATATCGGTTAACCTTCATAATATTTTGTGCTGAAGTTGGCGAACGGCATTATTATTATTTATACCATTCACGAGTGAACTTTTTCATCATTCTTCGACTCAGGATCTCAACATGAAAATTACGAGGAATTCTAAACCTAATAGTATTTCTCAGAATCAAAACATGACAGTTTCAGACTGGTGTTTGTGTGTTGCTTGATGCATGTGATTTAGAATCGCACAGCTAAACGTACTTATGATCTATTCAAAGAGGAAATCATAATTGATTCATATTTAGTTCATTTATGTTATTCGAGAAGGAAAGATCGTAGCATTCATTCAACATAGGGGCCTACATGTAACAGCAATATGAATCAACCAAAAACTTTCATGTTCATCTCACATCTGAGATGGGAAAGATGCGAATGGAATATCTATTAGCTGATATATTCAGTGTTTTGTTTGGCACGAGGCATGATCGGGTTTTACGGCTTCACCTAACCCATTCGGGTGATACGGGCGACAGAACAGAATGTCGGGGTGGGGTTTCCCCCTATACTCAATCGTATCGATAAATCAGCCCGATCGGGTTTCGCAGTGTTTTGTTTGGTGAGTATGATTAAAAATTAACATTCCTATTGGTTTATAAATGGTTATAAGCTAATAATGTATAAGATGATTACAAAGTGCAGAAATGCATGCATATCCTAACACGCGATAAAAAGTATGCATGCTCGATCACGTTTTCTGTTTCCTCTATGCAATAACATTGTGTTTTTCGTCTGATCCCGGAGCGATGATCCAGGTCTCAATGACCCAATTTGTTTCCTGGAACTCATAAGGGAGGCCCTGACCCAAGAGGCGTTCCACTGATCATTAAATGGATCAGTGTATCACCAAGAATCCCACCAGGGAATGATACATTGATTGCCACGTGTGTCCCATACACGGTGATGGCAAGGGGGGTTTCCAGAGTGGGCCTTTCCTGCATTAATTAATTGCGCAGCTGTGGCAGTTGTCAATTCTATTTGGTAATTTTTTTGCACCAGCCAACCTAACACACATTTGAACTGACAGATCTCATCAGAACCGTCGTGCCATCTCGTAATTATAAGAGAATCCAGAAGTGTTAAAAAAGAAGAGTGTTTTCAATGCAATGCATAGGTAATAAATGAACACGTGAATCGCACGCGTTGTGTGGGTTCGCAGACCTTGCTTCCTATTAGCTTGCTCATTTGATGTTTTGTCCATGGGAAACAATCGCAGCACTGGATACTCGGGCTTGAGTTTTCGCTGCATAGCATTTGCTGAGATGTGACATGAATTCGCTCCTGGCGCTTATGGGTGCGGAGCAATCGGCACTCTCGACAGGTCTCCACCGCGCCTTCCTCATTGCAATCTCAATGCTTCCCAGGACCCTGCTTTGTAGCTAAACTCAAAAGCTCCGAATATATCCTCATTCGATCCCAGTCAAGGTCTATTCGCACCGTACTTGGTACACATAAAACTGGAATGCATTGCAAATGCATTGCATTCTCATTGATAAAAAAAAAAAGAAAAAAAAAAAAAAAAGAAAAAAGAAAAAAAGAGGAGAAACTACAACATAAAATAAAACCAGCGTCCGTGCATTACGTTGATACGGAATCAGCATTGGTCACAATATAGAGAGTGAACCAAAAATAGTCTATCTACGGGTACTCCATTTAAAAAACAAAACTTCAAAATTTGCTTAAATGTATCAATTATTAAAAAAATAAGTACCTGGCATGGATTGACTATGTTATTCTGCGCATATATTCATTCAAAGAAATCAAATAAAAAGTTCATTTTGAATGAGGGAAGAATATTTAAATGCGAGTGGTGTGTGAACGCGAAAAGAGCAAAATCAGACGAGCAAACTCTTTTTTTTTTTTATCTTAGCGTGGTTTTTACACTGCGATCTGTTCTATAACCATTTCTCAGAAATGCGTAGCAACATTGAAAAGCATTGAGATCTTTAACATGGAGTAGATAGACTACTTTTGACCAACTCTGTATATATAAAATTAAATATACTACATATAAACAAAGTGACAGTCCACTGAGGTTTGATTATAGTCCTTGGGTTCATGAAAGTTTACATGCAATTACGTAGATTAATAGCAAGGATATCGAACATTTTAATGCTCAATTCATTCTCACGTGTTTGATTTTTGCTAAATTCTTTCGCAGGAGCAGTCAACCACGAGTCTCGATTATTGACGGACATGTTCGAAGGTTACAATCGCCATGCACGTCCAATCGCCGATGTCAACAGCCCTGTCAATGTCACCATCAGCTTCTACTTGACGAAGATCCTCGGTTTGGTAAGCATCATCAGGTTCTGCATGGGCGGAGGTATACTCGCTAAGACCCTTCTGGTTAACACAAAAAATATTATGTGCTCTAATTCAATAGATGAAATTGAAATTCCAAAGCAAACGCACCAATAATTATAGCATTGAACCAAAAAGACACAATAGTCGGCTCAGGTCAACTGGATAATATGTTTGCCCTATTTATGAAGTTCATACAGTCACGTGGTACCTTACTTTAGGCAGGCGCATAAAATTGTGTGTTATATATACTTCTTACCTTGGTTCTACTTGTGCACCATAAAACGAGTTTATATTCATCGGAATCCCGTCATGAACCCGCTCGACTTGTCGATCAGATCACTGCGGTCAGAATTCATGACTTATAAAGCCAAAAAGCAAAGGTCAGTGTGATATAAACATCCGCTGTGTATTGCTGTATGTCAAATTAATTTGCTATCAACAGAGAGTTGAAGAGGGAAAATACGACTAGCAGCGACAGTGTAATTTCTGGCAGAGTCTGCGCGCAGAAGCAGTAGGAAGGCTTATAATATTATACTGCGCCCGGTTCTTAAAACGGGGTTTACATGTTATTTGATGGGGCAAAAATGCATGCTGCAAGATTTTGAAATGACACAATCAATATGAATTGCACGTATTCTACCACGCCAATCAAGTGATCACGTTATGAAGGCACCGAGAGAATAACCGCGCATGGGATCGATCAGAAAGCGATCCTAATATGGTCAAAACCAAAACACGTCGAATACAGGAGATGCCGGATGATAAATAGGCGCCTTGAATGACTGGTTTGATTTCGGGGCGGCATCATTCATAAGTTTCATCAGTTAGCTCTCTGTTGGGGTGAATAGAGGACATGCAGCCTACGCCCTGCTATGCAGCATTTGCTCTATTTGGTAGTGCACGGTCATCAGCACCGACTTCATTCCCATTCATTCTGCAAAGTGCTGCTAGTTTTGTGATAACCATACTGAGTACGCTTTAATGGTCACGTCTCGCGAGAATGCAATGAACTACTCACATCGATAGACAATAATACCATCATGTTGACGGTGCCATGTCCTCACTGAACATTGCGATCAAATGCCCCCCCCCCCCCCTTCAAGGGCCGAAAGCAACAGGTGGACATGACATCTATGCATCGGAATATTGTCTTCCTCCCCTACTATATTTTATCTCACCTGTGAATTTATAGTGTGAGAGTATGTACCGAATATATTATAGAATTACAGAGAATAAGTTGAGAATAAAAATACACATACGAAAGTGACTAAAGGTAATGTTGAAGAGACTTCAGTAAATCCCTCATATCTTTGGTGTAATTCGCTGATAACACCTAAAGCAGCATTTTTTTATATTCACCATAAGCGATTCACGCGTACCTAAAAATGTGCTTAAAAGGATTGTCATGACAACGTCCTGAATCATCCTCAACGAAGGAAATCGGGGATTTGCTCGTCTATGAATAGTAAACGGGAAAACAGAACGGACGCAGACTATTTGTCTATTAATCTACGAACAGATTTGCCTGCAAAAACCTGCATAATTTCAGTATACACAATACGGCAAGTTCAAATCAATACAAGGTCACTCTCCTTTTTGACAATGCATAGCATTGTGTCACTTCTGGGTCGTTTCAGAGACGCCTAAAATATGTGCGACGCATTCGTCTCTTGTGGCTGCTCGGTGATGAATGGAACTGTCCACTCTCGTTTCCGTCCCAATTGCACTGACAATCGCTTGCATCGTACAAACCTGCGTGAACGATTGAATATTTATGCAACCACATTAAGAGATATCGTTGATGGCTAATCCCAATCAAACTGTATTTAAAAATCACCCGATTACTATGCATGTATTAGACCACGTCATTGGTGTTAAGAATTACAAGTTGCAACTTTATACTGAGCTCAAGTAAAACTTGTGCATGTCTTGGAATTCCGTTGACTCATGGCCCCCATGCGGTTTGCTGGAGCTGTTCGTTTACTTGACTTATGTGGTCCGAGGAGGTAAACAGGAGATACATGCCTTATCTGAGGATTCAAGGTTAGTGGCTGACTTCGACTATACTTATATAAATCATTCAATGGAAACATTATTCTTCCGAGCGGAAGCAAAAATCACCAGCTGCACCAATGCTAATGTCGATTTCGAAACAAACAATTCGTTCGACCAGTGTGTCCGACTATTATCAACCAGTAAATATAGGTTTGTGGCATGCATTGTTATTTTGCTCTGTTGTTGGCAGCATGTGACCCAGCCATGGTGACGTTGTTTCGGAGGTCTTCAAGATCAGACGTTGCGGCCGTTTATGTCCATGACAAGTGTTCTAAATTTATTAGCAGATGATGATGACATGTAGGCCACAGCCATCAAAACCGTTCATATAAAGCATGTCAATTTCAGTTGACTCTCGGTGACCTTTCTCGACGCGTGAACATGCGCTGACTTTCGATGTCATCTGGTTATCTGATGACTTCAGTGAAGTAAAATTAATAGCGGTAAATTTATGAACGCCTGCTATGGCGATGTATTTCCATATTTGTTGTGGAGTGATGAGGATTATATCAACAAAGAAAAGCACTGTGTAGCATTATGGATAGCGCAATTACTATAATTAAGTACAGCAAGAACAGATGCGGACGAATGACACCCTAGCACAAGCCAGGTACGGTGAGATGGGCAAATACTGTCAATGGAAATTCCGCCCGGACAGCCTCGTTTCTAATGAGATGGATGAGACAAAGGAAGGAGGCGAAGACGAAGTACTATAGGTGCCTGAAAAATATGAGCAAAATGGGCAGGGTATATGGAAGAAGTATAGGGTGAGTGAAGAGGCGCATCTTTGCTTATCGTGGTCAACTTTTGGTCAAACTGAAATCGTTGTATTTTGTTGATATCGCTCCATATTCACATAATTAAAATCATCCTCATAGGTAATCAACATGATTGCGAAATTCGAGGTTCCCCCTACATCAGCGCACACAGGTATACTGCGACTGTGAATTGTACGACGACCCCTGCTTCGCAGTGTGCACCTGAAACTGTGGCTGAAACAATAGCGAGGTCACCAGCAAACAAATAAGCGCCCTACTTGAGCTGTTATCTCCACACATGCAGAGCAGATTCCGTCTAGATTGAAGAGAAACAAGGGGAGATATCTTATCTGTTGACATTGCAACTCACTAAGGAGATGACCGTGAGAAAGGAAGCCATGGTGTTGATTACATAATCTCCGCTTGTACCTTTCTGATCTTGATGCCACTCACGTTATCATTGTGCCAATGTTGGTTCCTATCCTCCGGCGTATTTGCTAAGAGCTTTAAACGATCCTACTGCAATAGGCAGGCACCGCAATTCATGGTCTCCGATCGACACATCACAATACAACATTTAGGCAGATTCTATTGTGGCTTACCATGCATATGCAGCGGATGAAATGGAATTTCATAGCTGATGCCCCACACTTGGCATGTTTGAGTATCCTCATTGTACGGCATAATTATATTGAGCTCTAAATTAGGATATATAAATCTGTAAACCAGACAATATCCCTCTTCCCGACGAAGGCGCCAGGCAGCCTTTATTTCTCACTTGGGCGATTAGATATAGATATAGGGATGAGAATCACACTCTGATTATCATAATCCCTTGCTCCGCTTTTCATCAGGTGAACCTGTGATCGAGGCATCACCACGGGGTTTCCTCTCCCATTCATTTCCCTGTTGTTCCATTTTGTTGCTTTCTCTGGTCTTTCGTGACACATAGCACGGAGTTATACCCCATGGCTGCTCGTTCATTTGGCCGTGTGTTGGTCTGCTCGCCCTGTCACTTGTTGCTTCATAGTCGGCTGGATCAGAGCCCTAATTAGCCATAACGACGTCTGCCGATGACATGCAACGGCTCTCCGCCATCCCGGCTTTTGTAGAACTCGGTGTAACGAGGAACTCTATGTTATAAGCCGCCAGACAAGCTATCACCTTTATGGGTAATGGGAGGGTGGGTGCTCCTCTCGATCTGACATAAGAAAAGTACAAGTTTCATCCTTCCTCCTCTATTTCTTTCCCCTATTCACGGTCAATATGATTTGACATAACATCCCTGAATGGGACTCTTTTTCGAAAATCTGTTCGTGGGGTTTCAAGGTTTCAAGTGCCATATTCGTTTCAAGTTCGATTCAGACAGAAAGAAGTTTTGAATGATTGATTTGTCTTTGCTTATACGGCAATGAAGTTCTGTCAGTTGTGAGATCAAGAATTATGCCAATAACCTTTCAGAAGTTGCACAACTTCCTTGTCTGAAGAACTGCGTTCGACAATAGATGAAAATAATTGTCTGTTGTTCGGCCAATTTTCCACGTAATTTTAGCCGGTTATAGCGATATAATTGTGTGTTTTCAATCCTTCGATTCCAAAACGCTTTTGCTAAGAAGTTATCCCACAATGCATCGCCATGGCGTTTTTGCTCAGAAGTTATCCCACAATGCATCGCCATGGTGTGCGCCATGGATTTGCGATCAAGTCTATAGTTAAACGAAAATGTCCAATTTATGAATGATGTTCGTATTTTGGCCCTCATCCGTCTTAATATTCATGACACACGATCATCGATCGCCCAATAATTATGTCATCCACTGAAATAATTCTCGTCAAAATTGATCACAACTTTTCGCGATTTCGATTTCTTGGAAGTTCCGAAAGTCGCTGATAACTAGGTCGTTTGACAGATCCAAGGACTCTGCTTTTCCAAATGATTTATCGTGTTTTCGGTTTGGCGACGATAAGGTGATAAGAAAGGCAATTTCATCACAGGAGAGAGTCAAAATTTGCAGATATTGGGCGGAAATGATTTTACAAACCTGTTCCGGACTGGCAATATTCATTTATTCACTCATGTAATGGCGGATAATATGTACTGTATTACAATGTGCCTCTGGCTTTATTTTACTCTACATATTATATTTGATTTAATCCGGTGTTCAACTGCATAATATTAAAGGCTGGTACAATAATCCAGTGATTTAACCTAATTTCTGACCGCAAAAAAACAACGACCGCTAATCTATACAAACGGCACCAGGTACTCAGGCATATGCGTGTGAGTAATCAGCACTTCAACAGTCTTGTACGTATAAGCTTTTCAGGTATTCGACTTGAAGGAGAACGCACTTATTCAGCAACAACAACATATACTTGTTTGAATAATACTAGTTTTGCTTCAAGAAACCCCTAGAATGAAAGCTCCACAAAGTATGGAAAATATTACGCTATTCGAAACACATGTCGCTGCTCAGAGGATAACTAGAGGGAACTCTGTCAAAACATATTATTTTTTGTTTCGAGTCAGGTGGCAATTCGTAGATTCAAAACAATATATTTTTACTGGTCCCTTCAATTACATGTACCTTTCCTTGTTTCGTTTACTTTAATTATGCTGTATTATGCGCAGTGTCTATTGAATCATGTCATGTGCAACTCATGGTGCTGCCATGAGATAGTTATCCAGTCACTGACAATGGTCCATCATTCTGACACATTTTCATAATAGCATCAATTAAAACCCTTCAGGGTTGAACGAAGTTGAGAACAATGTCAATATCACCTGACAGATTTATATAACAGTCAAGTGTCCACAACATGCTGCTCACGTCCACACGTGTCGGACATTTGATGACGAAATCAATCTTGAGATTCACAGAAAGCCATCCGCCATCAAATACTCGTGAAGGCCAACAAAAAAGCAGACGACTGAAGGAAATGGCGATTCACTCATCACGTTTGCTTCCCCTCCACGTATTTCGCGTCACACAGACTATAATGGGAGATGTTTTTGGCTGAGACATGTTGCCGCGTAACTCGCTCGTGCATGGCTATTGTAGTCTTATGACAAGATTTGGTAACGAGACAGCGTTTGGTCTGGATTTTAGACAGCAGAGAAAAAAGATGTGCTGAGACGAATTGCGATTAGGGGGAGGGGGTATGTAAGAGAGGCAACGAGGAACAAGTGGTCATTGGGGTGGCGATGCAGAACAACGGCATCAATCTCATAGTTCTGACCAGTGACCCAAGGTGGCGGTATTGTTCTTCAATTTGCCATGCATGGTCAACCTTGGCACTCAGCTTATCAGAAGCTGCTTAAGCGACTTTCATACACTGTTATTGCTTCTCAATACATGCTAATACATTTAACGGAGAGCTGAGGCTATTTAGTCATTGCTATTTGGCTGTCTGTATCACACAATTTCCATATCATTAGCCTACTAGAACTTGCAACTATAAGCGAGATCGTGTTGATGCTCACTGATCGAATTCCACGCGACTCAAATGAGTCAAATCTGGGGATAGCCAATATGTTGTGAACATGTCAGCCAACATTGCGATACCATGAAGGGCGAATGACCTATGTGGAGAAATTGGCACATGTGCTGTTTGTTGAGGATCAAATTATGTGTCCAGGATTTCAGTTGAAAGAGATCATTTCGTCTCGGCAAAACAGCTTCTAGAAAAGGTCGACCGTGAATCAATAGCACATTCATTGGTAATCCAGTCGTATTGTTGTAAATTGTGATGTCTCTGGCTTTGAAGATCAAGCCCAAAGCGGAATCCGGGATTAGATTTAAAGCTGAAAGACCTGACTGGGATCCAGCGTGTGTTGAGATAGCCGCCCTTGCCCTCGGGGGTCTCAATCACCGTCTGCTCCTTGGCCTAATCTGAAGTGTTTACAACCAATGTTTATGAATAACCAGTATGCGTGTATCGAAAACTATAGTCGATTGGGGCGACGTAAAATGGTACCGTTCTGTTGCATGGTTTAATACCAATAATATAACATTGAGACACATATTACGATTTTTATGTAATTTTTTGTATGTACCATACTGCAGTGTACCAAGCAGAAGATCAGAAATTCACCCTATTTACGATTAGCTAATTTGAGTAATTTGGTCATCACCCATCCACAAAAAGGTCTAACTATGGGGAACTGATGAGCAATATTATTGATGCCTGTCCAAATAATGACTAAGGGTAATCTTATGTGCTCCAGACACGGCTTCCGGATTTAGCCCTATCCCTTCTTTGCTTGCCTCATTCGGATTCGGAACACACGGAGCCTGATCCAGAAATGCCAATGGCAAAGTGACCATCCATTGCGTAGCGGATGACTAAAGGCCTGTTAGAATGTCCGGACTGCCAATGTAGCTAATTGACAGGGTTGCGGGGGAAGCGGGCGCTGCGTGTTGCGCGTACGTGAAACGCCACGCCCATCGCTGATCGGAAGCAGTATTTTGCACGTAAACGAACGACTTAATGGTGATGTTAAAATAAGTTAGATTCCGATACGTTGTTTTCGTGGAAAAAGGAAATAACGTCTGGGAAATATCTGCGCCGTTTGTAGCCCTTGAGGAAATGCATGCAAATGAAACCACCGGGTTGTCTCACCTCCTACGAGCAATCAAAATTTGTATGTCTCTCGAGAATAACACTCTCACGACGGGCATCCAAGTCTCGTATGTATGGTCATACCTGCTTTAATCTATCAACATGGTTTATTATACTGATTGCATTAAATCATTGGATGCTACAAATAGCATGTAATCGACAACAGGGTTCCAACTTTTAACTTCCAACGACATGTCATGTTGTATTGCATGGACGCCTTTTAGCTGTGGACTACACGTTATAGGATAACACATCAACGTTTCATATTATTATGGCTCGATGGTCACCCTTAATGTGGTCATAACGGCCGTAAACTCGTCAAGTAATGGACGTATGTGTCATATGCTGGTTGGGTTTCGTGCTGCATGGGCATTTCATTATGATCAACTTACTGTCAGCATCGGTGTCCCGAGGCAGTTTCTACAAAAAGTTTATCCCCGAGTCCCGACGCAACAGTAGCCTGATACATAATTTCTCACGATTATATTTCGACCCGAAAGAGGCAAAAAGAATAAACAACGTGTTGTGAAAACGCCAACGAAGGGGCTCATTTTGAGTGAGAGGTCACTCACTCCGACTCAACCATCTGCCGTGGCCCTTATTGCGATATATCTGCTCGTAAATCATGAAACTACGGAGGCAGCCAATAACGGCACGTGTTGCATCCGTGGCGGTGAATGTTGATGGTCTTTAACTCTTTATCTCATGTTTGGTTTATGGTAGAATCCACATAAAGAGTGACCCTTTTTACCTTTTGCTCAACGTGCTGCTCTGCCCCACGCCCCCTGCAAACCAACAAACACGGCGCCATCTTGTGCCACGCCGCTCTGATGACCCCAATCTTATTGGCCGAGTTATCTGTTGCTAGCGCGTGTTCCTCTGTACATAAGATCCGAGGCCAGCCTTTGTGCTTTTATCGATGCTGATTGGTAGCTAGGGACACTGCTCTTTCTCTGACAAGAAGGAGGAGAATGAAGAGGAAGAAGCAACGAATTTTTCGCAAGAGCTATTTACGCGTTGCCCAAAGTGGATTTTATACCACTGATGCGCTCAAATTGCTGCTTAATGTGGTGCTCTGCTAAGACAAATGTATTGACGGATCTTGCAGATGTCTAAAATAATTAATTATTGTCTTAGGGTCATTATAGAAATCCAGTTGCAGTACGTACTTTCGTGTCTATGAAGAGCGTACGTATCATGGTCCCCATCAAAAAAAAAAAAAAACACAAAAAAAAAAAACAAAAAAAAACAACAGCAACAGCAACAGCATGTGCAACACAGCAAAATTATCAATTCCAACTGTTGAATGTTGCCATCAGGTCGAAACCAAGTTGAGACTTCTCTCCAAACAAATTCGTTTATTATCAAGGAGATTTAGTTCAAATGAACGAAATAAAAGTATCAGTACATTATACGGTAATGTATGTGACCCACACTTATGGGTCCGCCAGATCGACACATGTTGACGCTGCCGCTGCTGCTGACCAAATGAACAGGTCTTTTGAACAACGACTCAGCAGCGGCCAGTAATCAGTTCTGCATGTCAATTCGACAAACTCACAAGTGCAATTGGTCACACCAGAATTATGGTAACAGCTGTAACACCAACTAAAAGATGAAATTTGTCGATCGATGCGATAGCATTAACATGTGCTTGTACGCGATAAACCCACGTGTTCTTACCACATTGCGTTTGAATTCCACATCAGTCAATGTACAACTTCATATTCTGCGTGTATCTCCATTCGTAATCGATTTATTTATACAGGATGAGAAGAACCAAGTGCTTACGACGTTCGGTTGGTTGGAAGTGGTAGGTCTCCTCTGTTCACACATTCATCTTTAATCATTATGATTTAATAGCATTGGACCGACGAATTCATGCAATGGGATCCAAAAGATTTTGGCGGAGTTTCCCGGATCATTGTCCCACCGGATCTGATCTGGTTACCGGATTTCGGATTGGAGAACAGGTCAGTGTGTTATAGACGTATGCCTGAACGTTTATCAGCACAACTCCCCCCCACCCCCCAGTGCTAATACCATATACGACGACCAAGCTGATAAGAAATTCCGCGCCGGGGTTAACAATGACGGCTATATTCAATGGGTGCCCGGCGGGAAGTTTATCACCAGCTGTCAATTGGATATAACAATGTATCCGTTTGACCACCAAGAGTGCGAAATGGACTTTGTGGATTGGACATATGACGGTCGCTTTGTGATGCTGCTGAACGGCTCTGATGTGATTGGCTTGGACGTGTTCAAGAAGCACGGCGAATGGGAGATCGTCAACACCAAGTCGTTCAACACAAACCAGTACTTTGATTCCGACCCCGGAATTCCCTTCCCAACTGTGAAATTCGTCTTCTACTTGAAACGCAAGCCGAAGTTTTACTTGATCAACGTTGTCGCGCCGTGTATCTTGATGTCCGTTTTGGCTTCACTTGTGTTCTACTTGCCTCCTGAGTCCGGTGAGAAGGTCTCTCTGGGCATCACAGTGCTGCTCTCTTTCTCTGTCTTCCTATTGCTCATAGCAGAGAATGTTCCCAAGACTTCGGATTGTGTGCCTCTCATAGGTATAAGCTCATATGCAATACGTATCATCAAAATTTCATGGGTTCATTTCACAGGCATCTATCTGACTATGGTGATGGTGATGACTGGCTGCTCCATCGTCATCAGCGTGATCGTCCTTGACCTACACCACCACGAGGCGTTTTCTCCAGTTCCAGTTTGGCTGAAGCGCATCGTTTTCAGTTGTATGGCACGTATGCTCTGCATGCATACCCCGTACACTGACGCTGGCCACCAGTCTGGCTCCATGCACATCGGCCAGACGCGCTTTAATCGCAACAGCACTCGGAGTTATGGCAACCATGGCACTCTGCTGTCAGCAGGTCTGACCACGGACGACGAGGAGAGCGTGAACCTGCAGCAGACGACAACACAGCAAACTCAACAGCAGCAGGACAATGTCGACGGCATGAACAACGTCGTCAAAGGCTTTTACGACGAACTGGAAGCGCTGATGGCACCGAGGAGGAAGAAGCCAATTCTAGAAGAAATGCTACAACACCTCAGAGATATCACCAACAAGATGCGAAAGAACATCAAGAAGGATCACATCAAAAGCGAATGGAAACTGGTCGCCAAGGTGCTCGATCGCTTCCTGCTCATCCTGTTCCTCGTCAGCGTCTCTGCCTTCACTCTGTACATCTTGTACATCTACCCGCGGATTATGATGCCGCCAGTGAACGACATCGGACCGTGAAATGCGTCGTGCATCGGAGAGCGATGCTGGCGATCGCTTCGTGTTATATCTGTAGATTGTGTGATTTTATTGCAGACTGCTTGTATCCTTTGGTTATGCTAACTGATAATGAGTATACTTTTACATAATGAGGATAAACAGTCTTTCCTATACGCTTCTCATAATTATAACCTCTATACCGATTGCTCTTGAGTTAGATATTCTCCCCATTGATTATGTTTCCATTTCATGAACTCGATTACAGTTTGATTTGATTTTTAATTGCTGCCCAAAACGACTGACGTGTGGTACTCTATTTTTTTCACACGTGTTGTATTTTGTATGATGTGTTTAAGGCGGAAGGGAGCTCTTATTGTCATAGTGTTCACTTGCTTCCGAATCCATTGAACCTTGTTGGTGTGAATATCTATCAATAAAACTTATGGAAATGCATGGTTAATTATATTTTATTGCGATGGTGTGAGACTTTACGTTTGGTATTTGGGGTATGACACTTAATGATACACGCATATTATTACAATGATTAATCTCTATTATTCTAGAATCGATGAACTAAAATGGAATGTCTCTATCAACGATTGGTTTTCGAGATTAAGCTTTATTTGATGCACCAAAGATGATTCTTATGCCTGGCCCACACAAGGAATATCATCGCTAACGATTTCGCGGGAGATATAATGCTAATTAGGCGTAACGTCAGTCGCTGTGATGAAACACCGAGTTCCCTATCTTTTACAATGGGCCTCGTCATATCACCGTATCCTGCGACTAAACCCCTTGATATTTTTTTATTTTCTTTTCGGAAATAGATAGAATAATCATTTTGCCACCAGTCAGGCGCAAACAAAAAATATTTTTCGCTGTTTTTCTTATTTTAACAAGCGATTTTCTAGGACACCTACTACGTTTCTCATCCTGAAACAGTAAAAAGGTCAGCCAGAGTGCACCACGCATGCGCTTTCGTTTCGTAAACAACAAACATGTCCTTTTATGGCGAAGATGCTCTGCTCTGATTGGCTGAAATCGATAGCTTCACGAGGGGAACGGGACCAATCAGCCATCAGCCAAACCAAGCCATCAGCTGACGTTTGCCTCCTATACTTCGCAATGGAAGCCATTTTCCCATAGGCGCAATGCTAACCCCGATATTCGGAATGCATTATTTCCTTACGCTTGCATCCAGGCAGGGTGTTCTTGGCAGGGAATGCTATCAATTGGTGCTATGAGTCAATAGAACATCACTTAAAATTTAGTTCCCCATCCCTTTAAGGCGAATTTCTCATCTTCGATGTGTGGGGTTGACCAGTAAACAGGCTGTAACTTTTGAACCACTGCTCCGATTTAGATTATCAATGCATCAAACCGAGTGGATTTGTATCAGCTATTATTTTAAAAGCATTAAAATCTAAAAATGTGACAATGCGACTTAGTGTGGGTTTCGGTGCGAAGGGTCGAGATTTAGGCTTTCTGATCATTATGGTAAAAAGTATCAAGCTATCTTAATTATTTCCGATGCTATGATTATTTACTTATTCATATTCAGGATGTTATATTATATGGCACAAAAAGAGACAACATTAAATTTTATGATTTGAAATCAACAAACACTTTCAACGGGATTGTGGTTATCATGGTAACCGCGGCAAAGTAAAAAGGACGAAAAAAAATTGTTGAGTGATTTTTTTTACGTTTATAATTTCACAACATAATTATAGACACGTATATTTTTCATTCAAAAGCCCAGGTGAAGAATTAAATGTTGAATTAGAAGTGAGTGATTGGGGTTTTACGTACGGCTCAACCCAACCCATTCGGGTGATACGGGCGCCAGTAATATGTTGAATTGGAAAGTTACGTAGATCTAATAAATATCAAAATCGGCCTAAATCAACTTTTTGCCATAGGTAAAGCGAAATAAATTCTCGACTCTGGACTGTCCAATAAAAAATTGGCTTAATGAACGCGTCGGCTTATTTATTGTTTAGTAGAAACCATCAAGCCCAAACTTCATGTTAGTGCCGAATAAATAATTAATTGCTAATAAATAATTGATAGCAACTTGATATTATATAGTATAGTGATACCTTACCCAGCAGAGCCAATCCTGTGTTTAAGTCGTATTGACCCAATATGATCAACACCTGCAAGTCAGAATCGCATTTGTGTATTCATTTCTGATTCAGTCACTGTGCATTCCATTGG
>KB311062.1:13176-64715 GCA_000328365.1 Capitella teleta
CAACACACACACACACACACACACACACACACACACACACACACACACACACACACACACACACACACACACACACACACACACACACACACACACACACACACACACACACACACACACACACACACACACACACACACACACACACACACACACACACACACACACACACACACACACACACACACACACACACACACACACACACACACACACACACACACACACACAATGTCATTGATTAGCCAATAAGAGGTGGACTACAATTTGTGGATTAAAGCTCAGTTAAAGATCAGCTAGAACGTCAAGCACACTCCCACACAGCGAATGTAGCCCCAAGTGATTGCCAAGTGTCGCGCCCTTACACCTAATCCCCGAGGTAAACAAACCACGGATCATTATCCAACGGTGAATGCCCTAAACCATATAGCCATTGCAAGCTGGTTTTATACCCAAAAATAGTCCCATATACGGATAAGTTTTTCTTACAGCGGCATAAAAATCGCCTCGGATGGAAACCCACAGGAGACCCAAAGAGGCATAATAGGATTATTCCAACCATATCTATAGGTGGGAGTACGTAGTGTGATCTCGTTGAAGCGTTTTTATCATTCTCCCCAGGAAATGTCCTTATCATGATCTAGGTATGTACTTGTAATGTGTTTTAAGTTCGTAACCTAGATTATGAGCACCTCCGTTGCAATCTTTTGGGGTTTAGTGTCATCGGATTTTCAGTGGTTATGAAACAAAGAAACATCTTAGCATATAATTATACATGTAGTATTATGCAAAAATACCCGGAATATCTTGTCATAATTATAGGTTTATTCGTATTTCCTATAGGACGGCTGTGTCCGGTATACTTTGAATTACAGGTTAATCACACTTTTTAATAATTAGTCTTTAAAAAGATCTTTGTTTGTAACACATCATTAGTGTAGAAATACATAATTTTGCATTGCCGCTGTCGCCAAAAATGGTATGCACATTGCACAACAGTAAACAAAATGCCGTCTGAATATTCTCATATACTGATCTGAAAATCTCACCGCTGACGAATAGGCCAGCACAACAACACCCAATATTTCCAAGAAGCATGATTGTATATAAGCAGAGCACGCAATCACGTACGAATCACAATTCCACGCCCAATCGCCCATTGGCGATGTCTTCAAATTATGTGGGTTACATTCGGCGATCCCGGTCTACATGTATACTTTGTACCCAGCAATACAATGCGACTGCATTAATCCGTATTTACAGGGGGCTTTCGCGCATTTTTTTTTCCCTTTGTCGCTGCAATGAGATTCACGTTCAGTGTTGACCTATTTGCTGACCCGTTTGTCTCTCACTCGCTCTGGGACCGAGATTAATCGCTATTGATGGGGTCCACTGCCTGTTCTCTTGAACGCCAATTCCTGAGAAATCATGTGCACTGAACTGAGATGCAACCATTCCCCGTGTGGACTCAAAATATGGCCCTTATTTACAGCTTAACAAATGAATGCCATGGGACATAATGCTCACATTATTTATTTACAAGCGTGTATCGTATGGGTTAACGTTGAAAAGCTTGTTCATCGTAGGAGTTTTTCGGCCAAAAGCAACGGACGGAAATTATATTTACAATATTTGCGCAAAAACGATTTTTAGGGTATTCAAAATATATCATCGGTTCACGGTAAATGCGAAAGTTTGTCACAACCATTGGTGCTGTATGCGTATTTATATATATATAGGTCTGAAGTTCCATCAGATTTCTGGCAAAACGCTACCTGTACAATCGATGATAATTTTAAGAATTTTTTAATCCATATATTAGTAGCTAACCGTAATTGCGTTTCGTAATTTAAACAGTAAGAAACGCACCATCAAAAGCAAAACAAGCTCACTGCCGTAAATTGAAACCAAATAACTTGAGTGGGAGAACACCTGTACGAAGGGTTGTCTGAACCCCATCAATCACCATGCAGGAATATATGCCATGTCTGCTGATGTCTTCCCAGAACTATAACTTTATTATTGCGAGGTAGGGATCACCACATGGAGCAGAGGGAGGAGTACGAGTTGCCTATTTGCCCGATGCCACTTACGCGTTGAGTAATCATAATTCGCATACCAATTGCGCAGACTAAACCGCTGGGTTCGCCTTGAGCGGTTTTACGAGGCTGTTGCTGATTGTTTATGTGGTTATTTAGCCACTCTTTAACCTCAAGAAGAACCAAGACTTGTGCTGCTACAGTTTTCATTCTGGAGCACTAGCTAAGCATACACTCACAGAGAACACTTGGATAATCCTATGTGCAACGTTTCGCGGATTAACTCTCTGAATCCCACACAAGTCAAACCTCTATTCTCTATTGACCATGCAGAGATAGCATATAATAGTATTTCAATCAGATGGCAGGCTCAAAAGGTAAGTGAATGTTACACCTGGCAGGTATCACACATAGGTTATCTAATGAATTTCTAGACCACCTTTTATGTAGGCTTTTTTTCGCGGATCCGTATGCTTTGAATTGAAGAAATTATTTATAATGTCCCACTGTCATTCAGTTGATATAACCCCATGGCGCCTTGTAAGTTCTACTAGTCTCTTCAATATACACATTATATTAAGGCTATTTTATGAGAGCAATGTATTTATGGTGGACTGTGGGTATTGTGGTTTCTAGTCTATATCAATATTGACACAAGCATTTCAATCATTTCTCATTCGTTGAGAGTTTAATAAATGGTTCCACACTCTCACATTCCAGTTTAAGTGGAAACTCAAGAACGCATCCAATCTTTGATATTCTTCATTCCAGATTTTGCAAGGTCTCAATCTTTCGATGAAGGCGGAAGTTCCGTCGGTTCGACGACGGATACCATAACCAAGAGTGGTCAAGAAGAGGTCATGGTCAACTCAGTAACAGTTGCTCCTCTCATTGTTGACCCCCAAAACAAAGTCTCGAAGGTGGGTTTTATAGTTGTATTGGTCTGTAACCGCAAACTAGAAAATATACATGCTCACTCGAACTAAGTCCCATGAGAGAAACAGACACGTATGTTATCTCTTTGTGTACAACAGTACAGGGCACCGTGGCTTTGAGCTATATAACAAGGTGAACGAAATGCCAGGCCTATACACAATCGTTGCAATGCTGCTAATTGGCTTCTTACGTGCCCGTGTTTCTAATTAACCCGAATGGACAGTGCACTTGTGTGGGGGGTGTTAATAATTCTGCAGATTTATTTCCCTTCAACCACAAGAGACATTGCCTTTGTGAGCTTGTTTTATAATGTGAAAAAAGAGAACATTGTTGCTACAGGAGCACTGCACTGGTGATTCATCTTAAAAACTGCATCAAATGCTCCTTTGTCTTCGTTCGCTGGGCTCAGCGCCCCCATATCAATTACAGAATCTTGGTGTGAATCTGCTTGGATTACTGAACGCTGCGGTTATACGGTCGCCAGTCTTCGGATTCCATTGCTGGATCAATAGGACTTACTTTTTTTTATTCTGGGTGGACTCAATCAGCAGTTAACAATAGTTATATAATTATACAATGTTCCATCATTTCTTGAGTTGGGCGCTGAAGACAGTGTTATCCGGAGGAAAAAAAAAACACCATGAACTAAATTAAATAATATAAAATAAAGACATAAAGAACACCCCCACACACCACACACACACCTCACACACATCCTCACACACATCACGCACACACACACACACACACACACACACACACACACACACACACACACACACACACACACACACACACACACACACACACACACACACACACACACACACACACACACACACACACACACACACACACACACACACACACACACACACACACACACACACACACATACACTCTCTCACACCCCCCCACCCCCCCCACACACACAATGAATTTCGACTTGAAGAACTTTTTCTACCTTTATTTTCCTAGGCATCTCCTGCGCCAGAATCAACGTTTTCTGTTGACACAACAGAAGTTTCATCCCCAGTTGAGCATAAAGCCCCAGAGAGCCCCACGTCACCAATGGATGTCCCTCCAAGTCCCAAACCATTTCGAATCACAAGTCCAAATGTAGAATTATCCAGAATCAGAAAGGTCAGTACCCGCTACCATTAGCATGCAGCCGAGGAGACTCCTTATAACAGCTTCAATGAGCATTACAAAGAATCACTTGACGATGTCAGGGCTGAGCCCTAAAGTGATGGATCGCACATACCCGCAGTAACCGGAATTCAATTACATGCCTCACGGCTACCTTTGTTCGTTGCTTCTTGAGACGCATCCTCATATATAATCCGAGGCTTTTTTAAATCTCTTATCAGACACTTTACTGTCATGAGTTTTTTTTAACCTTCTAATGTTGATCGATTATAAAATCCGATCATCAGTTAGAAGAGTCATGCAAATAAATCCAATTACAAATTGGATTAATTGATAAGAATTAATGCATATACAGTATTCAATAAAGAAATAATTGGCTTATGCTACAGAAGCTAACATTGCGAGTATATTTCGTGTGTAAAGTAGACCGTGCATCTCTCAGTTGTTATCTTCATACTTTGGTGCATATCAATTCAACCGAGAGATCATTCTTTCTGATACAATGTTATAACATCGTGTTTTATCATTCCATATGGATGTATATTCCACTTCTGAACAACTGCGGGGACCACAGTGGGCAGTTGGATGGTTGGCAGAGATCATCAGCAACATTTTATCCCAATTAAACTTTTCGCAATTGAGATACACCTTTGGAATCATAATTTAGCTTATATGCAGAAGCGAATTTTGATGCATGATAAATTCAAGACGAGCGATACCGACTGCGTCCATCGATATGATCGACCTCTCTCTCTCTCTCTCTCTGAAATGGATGATTGAAAATTGTATCATTCAAGTTGTCAACTATAGCAATGCAGCAATATCGCAAGTAAAAATCCGAGGCGTCTGTGCTCTGAATGGACATGCGGATTGATCAATAAGTCGAGAGGAAAATATTGAGAAATTGATACGTTTTGGTATGACGCAATGAGAAATGTGGCATTTGCGTGCCTGCAGTACTTCATAGAAAAGAACCTTTACAGGACTTCTATAAATAGTTCATTGCTTTTGACTAAGGGGGAATTAAGGTCGTCAGTATGGAGGTGTTGATTTATCGCGTACACAGATTTATAAGGGCGTGAAACGTGTGCTTGCATGCCTTGATGTGCTCACCAATACATCTGTTATCAGTCTCATAAAGGGTAGATGCACTAGTACTGAACAAATCAACACTGGAAGTGAGTTGCAATAAACACAGCCTATTAAAGTTACACTAGTCATCGCCGTATTGGTGCGTATTGTACTCAGACTAATAACACGGTCAGCAAACATCGGTGTCATTACAATCTGTAAGCAAAATGGACCTGGATACCTAGCAAAACTTTTCTCGGAATCTTTGTTAACTTTTTTTCTGCTTGTATTTTTTCCGCATACGTTTTGGCCTGTGGCCAAATTGATAAACACAGGAGCTGTGTGTTTTGCTGGGTAGCCAATTGTGGGGAGAATTCTTTGCCAGCGGCTCCCAAAGATCACGGCCCATATTCTGCGACAGCACACGGGATTTCAAATTACCTTTCGCGGGAAAATGAACCCAAATTGAGTTTGTTCCAGGAATCGTGTCGGAAAATGCGTGAGGGTGACACAGAATATAGACGTAAGCAAAACTCTAGGCCCCATAGCAGTTGGTTGTCACTTACTGTATATAGACCATGCCTTTACTGTTGCAGCTATATAGAGCGAAGTTGAGTGACGTATATAATCAAAACAGAAGCGACCTTTAATACAAGGATATATTTATGTTAAAGAGGATAGTAATCCTAATGAAGGAATTAGGAATCACAATAGAAGAATTAGGTCATTATACTATTCTACATATACACTCCTCCTGTACGAGTGCGGTGCTGGGGTAAATTATATTTACTTGCTTCATATATAAATTGGTTGTCCCCATATTTTCTCTCTCACGATTTAGGTATTAATTTCCAAAACGCTAAAAACTTATTAGCACTGTGTGATTGCTCAGCTTGTCGAATTACTCCTACGGACGTACGGCCCTCCCTCGCCTGTCATACAGTAAAACCATAGTTCTGGAAATCCGAGGGTTATGATAAAACACGTGTGCTCCACCTTATGATATGCATTGAAGAGATTGGCGCAGGAGAAAAAATAAAATAAAAACATGCCTCATCGCTGTTTCGAAAGCAATATTGCGTCCGTTCATGCTCTGGTAGTGTAATCAGAATTCCTTTGCCTTCTAAACATGCTGACATTCTTAAATGGAGTGGGAAATGGTGCCATTACGGAGACCTTTCCCCGACCACTTTCACCCGGAGGGATTCCGCTGTAGGCAAAGGGGTTTAGGGGGGTTTCTGCAGCATATACGCCGCAGTAGGTGGGCAATAGCCAAGCCATCCTGTGGGAATCTCCTCAGGAGCGACCTTTAATATGGATATATGTTAAGTGTGATAAAATCATCGATCGTAATTATATGCAGAGGCACGGTGGCCATATCCACGAGGGTACTCAGTCAGTGCGCTGCCTGGAGACGTCGTTTGCACAGCTGTCTTCGTTCCCCTATAATCAGATGATGCTTCTTCCGACAGGATAACTTGGCCAAGAAGAGGAGTCTCTCGTCCAATCCTCTGAAATTGCCTGAACTGTCTGAGACGTCAGAAACGGAATCTACAAAGGAAGCCGAGAACATGGACTCCGAGCCCGACACCGGTCGACTTCGGACCGGGGTGGCTGAGAAGGAAGGTGCTGTGTTCCCCAGTCTACCCGATGCAGCATTGGAGAAGATGGGGCTCATCGTGAAATCAGCAAGTTCATCAAGGTAGGCGCATTTCCCATATGTATATATATTTACATTGACTCGATGCCCAATTGATTAATTTTTATAACACGTATTCATAATGATGTAATATATAACCTATATTGTGAATGGCCTTTACGTCAAATTAGGTGACATTAACTTATTACAATTTATTATGTTTTTCACCTTTTTTAGCCACGTAAACTTTTGACTCAGACTTAGCTTAGCGAGTTACAAGTTGAACTACATGTACATCCTAATTTGGCCATATAAACTGATATATATATATATAACGCTGTTCGCTTGAAGAGATAATTATTGGAAAGAAAGGAGGAAAGTGTACCAGTACCTTCATATATACTTTTTTGGTCAATAATTATTCATATATCATGACATCCAGGATCTCTGCCCAATATGCCGTTTGATATCAGGGGTATATCACGCACGAGACGCGCCGGATTGGCGTATGGCGAATTTTTATGTGATATCGCATGAGTTTGCACAGTAAAGCGTATCATTGATATCATAGTAAAACGAGCGATATCAGCATGCTTACCTCCATCACAAAGGCTTTTTGTTCAGACCAACGGATCAGGATATATCGGAGTTCACTTGCAACAATATGATAAATGATTTTGATTTACAATAATTTGTTTCTATCTGTACACTTGTTTAGGAAGCCTACTTAGATATGTAGGCTTAGGCGCTTGTTTCCTTCCACTAGGGAAGAAACTATCGCATTAAGTACCTAATTTCAGG
The DNA here is from genome assembly GCA_000328365.1 of Capitella teleta. Lineage (NCBI taxonomy): Eukaryota > Metazoa > Annelida > Polychaeta > Capitellidae > Capitella > Capitella teleta. The sequence goes on from KB311062.1 coordinate 20,812, forward strand.
TCACTAGCCTTCGTCCGTGTTGCTATTTAGAGGAGCAATTTTCCCATTGTCCTTCGTATTCATGGTTCGGCACATTATCGAGGCAATAATATAAGAAGCATAGCGTGCAATCATCAGACTTCTATTCGCCCAAATCGGATGTCTTTCAGGCTGTTTCGTGAGGGCATTTCAATAATTCACAGAAAGCGTACTCGTTTGCCTCTGTAAACTGCGTTTCGGTCTCTAAGCTAGAGAACGTGGAGGCAGGAAAAAGGATTACCCCTGGGATCTTCGACGGGAAGATTGCAGTTCTGCTATTGTTCGGATTGGCAATTTCTCACTCACGAGGTGCCTCGGTGCCCTGGCAAGGTGTCGGCCTACCCTGGCAACCAGAGTTAACAGGCATGTTCCTGCATAGGGATCGTTCATTAATAGGGGAATTGCCTCCACCCCAGCCAGATCATGACGCCTGGTTTGCTCACGCATATTACCCACTCGGGCCAATGAGGCAATGTGTGTGTTTGCATTAGCGGAATTGGGGATTTGCTGTCTCAGTCAATGGTGTGTGTACTCAATGCCTGCCGGCAGCAGCCATGCAGTCACACTCCCCATTTCCTCGTCGTCGTCTACAGCTGTCCCTTCTAATAAGTCGTACTCGCAGACAGCGAGCCGACGCTGCTTCCCGATTGCATGCAAATGGATTAAATCCGTAATGAATTAATCTCCTGACGTTGGCTGATAACGTTGTCCATCACCGAGTGTGTCCCGAATACCCGGCAGCCGGCAACGGGGCAAAAGATTTGCGAGCTCTGGTAATCTCAGAGATTGTCACCCACGCTTTTCATCTTCACACAAACCTCAAATCAGCCGCGCATAGAGCATGGCCTGTCATATATGCTTTTGTCATAAAAACAATCTCGCGATAGCCGTATAGACAGCATATAGCTGCTGTATTGATTTTCTGGGTTTTTTTCTTTTCTTTCGTTCTCCTTCTAGCGTCCAGACATTTACGGTCACGAATTCTCTCGCGTAATTTTGTGCCTGCCACAGATCACGCATAAACTGATAAACAGTACCTCTCTGCTCCCCCATGCTGCCGGTCACTGCTGCTGGCTGTTGGAGGCATGGAAAGGGGTTTAAGGCGAGCGACTCAGTCATTATAGGCCGGCGGAGTTTCAGTCGCTCTGTTCGTGTGGCGCGAGGGAGGTCTCTGTGTTCCGCTGAGCGGTGTTAGAGGAAGCAGCAGTCAGATTGTGTGGGACGATCGATCCGTGGAATTGCTAGTGGATAATCCATAGAAGTGACCAATCAGCGGCTCTCTCTGGCAAGCGTGGGTCGCTCAGTCGTCGCTCCATCGCGATTCGAGGCATCCGTCATTTCGTTGGCTTCGGCTTTGATATTCTGGAAACCTGTTGCTCGAGAGACTGCAGCTTAATAACAAGATGTCGTTATTTCATAAGATTATGCTCAGTGCCAAGAAGCAAAAGAGGTAAGCAGACGCTATTGTGGCTGGACATTAACACATGTTTGCATGTTAATGTGTCTAAGTCATTGATCTAATTCGCGTTCTCAGGCGACACGTGCGTTGATCGAGTGCTTCTTTTAATTATAGGCAATACGATTCACGATGCAGTTTTTCTTTATTCTTTGTTCTTTTCTTTTGGGGGTAGGGGGGGGGTATAGCATCAGCATGCAACGCATACGATGGATTCCCTTATGAATTGAAGAGCTCTGATGTGCGAGTTCAGAAGGTTTAGCAATTTTGCCACTTTGGGAATGGCGGCTTGGGAGACCCTTCCTTGTGATTGCTGGTCGTAATGATCGAAGGCTGTAATGTTGATTACATTAACGTTCACCTTGTACGACCTCCTCATTATCACAGGGGATTCATACTTGATCTATCCTCGAGTCTCATCGATATTTTTCATTTTCAGCCTCGACCAGCTTAGTGAGCAAGAAATTGAGGTGAGATTTCATTACCTTCTTTTATGTCCGTCCGTGCTTGCGTTTTTATAAATACCACTTTTGAAGCTCCCCCGCCCATACCTCATAATAAAATTAATGTAATCCGTTTTGCACGTTCCGTTCATTTCGAGAGACTGGTGTTCTGTGAGATTTCTTCTCGCTCTTCCCTTATCTTGCGATAGCTTGTCTTGAGATATCTCAGAGGTTATTTATCTCGAGATGGGTTGTCTTCCAAAAACTGGAGAGAACCACCCTTACACTCTGCCCTCCTGAGTTGGCAGGTCTATTGATTTCGCGATGATGTCGAGATAACAAGCACTAGGCCTTGTTCTTTTGCACAAGAGCGACGGCCTTCGGCGTGGTTAATGGGCCCATACGACTTCAAAGAACTTGTTACCATTTAAGTTTATATTTTCTACAACACGTATTGTGCATGTAGTGGTGCTGATATATAGATAATTTAGGATGATGCAAATGCATTTTTCTTCAACTTGAGCAAAATGATCCGTGGTATATGTACGTACATACTCATCTTTCTCATGGCATAAGTAATCAATTGACTCAGGTGAATCTAAATACATGCATATTCCTATTTCAAAGGCCTGTAGTCCCATCTCGTTACATAGAAGTGGAATACACATTTCTCGCATCCGTTTGGCCAGATTAATTCGTAATTTGCTTCCCCAAGTGAAATAAATTGCCTTAGCATTTCTTGCAAACGCAATCACTCCACATACTTAAGTCGGATAATATTAGAAACAAAGCTCCCTTAATTCTTCTTCATTCTAGAAATAGAAAAAAAAAACGTATTCATGCATGAATTTACCTTTACAGGACAAATTTGCCAGTCTATATCTTGCCTTCAAAACCGATCGCCTGACGCTGGACAAACGCATTGACCGGCATCAGAGGTCACGAGACATCATTGAGCACAACATTGACAATGAGATGCAAGCTCTGAAGGAAACGCTGCAGGTATAATGCCCTTTGCCCTCCCTCGTAGGGCCCACCGACCCCTTTCGCCCTATATCAAAGATATGCATTAGCTTTGGCGCTGGTGAAATTGCCCCCAGGGCTCTTGGGGTATTGCATATTTGCTCGTATGTCATATTTGGCGTGCCATAAATGAGGCATCATAGCGGCTTATTAGGGAGATTGGTTTCCAAGGACGCCACTTGGCCACGTCTTATGGCTGAGGATGACCGGTGATTTTCATCTCATGCCTTCATTATTCTCAATGCTGTTGAAATATGCACAGAATATCTTACATAATTATTTGAGAGGGGAACTTGTTTACATAATCAACTTCATGGATTGGCCAGCAGTAATTCGTGGCACATTAATGGAGTACTCGCTTAAATTCTCATTAAAAATCTCATTTACTCAGCTTCTAGAGGTCACGCTCGGGGCATCCTCGTGAACTACCCTCGGAGGGTGTAAAAATTGCTGGCCTTGATTTCATTTGGACCAAGGGTTGCTGTCTTATAGCCTGCTGAAGAGATTGCATTTCCACGCTGCAATGTTTTCGCATATTTAACAATAGAATTCCTCCCCCGCGATTCATGATATTGTTCTCGCTGTTATATTGCTCTGCGACCGCGCTGAGTGAACAGGGTCACGTGTTCCTCTCATTTTATGTTCTCAATACGTAACCCATTATTTGTGTTTCAGTCCCTTGGTCATATCTGCACCGATGCCCAAACAAGAGACGTGTACATCAAGATTCAACACCATATTGAAGTCTTGGAAACAACCACCTCACGAGTATCTAGTCGAGCGGAAGTCTATGGAGCTGTGCAACAGGTAGATTATCTTTTCACGCCATATCGCGCACCTAAAATCCCTTTTCCCGATGCTAAACGCGACCCTCCTCACATCTTGCTCGTTACGAGTTTCCCAGGGGTTTTCTGTGCTTCGAAAAACACGCTCTAATCTGGCACTAATGGATGAAAAAATATGTCTATGGCCATAATGATTTTTTTTTCTCCTGCTTCATCTCCATAAAAGCCGGATTCTTTTCTCGGCTGAAAATGACCTCTTGGCGCCCTTCCTTTCCGAAACGCGTCTTTTGGGATAAGACGATTGCCAGGGCTTAATGCCTAAGTCAGGCTAAGTGCGAAAAGATGTAGACGCCGACGTGTTTTGACAGCAGCCTGTTTTATCTCAATTTCATTACAGGAGCTGAGAATCAGTAAGGCGGTAGACGTCATGGTGCAACACGTGGAGAACCTAAAGAGGATGTACGAAAAGGACCACCAAGAACTGGAGGAAACTAAGTCAGTGTTATTATGGAACAATCTAGGAAAATTTGCATTGGTTTGATTTGTTGCCAACAGAAAATTACTTCAAGAAAATCGAGTTCTAGGCGACCATGGAGGTTGGTTTTGTTTAAACTGAATGTAGGATATACAAATGAAATACACAGGGAGATCCATGTCTTCATTATCGGTTGGCGGTGCAACTAGCAAGGTAATTTGTTCTTCTCATTTTGAAATTCTAATGCTACAACTACTTGTATAGTACATTAGACGATTTTAATAACAGTTTTCCATCGACTTTTCTTAAATACACTCACCTTGGGTATAATTACAGTAGTCGAGAGAGAACGTGCTTTACCGTTCGTGATTACGTGTGAGAAGAGTGGTTCTCTTTTCTACTGAATATAATAGGCCACTTTGCGACTTGGAGACTCACTCAGAATATATAACAGGAAACGTTAATGTAGGTCCTCATAACTGCTTCGTGTAACCCAAGACGATGAATGCTGAGCTAATTTGTCATAATGGGGAACGGTTAGCAACGAACATGGCATGAAATGCATGAAAAAAAAAAAAAAAACGTCGCTGAGAATGCCTTTCAAACCATATACATCTACTCTATATAGCATGCGTGAATCACTTCTTTTTAACCTCGATATTGATTAGCATGTGGGTATCACAATCACTAGAATATCTACCCCTGAACTAATTGACAATGCACTATAAATACCCGTCAGCGCCAAATAATGAGCCATTTGATCTCTCCAAAGAGCCTGAAGGGCTTTGCTCAGCGCCTGACAATTGGTCGTATGATGAACTGGGGTGGTGCCAAGAAGACAGTGCGAAGTGTGCGCACTGTGGCTGTCAATGACAAATCGTTGAGGCAGCTACAACCAAAATCCGACGCCGCTACCTCTGCAATTCTTGGCGTCTTCCCGTTGATGCTCCGAATGATGAAGTGGTCGAGGGGATGGAAAGAAAGAGCCATCGAAAGTAAACCCGAGGAGGGCAAAGATGAGGTTGCAAAGGGTGAAGAGAAAGATGAAGAGAAAGAAGCAGACAAATCTGATGACCAAAGTAATAAGAACGAGAAGGGTGAAGAAGAAATCGAAGAGATCGAAGAAAAAGGCGAGATGGAAGAGGCCAAGGAAGAGGGCAGTGCCGGGAAAGCTGCTCTGAATAGCACTGAGCCCATAACTGTTGAAGGCAAGAGTAGATGTGTCACCACAAAGAATACCTGTGATATCAGAATACAGAGATATCGATATACTAATTCATCGATATTTACGCAATGTTCAATATCAGTATTTCCCTTTGGTATGACGTGCCCTCCTTTCACCGCTGTTCTTCTTCTTCTTGTTCCCTATCTGTGCACCTTGATCGTTCTTTCACAGCGCAGTAGTATCGTGGAGGACAACTGCTCTGGGGATATTGCCTCATTAGTTCACCATCAACCAAGGGTTGTGCGCAGGACAAGCAGGACGAATTCTATGATGAAACACCAAGGTGCCGGGTGCATGCCCTATTCCTTTGCATGGAACACTCTTCTTTGTACAGCTCATCCTTCATTTCATTTATCCCTCCTTGACTATACAAGCATGAATTATCTGGCATTGTATCAAGTTATCAAATCCATTGAAGCTGCTTTTTGTGACAGTTTTTACCAAATCATGTCTGTTGCTTGATTGATTTTAACATTGTTTCATTTGATTCCACTGTCAGAACTGTTCATTTCATCATATTTTCATGTCACAGATCCCTGAAAGTGAGAACTTTATCTGATTTCAGTTAGCGGCCGGTCGTCGCCGTGCCAGTCTAGCAGTGGTATCAGGAGGGAATCGAGTGCAGACCGTTCTTCAAACTAGCAGCACGAGCAGCAGTAGTTTAGATCTGGTGAGTATATGTACTGTGACACTAATTATTTATTCTGATCAGTAATCAGTTATTACTAGTAATCAAACTGCTTTTGTTGTGGTAATAACGATGATAATTGTAATTTGCTTTAATGATGCAACTACAGTGAGGATGGTTAGCTATATAATCTACATCAATTAGAGGTGAGATGTGTTTCAAATTCATCCCTTGTCAATTACGTCACAGGATAATTGTCATCTAAAAATGTTATGAAAGCGTCTGTGGGCCACGGATATGGGGTCTCAATTTGCAAGCTACGGTTACGGGGTCTTATCTCTGAAAGCATGAGAGAGCCACTATTTACCATGTCTTATCTGAGAAAGCACCAGAAGGTCACTGGTTACCAGGTCATATCTGAGATATTTTCAATGGCTTTCAATCGAACTATTTGATAATGTATCATGATGATTTGCTGCGACGTATTTGGTTTGGAAAATAATACTTTGCATGTTGAGAAATCTTTAAAAGAAAAAAGAAAAAACTTCCTCTCTCTCTCTCTCTCTCCCTCTCTCTGCTTCTAGTTCTGTGTTAGTACTAGTTCACTCTTAGGTTAGTATAGCAGGGTTTCTTTTTAATTTTCATTATTTGTGTTTTAATTGTTGCTTTGTAATGAAGAATGGAAAACTTCGCTGCAATAGTCACAATTCCTTTTTTGTGAGTACCATGTATAGCTGCAACATACTTTTTCATTGATATGCCTTTCAATTATGAATTACCCTGCGAGTCTTCCTGAACAAAACATGTAAAACCTTTATATTTTTCCCATTAGTTCCCACAACTAATTTGGTTAAGTAATATCACGGTGTGAAACAGCAAGTTATTGGATAAGTTTTATCTCGCATCAGTTATTGCTAATACGTTTTGCGCATGCATACCTAAATTACAACACCGTACAGTTAAAACACTGATCGTTCCAATATTAGCTCTACTGTTTACCTTAACAGGATGCCAGAACTCGCTTCCAGAGCCTTGTACAGAGTGCTGGCAGCCTTATCCGTCGCTCATCTCTTGCTGTGAGTTCATCGGTGTCATCAAACCAGCCCAAAAAGCCCTTCAGCCCACAAAGATCCCCACTGCTCGCCAGCTTTCCTTCCAACAGTTCCACCAGTTCAGTACAAGAAGAAGAAGAGGAGGAGGAACAGAACGATTCGTCAGAAGGTCGACCTAGGTTGGTTGCTCTTGAAATCTTCCTCTTGTAATTTCTTACAACTTCCTATCACCCACAGACTTCTCAGCCTGAGTGTTGTTGAAAGGCTCCGCAAGACCTACGAGGAGACCATCGCAAATCCAGAGCCGCCATCAGATTCTGAGAAAGAAGACGACACCCCACCCCCTTCCGCTCGCCCTCTCCCCACTGAAGACACGAAGGAGGAGGAGCATCCTGAATTCCCTTGCCCACCACCAAAGGAGGAACCAGGCATAACATGGAACGAAGCTAAAGAAGATACACACATGAAAGGAATTGAAGAAGTAGAAGAAAAGCAGAAAGTAGAACAAGAACCTGACGGAGAGAAACCAAAAGACGTTGAACCAGTTATCAGAAAGAGACGAAAGAAAATATCGTCTACCATCACCCAACAGGAGAAAATTGATGACCAGGATGATACAGACCATGTCAATCGGTGAGGTTCTCGAATTTAAAGGAATAAATATAATCGGTGTCCATTTTTCTTCAGAACTGTGGCTGCTGTCGTAAAAGAGGAAGCAGTTGTCAAAAATTCTCTTCTCAGGTGTTTGGGGGCCAGTCTTTTCACTGCTCTAACTCTGATAGTTGCGTTTTCTATTCAAATCTGCGTGAAACTGGTTCAATTGCTTCCCGGTGAGAAATCATCCGGTTCTCGACTCCGTGTCTCCGTTGGGGCTTTGGTTATGCTCCTGGCTTTCATAAGTCTAATCTTTACCTTTCTCCCTGTAGCAGCAGCACAATGCTAAGTATAAAGTGGACTGTATAAGCTGGTGCTTCATGAGTTAATGTCGATGACCCCACTGTAACAGACAAAAAATGTGTACATAGAAGCACAAACACTGCTAATGACATCTTTACTTGGTAATTTCAATTTCACTCTGTGATATAATTATATTATTATGACATTATAATGATTACAACCTGAGGACTGGGGACACGTGGTCTCCCTTGTCTTCTTCTTGTGACCCTGTTTCATGTCTTTCATCAATTTCCCCTCCTTATGTGATGGATGATCTTCCACGTATTTCTCTCTCTATTTATACACATTGCATTTTCGTATGACAGCATCCTATAGTATCGCTCTCTTTCAGTCGAACCGGTTTCCGATACTATATGGGTGATTGAATATCCACAGTTACTATACCTATATAATCCAACATTATACTAGTCGCCTATACCGCCCACGTTGATGTTAAACGATTTAAATAAGCAATTCAGTCAATGTATATATTTATTGAGTACTTAACTTATTTTTTTTCCATTTTTTTTTACCCATTGTGTTCTATCTATTGTGTACATAATATGCTTTCCCTGAATAAACGAATCTCTCACCTCTCATCTCAATACGTTTTATTTTTGTGAATGTCTGGTACATAAACATGAGTATATGCAGCAAAACTACAGGAACGGCTAATGCTTACCTGAAACGGAAATATCCACGCATGATATATACACATAATAATATGTACATCTATATAGTATATGGTACAAGCTACTTGTTTGTAAGAGCCACCTTCTTTCAATATTAGGATCATAAAACATGTAGTGCAATAATTGGTTTTCTTGTGTTTGTGTAAAATACCAGAGAGAGAGAGGGAGAGAGAGATACATTACGTTGATTATTTATGCGGGATGTTATGGAACGCTGTTCTGTGGTCCCAATAGTAAGGTTTCTCGCGGTGAAGATGCGCGCGATGGCAACTCCTCTCGGTTGGCGGTCGCGTTGTTTGGTCGGACATAGGGGTGCCAACCACGAATCTCTGACTTCGATGAAACTCGTCATGGAAACCTCTTGGGGTGGAGTTCACAGAACGATTCGCAAAAGTACGTTCTTTGTGCTTCTTTGCTTTCTGCTCGATATCCGTTTGTTGGCAGTTGTCAGATGTGCCGATGTCTTGCATGAGGGGGTTTGGTTTCACCTTCTTGGACAACCGCAGAACGCGCTTCTCTCGAACAATGGTTGTGTGTACGATGATAGGTCTTTCCTGGGGTCTGTCCTGTTCACAGAAATCATTGTAATAACAATATATTTATTGCATGTCAATTAAGGCACAATAATGAATGCAGAACAAAACAAAACAAGAGAAAGCAATTGAAGATACATGTACACTTAGAACATAAAAACTAAAAAGCTAACTGTACAAATAAAATACAACGGTACCCTCAAGAATTGTCAGCAAATCTATCTACAGTATCATGTTCGTATCATAGCGATAGAGCAGTGTTATCTCGATTAGCGTGCAGAGAGGTTCGTGGGTCCGATTCCCGGTCAGGGTTTCGAATTTCGCGGCCTGAAAACCCTCATGTTCACCACAGCATGACACATTGAATAGTGTCGAAAATGTGGTACCTGGTTGGACGAAGATGGCATTGCCATTGCCTAAGTGAGTGCTCTGTTGTTGATGTCCGCTTGTGATCATAGGCCGCTGAGGGCTTACATGTCACCTCGGGGGCTCCTATAACCAGGGAAAATATGTGAACCGCATAGAAGCGAAGCCAGTTGCGATATACAAGTGAATAGTATTTATTTATTTATTCATTTATGGTATTGGCAACAGTAAAATATTCGGCTTCGATGCAGTTCAGCCAGCTTTCATAATTTTTTTAATTTGCAACCGATATATTCTCCTTTCCATTCAGGCGTTATTTTGACAGCAATAAAATATTAACATCTGAGTAGTAAGTCCGGATTAGGCCTACGTATGACAGAAGTGAAATAAAACGTGGATGAGCGCGATATGGTAACATGAAAATGTTAAGAAGATTCGAAATTTCATCTTGGTGCATATGTATATATATATTAGAAGTTTAGAATTTAAACAGACTAATACCTTCTCTTCGACTTGATGCTCTGGTCGGTCGTCATCAAAAACACCAGTGCAGCATAAGAGCATCAGCAATACGACGCCCACGATGAGAAGCACCGTCCCCACGACCAGGAGAGTCAATCCTATCAAACTATGAAAGGTAAAACATAGGAGGGTGTATTTACCATTTGCTGGAAGCTTACAAATTATTGCCCCTTTCAGCGGTTTCCGTCTTTGGTCCGCCCTGACTGAAGAGCACAGCACCAGCCAGAAGAAGTGGGCCGCCTACCACACATAGCAGGACAGCGGCCACGATGGCTGCCAGGCGACAAGTACTCGCTCCATTCAAGCACATGGCTCTGAAAGATAACTGCTATAATATCAGTCAGTTGTTATCACTTTGCCGTATTGCTCTGAGATATACTATTTCAGGTCAAACACAAATATATATATATATATATATATATATATATATATATATATATATATATATATATATATATATATATATATATATATATATATATATATATATATATATATATATATATATATATATATATATATATATATATATATATATATATATATATATATATATATATTATTATATATTAATATATATTAGTATAATTACATGTATATTAAATTTGCACTGACCAAGCATAGAAAAATAGCATAGAAATCTGCATGTATACTATATATATATACATACATATATTCGAACGCGATAATGATTATTCCCGGAGAATAATTCTCGGCATGTTTCTCGGAAAAGCGATTATTGTTATCGAATCTGTGTGTCTGGTGATTGAATCCGTCTCGATGAAACTCAATTTCAAATCTCATGGCTGTTCCATTCTATGGTAAATCTCTACATTCTTCGTTCGAACGGAAAATCCGCGACAAACTGGATGTCTATGGCTCAATTTCCTGATTCTGATAGTTCCAATTTGTGCTACTTCATTCAGCCGATGGCCAATAAACAAATCGGAAGCCATCTGAATTGTGACCAATGCCACTGAATTGAAGCTGACGAGTCAATATTTTATGTAGTTCCAATACAGACAACTTCAAATTTAATTGCATAACGCAGACATCATACAATATAATACTATTGAAGCCTAGTGTTAATTAATAATTATTACTCACCAGATAGCTTTATATCAACACTGTAGTCATTCCAATAATGTATGCACTCGCAAGATCATATGTTCCTTATATATCTGGTAACCAATGCCAACAAGTGTATAATTGGCGATGTTACGCTCCAATAAATCAGGCAATATTTCAGTGTCATATTTCCATGCTTTCGGATGGGGGTGTGGGGAGGCGTTTTATCGCGGTTAAGGTAGCAAGCAATAAGCAGTCTTATTCCGCAATGACAAACTGGATTGTGGTAATGCTAACTCAATATCCGATTCTTTTGATTATTCCGTGTTGAACCTGGGATTGAAACTAACCGAACGAGTAATTCCTTTGTTTTGTCATTTAATACCACCAAACGAGAAATCTGACATTGTAATAATGTAATAATGTAATAATGTAACAAATGTAATAATGTACAATGCATAATGTATCAAATAGCTAACTATTTGATACATTATAGAATCTTGATAAAACTGAAATAGACTTGTGTCTGGGGATAAGGGTTAGCATATTCAAACAGAAGCTGGATGAACTGAAAACATTGTTTTAAACTGATTATTCAATAGAAAATTTTACACATTTAATTAAGAACACGCATGAATATAATGAATACAAGTGCGATATAGAAATTGTTTCAAAATGTATGGGTAGTGCTGTCCTTTCACCCTTGAATAAGTTATGGGCATTTGGCAAGTTAGTCAAATCAAAAGGATAATCCAAGATCCAGACAGCAATCTATTTAAGGACACTATAGTATATTAAGCAGGACAACACGGGGAGATTAGGTGTTCGGTTAGGTCATTGCATGGCCAGAGAACTTGATCATTGTGCTCAAAGTATTGATCCCTTCATCGATTTATTTTTATGGGTGATCGGATCTTATGGTGATCCCTTGGTCGTGCAATGCTTTAAAATTTACACTTTGTAGGAAGTTCATGCCGATTAGGAGTGGATATCAGCCTTACAGTTTACAATGAATCGAACAATGCTCAGACCGAAGGTTAGTTCCTAACCAAGTCTTTTATAAATCTCCACTATATGGTCTAATTAATTTTGATTTACATTCTAGACAGTATGTGACTCACACCAGACTATGTCATGACCTATAAGAGCAGGTTGATGTAATTTTAAATCATGCAAATACAATTCACTAAATTGACATCGTATTGAATCGGAATTTGTATCAAGCTGGATTTTCCTTCTGGTCAATTTCAGCCCTCGGCGGTGGGCAGTATCAGCAATGACCGCAACAAGAAGATACAGATGGAAATCTTGTCTTCAAAGCCCGGTCCGTCCAGTCTTCAAAAGGCAATCTACGAGGTGAGTGCTATGCTGACCAGTATTTGGGTGTTATTTGAGCGTAATCTGCAGTGCATCGTTGACAACAACGTTGGCTTATTGAAGAGCCTTGTTGTCAGTGAAGAAGTTCGGAAGTGCTTCAAGGAGTTGGATGAAGAAGGTTCCACACCCCTGCACCACGCGGCTCGCTTATTGAGATCCAACGCTGTTCGCATCCTCGTAGAACAAGGATCCTTCGGTGAGAAATTGATCAGCCAAACGGTACCAGCTTTGATATCGGCAATACTACATTATTAAAAGAATTACTTCTCTAAATTTCATATACATAATTATAGCAAAAGAGCGCTATGGCATCTAATTCAAGTATATTGTGTATAAGTATATATTATACACCCACTTTTTTGCCGTATATAATTCTACGGTCATGCAAGGCCAATTTTATGAATTACCCTGTAAAATCCACGTTTCGCTGTTCTAGATATGGAGAAAGTGGATATCAATGGATCGAATGTGTTGCATTGTCTCTGCAGTAGAAGACCGGCTTCTATTCGCGAAACTGCTGTAAGTACTAATGTATATAGCAATTAATATGTACATATAGGTTGTCGTATGGTGTGAATATTATTATGTGCTTCTGTGCCATTACAGGATACCATTGCCTTGGTGAAGTACCTCCTCCAATGTTGCCCAATGCTGGCCAATGCTTGTGATGGTCTTAAGAATACCCCCTTACATTGCGCCAGCGGTGTAGGAGACAAGAGTGTAATGGCCGGTCTCTTGGTTCACCCAGGGATCAACATTAATGTCAGTTCTGGCACATTATGAAAATGTTTTAAAACACAATATTATCTGCCAGGCTGGCAACGCAATGGGACACACGCCTCTCCACAAGGCTGTGAGCAGTAGTAGCGTGGAAGCCATTAGTCCTCTCATGCACACGAAAGGAGACCCCAGCATCACTGATATCAGCGGCAACACCGTGTTGCATCTTGCAGTCACCATGGGGGATTTATCCATGGTTCAATTGCTGTGTAGCACATTTAAAAAACTCCAGAAATCATCACAGGTGAATTGAAAGTTACAGAGAAATCGATTCGAAGGCTGAATTGACTCTGTGTTTGTAGGTTTTGAATACACGCAACAAGCGATATGAGACATGCCTGGATATTGCCATTGGGCATCGAGACGTTGAGATGGTGAAACTGCTCATTGATAGTGGTGAATAAGCAGAGTGTACTACAATGGAAGAAAAAAAATAAAGCATCTTGTACCACATATGTATACTAAATTTAAGTATTATAAATTTTAAAATTAATTATTATGCTATATTCAAGAAAGTGAGAAACTATGCAATTTATTTCTATTTCATCATAGGGGCACATCCAAATCTGCACGCCGAAGGAGCGACGTGCCTGCACTTGGCTTGCTCAGAGGGAGCAGGGGAGATTGTTTCCCTGCTTTTGGATCGGCACAGGTGGGATCCAAGTCAGCGAAACCGAGAACACCGAACAGTTCTGCACTGCGCGGTCATAGCGCAGAATTCGAGCATTGTGAACCTTCTCCTGAAAAAAATGTGAGTCGAATTAAAAGATGATACTTCATGGCGTATTTTAACCCCGTGGTGCGTAGGTCTACGGAGGATTTTATCAACATTCAGGATGGCCACAAGATGACCGCGCTCATGACAGCTGTGAAAATGAACTCAAAAGAGATTGTCCACCTCCTGCTTGATCATGGGGCATCGGTCAGCATACTTGGTCCTGATGAAAGAACATGTTTGCACCTAGCTGTTCAATGCAATAAAGTAGAAATTGTTCAGGTTTTGATGAACATGAGAGGTATTTCAATCATGCATGTGAGTTGTATTTCAAGGTGCTTCTTGAGTGGTCGAGTAGCCGATCAGGAGGGGGAACCCTCCTTGATTTACCCGATCGAAATGGAGCTACAGCTTTGCATATTGCCACAAGCAATGGATTCATGGATATATTGAAGGTTTGCTCTGCTTCAGAGGACATGCTAACACTTATCTTTCTCTGTTTTCAGCTCTTGGACAGGTATGGGGCAAACCTGAACGCCCGAAATTCTTCAGACGAAACTTCATTGCATCTGGCTGCCAAGAATGGACAGTTGGGGTAGTGGCGGAACACAAACAACCCTGCCTTCACATTTCACATTCCATTTTCAGGATTGCTGAGCACCTACTGTCGTCTCATTCACTCAAACAGATTCATGAGGTTGATCAACATGGACTCACATCGCTCCATGCTGGTGCTGAGGCCGGACAGGTAGACGTCGTAGATCGACTCATCCGCCACGGGGCGAGCGTCAATTCAACGTACGAATGCATCAATGTTTTCTATAGAAGATTAACATCTCATGCACAGGAACCATTCCTTGCAAACTCCTCTAGGGTTGGCAGCTAAGCACGGTCATCTGGGAGTTGTCAAAGAACTGCTGAACCACAGAGCTAACATTTCTTCTGTTGACATAAATAAAGTACGTATTAGTATAAATAACTCATGCAATGTTGGCAAATTCGTTTCAGATGACGCCATTGCACATCGCAGCTCAGAATGGTCACGCGGATGTCATTGAGGAGCTCATACAAGGGGAAGCCGATTGTTCCGCTTTGGATGGCAATGGCAGGAACCCGTTGGAAGCAGCTGTTATGGTTGGCCAGCAGTGAGAGGGGATTTTTATCGGCTTCACAAAATTCTTTTCTTTTGTGTGTCAATAAGATTCGCACAATGCAGTATTCCTTACAATCACATCCGAGCTGTGGCTAAAATTAATCTCCACGAACATTTTTTCCTTCTCTATTAAAGGAATGCAGCGGAGGCCATCGTTCGAAGTCCACAATGGAAGGTTGCCTTGGGAACAACGAGCTCGGTTCCCCCAATGCATCAGCTTATTGCAAAGATGCCTGGTGTGTACACATGATAATTCTGCTACAGCTAGTATTCTATTTGCCCAATAGCCTGCTAATAAGTTAATATCTATAAACAGAAGTTGCATCGGTTGCTTTACATCGTTGTGTTACAACGAAATCAGCCCAAGATTCGCCGTCAGAGTTTAATTACGAATTGATCGATGCTCCCAAAAGCGCAGGTAAGATAATACCTTTTATTATTATGTAATGTAATACATGTATATAATAATATAAACATTTGGGATCGAGAAGACGTCGTTACTCTGCCTATATAATTATATACTATTTTTATGTTAATTCTGACACATAATAGGTCGCCCTATCCATTCGAATGCACAATTACATAACATTGCAATGAGTTTTTATTTCCATGCTGAGGATCTGAATGGAACTGGGTTTATTAATTATTCAGGCTCTCTGTTATCAGGACAAAAAGACAAGCCCAGTATTCAGGATTACAAGAAGAATCACCCCTTGCAACTGATAGTAAGCGGTATAACCCATTAACAGCGTCCTCTTTTACATCGTTCCTTCCACCTAAAAGGTCACTCATAAACAAGTGGCCCTTTCAACCCACCCGGTTGTCCTATCTCTCCTCCGCCAAAAATGGAAACTGGCCAACGCTTTCTACGTTAGCTTTATGGTTTTCTTCGCCTTGTATAGCGCTCTCTTCTCGGCTTTCATGGTGGAATCCGATGCTCCTTTTCTATTGTAAGTTAGAGTAATTACTGCAATATATACATATTGTACTGTATTCACATTTAGCAACGAAACCACGTGCGCTAATGAAGGGCCCATCTATCCAAGATCCAGGTTCCCTGTCGTGGCTAAATATATCATTTGGGCTATGGCGATCTTCGGTGCTTGCATTGAGGTGACGACTAAAATACCTGTTTCAATAACTTTTAATCTCATATTAACTTCAGGTGTTCCAAATCGTGGTTCTCAGGTGGACATACGTGAAGAAATTTGTGAATTTGCTTGATTGGTTCATTTATATCGGTTCCAGCATTGTTTGTATTCCTCTTACATCTTGTGGAATGCACACCGTGAGTTCAGAATGGTTAACAATTGTTCACTGGGCTATCCTGACCAATAATACACAGCCGTGGCAGTGGCAGCTGGGAGCCGCGGTGGTCTTCGTGTGCTGGTTGGATCTCCTCTTGTTCTTCAGGAGGATGCCAACTCTTGGAATCTACGTCGCTATGATGTTTGAAATCTTTAAAACATTCATGCAAATTTCGGTCATATTCATTATCTTTACACTTGGTTTTGCTCTATCGTTCAACATCTTATTCGAGAACCAGGTAAATCATTTAAAAAATTATGTCAGACAATAACGAATTATTGCTTTTGTTTAACTTAAGCCGGCCTTCAGATCCCCTGCCCACTCCTTCGTCAAGGCCTGGGTCCTCATGAGTGGTGAGAAGGAATACTCTTCAATTTTCCTGAACGAGGACGGGTCGGGTTTGCCGTATGAAAAGCAGGTCTATTACGACGAGCTCGGCTACGTTCTCTTTACGATCTGCGTGATATTTCTCAACCTCCTCGCTGGGAACCTTCTGGTATGTATTTATAATTTAAATTTTTAGATAACATAATTAACCAATTAAAAATAGGAGAGATAGAAAGGGAATAGTTTTAATCATTATAAAGAGACATTGGTTGTTTCAGGAAGGAATACCATTTACAAAATTACATCATATATGGAATTCATATTGTTTAAATAGCACCATTAATAATTAAAATTAAAAACACATATTTTTGCAGACTGCACTGGCTGTAAAGGATGTCAACGTGCTCCACAAGAACGCTTGCTTTGAGAAATTTGCTTTACAAGTAAGTTACGCCCTCTGTAATGACATGTAGATGCAGATCATTCCGAGCACAGGTTGATCTGGCTTTGGATGTTGAGGCCGTTCTGCCAACAGCACTTCAGAAAAAGATCATGCAGAAAACAGAGAAAAATGGGATTCTGGGACGCATGATTGACAGCACAACAAAGTACATTTAAAATGAAGTACATTCAAATCCTTCAAAGAAGACATATACTAAATCAACAAACAAGTTGTTGACAACAAAAATAATATAAATGTATGATTGTATATAAAAATAACCACTTCCTGAGTGAAATTTCTTGGAAATAAATTTGTGCACGATAAACCTATCACCGTAATATGTAGAATTTATATTAAGTTGCGAATTCAAAATCAATGTTTCATTTGAGGTGCATCAGGTGGAAACTGAGTTCGAGAGAGCCGGTTCTCTCAAACATGTGACCACAGTAGTCCTTCACATCGGGATCTTCCTCAGTGGAAACAAGCAAGGAATTCACATGACACCAGTCACCTGCAATCATAATGCACTCCATTCACAACGACTGCCATAGTATTGCAGACCACACAATGTACCCCATGATATATATATCAATTAAGGTTTTTGTAACTCACTAGCACTAGCAGGACCAAAGATAACAAGATTATATTTTCTCTCTCATCTGATAGAACTAAATATATGTATTACCGGTAATTAGCAGATACACAATATTGAATAGTAACACGCTTAGTGTGCAGTTTTATTGACAGACTAACTCCACCTAGGTATCCCTTAGCTGCCTAACTCATATCGAGGGGAACAAGATCAGGGGAACTAGAAAACAAGGCTCCTAGATTCATGGTAATTAACAGCTAGCCTGAAATAAACTAGCTTGGCTTGAGCCGCACTCAAGGATGATAAACATTGGGAATGCAGCGACTAACCGAACAATTGCAGTACATTCTGCCTTGAAGTCGAATATGGAGGCCCTGGAAAAACAATAAGCAGTTCAACTGAGAAATCATCTAACTTTCAACAGCAATTACCTTTAAACTCTTCATTCCCATAAAACTGAGTCTCAAGGAGATAGCTTCCAGTGGGTGACATGATGCTCTTCATGACATCAATATACCTGGAACAAGATCTCGTCATTTCCAATCTCAGTATTGTAATTGCTCACTCTGATCTCCTTGAAGGGGCAATGGCCTGCATTGAAGCTCTGTCCCATATGAAATCATACACATTGTTTACTCTGTTGAGAAAATAAAGAGGAAAATTAAGAGGAAGAAGAGAAAGATGGCTTCACCTGTTGAACAAGAAGAAGTCTCCACAGTACAAATGACACTTATCATCCATTGTCTGTGAAGTAAAAAGTTAACAATATGCTACATTGAAATCTCTCATACTTTATAGACAAAACCATCTATTTCTGTACATTCTTCCACAGTGAAACTCAGTTTATGCTCATTCAGTAAGGATTCCACTGCAATATTGGACAACTCAATACCATGTACTTCATGTCCCTTATCCAAAAGCCTAAAAAATAAATATTGAATTATACTTCATTGATAAAAATAGAATACACAACCATTTGATGTCAAGTGTCTTCCCACACAACGGAACAAATATTTTCTGATTCTCCTTAGAGGCGGTGAGGTCGTCATAGAACTTGAGAAGATATCTAAGAGACCACAGATTGGATTTTCAAATTGATAAATGCACAGTAACTGACGGGTTGACATAAATTCGGTGCCAGCGACCCACGCCACTCTCCCATCGAAGTTTCCAAGAATTCTGCTCCTTTTTCCTGGAAATAATCCACCTGGAATAATGGAACATGATGAGGATCAACTTACAACTTGAGTGTCATCATATGGGTATGAACTGTGATTCCTTTCGCAACCGCTTTAAGATGACCGCAGTATTTTCCCAGGATTGGGTTGCAATCATTATCGGAAAACACTTTGTGAATATTGCAATGCTGTCCTTTAAATTCAGTGGAGAGAGATGCAGGATGAACAGAAATTACAGAATGCATGTAGTGTACCAACCAAAGACTTCTTTGACCATTTCATCCGTTATCTGTCTTGGTGTGCCTACAGATTAGATTAAATCAATTGACCATTGCTGCATTTAATTTGTGACACACCAACAAAGTTATCTAAATATTCATAGGACTCCATTAAATATCTTGCATGAGGGGACATCAACGAAAGGATAATGTCTGCGTACCTAGAAGATACAAAAGTGTTCAGAAGAAACAAGTTCCTTAGAAATGAGATTCTCACTCAATTTGTCGATCAGCAGGAATGGCAACAAAAGAAGCCCGATCCCAAACCGCATCAAATCCACTTTCAATCTCACTGCAAAACGATACAATCAAAATCCAAAACTCATGTCAGCACTAAATTTCATATCACAAGTACCTATTGAACGTGAAAAAGTCACAACAGTACAAACGCAAGCGACCATCAGATGACTGGAAAAAAAAGTGTTCTCATATTGATAAGACGTACACAGTCAGTAATACATGATATTTGCATCCACATTACATTTACTTACATCCGAATAAAAATTGGCAAATTGTATGTTCATGAATATGTACAGTCAAACCTCATCATAACGTCAATTGCTATAACGACGGCCGAGCTTAACAGCAGCATTTATCATGTGACCAATCTATCTCCATGTTAAGCATCTCGTTTTAACAGAACCCTTGGTTTCGACACTGAATAGGCCTCCCCTGTCACAAAACTATGTTTTATGTCTAAAATGTCTTTCAATATCAACACTACTCACATCTTCTTCAGTTGGATGACAGACATAGGTGTCTGCGCAACGTGTTAATTGCTATTTGAGGCGCTCTATATGCTGGGCTGTCGGCAAACTTGAAAGCCTGCAATTTTAGTCTGGTGTCTCGTGTTATGAAATCCATTAACAACGACTATTGTAAAATGTGATTAATTGGAGCAAAATGCTGCAAACGAGACTACTTGATCATTTTCCTTTGTAAGATCGTCGAGCAATTGGTTAACTTAACTTAAGTGATTGGACAGAACGAATTCCAATTGAAGCTCCTTCCAGCTCATAGGGAGTGGCGAACTCACTTGCTGACCAATCGTTGCAGATAATGTGCGATTCAGTCACAGTCTTTAACAAACAACAGCATAAACACCCACACCATCTATATGGTTTTTGTTTGATGTGACTGTCAGCATTTATCGAGGGTCATTGAACACCAGCAGTCTCATGGCGGTAACGAAGGAAGCTCGCCCACATGTTAGCTGACCACTCAGCCATGTCATCTTGTTAAAGACAGCTTACTTTTGAGCTCTTATTTGATAGGCATTAATCATTCGCACTTTTAAGACAACGAATCATTGAATGCGTGGTGTGAATCAAAATAAGACACCATGCAGATCGTATTGAAGAACCTTGAGATGCTTGCATCGCAACAGATTCAGCAACAAGTAGTTATGAGCTTTGTGAAGAGTAGCCACGAGGTGTTGAATGGCATCTTATACAGACAAAACAAAATTGGCTGTGATGAATGCTGTCGCTATAGTGAGGTTCGACTGTACTGCTGAAAATTCCCAACCTTGTAGAGGGTTCCAGATATGGCTGGAACCTCATGAACTGTGTACTGAATGTTCTGTTCTTTGAAGAATTCCATCACTGCTTTAGGTACGTACTCTACCCCAACGATTGTATGCCCTTCATCCAAGAGCCTGCAAAATTGGTTAAGATGGAATAATAATCCTAATTATTAGAATTTATTCACCAAATTCTTTTATAACTAGATGGAAGGAGACAAAAAAAAGGAAGACTATCAAATATAAATACAAAATGCAGACAAACCACGCAGCATACCATTTCATATCCAGTGATTTGCCACAGAGAGGTACGAAGATCTTCTGCTGTTTGCGCCCCTGGGTTAACAGAGTAGCACCAGCTTTCAAAGTCCTTGAATGAGATATCAACAATTGTGAGCAATTAATGGGAATAATTGCTTACGGTGTGACATAATTTCGATGCCATCCCAATTTATTTTGATCCCATTTGGCGGTCCAACAGTCCAAGTTTTCAACATCTGTTGATCCTATACCACCAGGATTTGTTCTACCGGAATTTGTTTTTTACATTAGTCTGACTAAAACACATGTAAGACATAGAGAGAAAAAGAGGGATAAAAAGAATATTTCAAATATTAAATATCAACCATAATGCCCAAGATAAGGCCAAATTCACAAAATACTGTATTGTCTTGGTTATACATGCAGTGCACTAAGGCAGAGGCTGAGAGCATGTCAGTTTCACTGTACCTAGATGCGCATTCCACAAAAATCCCTTGTAAACCCGGAAGAGCGCAAAGTAACTAACAGCGCATATTCAGTCGTTCTAATTCTCCCGCCAAATCGGTTTGGTTCACACATAGTGGTGCTGCAAATGAAGTCATAACACCTCAGAAATTCTGCGAGGTGACCCGCAAAAAAGGTTACTATGGCAAAGGATCGACACAAACGATTCCGCTTCGTCGCCTCGAGTCGGAAAATGATGATAAAATGATTAATATCTGGAGTTATAGGATTAATAACTTATCACAAGACGTTTGAATCAACTGATTCTCACTCAATTTAACAATAAAAACAGATAAAAAACAATATAATAGAGTATATTTGCCAATTTATGTGCCAAAGTGTGGTCGATTGCTTGAGTCATTATTACCTCATTTCCAGGTGTACTTTGCATAGCGTTATAATTATTATGCTTATGCGTTACGATTTCCATTCGATCAAGTGTGTGTGTATTATAATATTAGTCATATTTGAACAAATTCATTGATTTGTTCAGCATTAAATTAATTTTGCATCGATTATAACTGGTACCCTTGTGTTTATGGTGGGTATTATGACGTCATAGCACCCCGAAGAGAGTGGAGTTGGAGATTATTTTTCTATCACACTAAATATGCATTTTGAAGCAACAAATGGCTCAAAAATGACAATAATTAGCCCCAGGTGGCTAAAAAAGACAATATATATATATATGTCCTGTGCCGAAACCAAGGCCAAAACTTTCATTTTTAACTTCCGTTGACCTTTAAGAATTCTGCGCAAAGCCACAAATCATATGATTCTATTACACTCACGATGCGTGTTTCAGGAGGAAGACACAAAGGGTGATGAGTCGCGTGTCGGATGAGCCCACCATCTGTCTTATCTCTGGATCCCTATTGTCCTTCTCCAGCAGTGTTTCTAACGTGAAGAGTCCATCTGCAACATTTAAATATAGCTATATGCTCTGTAAAAATGTATTTAATGAAAGAATTGAATGAAAATGGAAAATGGAAAATAATTCAACCATTGAATCATGCTCACCAATCTCAGGTAACAGCATATCAGCATCAAGTTTATAAGGAGGTCCTGCAAAATAGAAATACAAACAAGTCTTGAGAATTGGACTCTTAACAAACCGTTGTGTGTTGCATCATCGTGGTTATATGTTTCAATCATCATACGTCCATCTCCACCCAAAAGAGTCTTCATCAGCTTCAGATATCTATGATTAAACACTTTCTCAGTAAATTTGTGATCGATACATTTTCCTAGCTCACTTCGGCCTTGCGTCAGTTCCAATTGCAACAATTGAGCCACAATCCAAGATGGCATCAAAACCACTTTCAATCTCACTGAGTGTATACACCACAAATGTAGCAACCAATTCCCAGCCTTACCATCAACCGACCTGTTGAATTCAAAGATATCACCATTGTAGATGACGCATCTGCCGTCCTTTGTCTGCAAGTAGTTTTCCTCACATGAGATGGATTCACAAGTGATTCAAATACCTTCATGACTTTTCCACCAGCATACACCTCGGTGATGTACTCCAAATCATTCTCTTTCATGAAATCTACGATGGGGATGGGAGAAGCTTCGACTCCAATGACCCTATGACCATTGTTGAGCAGCCTTGAATGAAGAAATATTTTAAATTATGAATGGAATATTAAATTTTTTATTTAACTAACCATTTCATGTCGACTGATTTTCCACACAGAGGAACAAATATCTTCTGATCTTCTTTATTACCGATCAGCTTCTCATAGAACTTTTGAAGAAACCTGTGAGTAAAAGATATTAATTAATTGATAGATTGATATATTAATTAATTAGCGTTCATTATACATATTATTAGGCTCAATTGAACTCACGGATTAACATCATCGCAGTGGAATGGAGTGTTGCCATTCGCCCACATCTGGTTCCATTCAGAAATACTCATAGGTTCGCTTCCACTCATCCCAACAAAATCAATTACCTTACAAAATAAATCAGTATTAGTGAAGGTTATAAACAAAGAAATTGGCAAACAGTACTGAGGCCATAAAACAACGGCTATAACTGGAATATCAAATAATTTATTACAATAAAATTTACGCATATGTTTGTACACTAGTCACCAATCATCAGTCTTTGTAACCCTCTTAGATGCATTCAAAGCATTTGATCGGGTACACTACATTAAGCTTTTTCGACTCCTCTCAAGGTCACTCCGTGCAGTCCTTACAATTTAAGCTCCTACTATCAATGTACATTAATCAATCCCTTGTAGTATGATGGCAGGGTGATTTATGGCAGTCTTTCAGTCTTTCACACGCCGAAACTGAATAAAAAAGGGCTAAGGTGTACTACCTATAATCTCCTGTACTTTTCTGGGTCTACAAACTCATGGATGTCACATAGGTCATTGATATGTTGGTACATATGCCGATGATGTTACGCTCTTAGCCTCTACTCCAATTAAGTGCTATGCCACGTATGCTGAAAGTATGCGAATCATTTGCTGGGGAATATAACGTGATCTTTAATGGTGCTAAGAGTCACACCATCGTTTACCGATCGAGGCACGATGTAATAACTTATAAATGTTGCAAAGCCCTTTAAACTTAATGATAATCCCGTACTGTACAGCAAGCTAGTTATCTGGGTGCACCCATTGCAGGTAATGCACAAAAGGATAACATTTCGAGGTTAAAGAGAGACATGACCATACGTGTGAACACTTTGAATCACGTATTTGGCAATTGTACTTCTTATATGTTATAATTGAATTATTCAAATAATATTGCACTAGCTTGTATGGAGGTGCCTTATTGTATCTTGATGATATAGAAGCACTGGTTATCTGCTGAAAAAAGGCCATCAAGCACCTGCTTGGGTTAAGTGTCCGTACAAGAAGTGTACTGATTCCAAATCTTGTTGGTCTCCCTGACCTAAGGTCTACTCTACTCCCTCGCTTATTTTCGTTTTATAAGTGTTGTGTAAATAACAAGAATTCTATTGTAAGATTATGCACTTCTCTCGTTACCTCTATCTACATTCAGTCTGCTCTTGCAAAAAACATACGATGTGTTACAGAAATTCTCCGCAACCACTCCAACAGGTGTCGCTGATTTAAAATTAAACACAGGAAAAGATATAATATAGAACAAAAATTAAATACTCCAATGAAATTGTCTGTGCTGCATATTGCATTTTAGAACTAAGAGATATATAAGACTGGGTCATTTGAGTTCAGCACTAATTTGTACAGAATACACAGCTCTATCTTTTATATTATAAATCAAATCAGGAGCCTTCATAAAAGTGTCCATTGTTATCGTTTGTGTTTACTTTGTTGCTATGTACATTATTATGATTGTTATTATTTTTTATTTTTCCCCTCTCCTTTCTATGTCAATGTCAATGCTGAACTGTTATTGAAATAAATGGTATACATACAGTTGTGGAAATGGTGCGGTAGATGCTGGCACTGGAGTTAGTGATATCATAACGTCCATAAGCATTATGATACTTGTATAACTTTCTTTGCGATACAAGTACGTCATTTGATTTTGGTCTGATAAGAATGAAAAATGCATTGATTCCGATTAACAATCGAGGGAAAACCAGCGCACCACAAACCTAATGAGTGTGGGAAACGCACAGAGATTGCCGTGAAGCATAAGTCATTAAATTTAACACAAACCTTCGAAGCAGTCAAGATCGTTGCACTACATGTAATTCGTTGCAGCCTTCTTTTGAACACAACGTGGGAGGTTGAAACTGATTGAGGCCGCCAATGCGAAGGCCTACAGCCCTACAAGCATCCGTGCGTGCATATAATTAATTATATTGTACTGTTGTGTATATGTCTACGTTTCACTGTTCCACGGCGCCGATTATCGATATAATTATATCTGCCATGGGAACCTTCAAATAATATAGGCATACTAGTCCGGTCAAATATTAGGGTTTGACCTAGGCCTATATAGAACTAATTGCAATTAACATAATTTCTTTTGGTGGGATCTGGTACCTCATACTGTCATAGTGTCTAGTACGTCAGAAAAAACGTGCACCAAAATCCGAGTTTGGTATATTTTTCGGGGTTTTAAAACGTTATAGGGTTCAAAGAAATCGGACAAAAAGGTATGGTCATTTCCCAAATAAAGGGTTGGACCCTTTATATATATAACACCATATATCCTGCAATTGGTAATCGAGTTATGCGTATTACGATATGCGTTGCGTTCAAAACTTATTAAAGGTCAAACATGACGGTAAAGACCTTCGGCAATTCCTTCGTCTTTCCTGGTGTCTATACATTTATGCATGCACATAATTATGTGAAATGAGTGGTACCAAAGTGTTCACTGGGTACCATACCATCTATCTGCATAGATTTTAAAGGTACAGCGCTGACAACTTATTCATAATTTATTAATTACTAACCCTACCCCCTTAATTATGGTCACCATATTCAAAATAAACAGTAATAATTGGCATCAGTTCGTCCGATGTTCCGATGTTGAAGGATATGTGACATACAGAGTGGGTTAAAAGTAGTTTTTCTATTCCATATTAAAAAAAAAAACAAACAAACAAACAAACAAACAAAAACAAAACAAAACAAAAAACATAAAATTTACTAAAATGTATCATGCATATATTCCAAGAAATAACAACATGGTATGAATTTACTGTGTTATTCTACGCCCATATAATATTATGCCAAGAAATAAAGTAAAGAGTCAATTTTGAATGAGGGAGGAACATTTAGATGCGAGTTGTCACGATCAAAGAGAACAAAATCAGATGAGCCTCGATCTGAACGATCATTAGGGAGAGAGAGAGAGAAACATTTATTTGGTTTTTGGACTTAGAAAATAAAATATATATACACAATTATTATAAATTTGGATATAATTTGCCGGGAGACCACGCTATGCATGGCTCAAACGTGTGCCGTTTTCGCTCTGGCCACATGGGGAATACACTCAAACGAAAATCAAACAAGAACAAGAACAAGGAACAAAATACAATGAAAAAATATAAAGAGAAACGAAAAAAAATAAAAACCACACAAAAACGAGTATTTGAATCAAACGAGTAAAGTATTATTGTATTAATGTAATAATTAACTCTTTTTTCATTTCTTTTTGGCGATTACAAATACTTTTTTTTTTTTTTTTTTTTTTCTCTCTCACTGAGTTATTGTTGTTGTTGTTGTTATATTCACTGAATTGTTGTTATTATATTGAGTTGTTGTGATGTTCGATGAGGAACGAATAAACATATATATATAACAGTGTGTATGGCGCTTCAATACAAACTCTCTGTTTTGTTTTGATTTTAGGAGATACACATTAGTCCTACTGTCACAATAATATAACACTCAAACAAAACCAAAGTACGAGAGCGTACGTTGCCTGCAATGAAGCTCATCCATGGTCCGGGGCTCTGTTTGCCGCCAAAAGTGGAAATATCCCGGAATGTTGAGAGTGCATTGAGATAAATCGGCATAAATGCTGATGAAATTGGAATAGAAATGATAGGAATATCAGTATAACAAATTAGACTGACCATACCAAGTATTTATTTCTCTTATAATTATTTATGTGATGTTTACACTGCGATCTATTTCGTAACACTTTCCAAGAAATGCGTAGCACCATTGGAAAGCATTGAGATCTTTAACGTGGAGTAGATAGACTACTTTTGGCCCACTCTGTATATTACATAAAAATAAAACCCACGACCGTAGAAATTGAATAATGTATGTTAACATGAAATCAGGTCCCATTATATGGCCGCCATTTTGGATTTTTCGAAAATGGCCACCACGTACGGGCCGCTATATTCGATGAGTTTCCCATTAAATTAGCTGCTTGAAATTAGGACACTTCTTCATTTTGCGAAGAGGCAAACCTTTTCCGATTCCGAATAGTCTAGATACCGTGCGCACCCGGCGATTGCATGAATGAATGGCCGGGCAGAGCACACCTATATATGAACCAAGACACTTTCGTGTGAATTGGATATCCCACCCCCGCAGTTTTTCCCCGCTGACTCTTTTTCTGATTTGAAGTACAGCGGGAATGAATCCTGATTAACAGCTTAGCATAGCAACACCAACAGGTTCATATGTCTTCTCCGATTACAGTTGTAGGAGTGTGGTAATCATTGTTAATAGCAGTTCTGACAATCGGTGGATCAGCACCTTCCGTTGCATGTGACACTGTGCAGCCGCTGCTCGTCAGGTAGGCCTAATCACCAAGCGCCAACACAAATTTTTGCTTGTTGGTGGCGTGTGCAATGAAGTATACGTGTTCTTTTTTGCTTGAAATTTTGATATCACTGGCAAAGTTAACTTGTGCTCCTTGAGCTAGATCCTCCCGAATGTCTGAAATATGCGTGATATCCTTCGTTGATGGACCCATGTACCTAGTTGTAGGCCTACGTACCCCCAGAATAGCATTAGCCCGTGCAGGTTTGCTCTTAGTAAGGTCAGAAGAGGGGTTGTGGGTTTACATCTATGGTCTCACCATCTACCATTACAAGCGGTTTGGTATTCATTATCATGACCCTGTCCTTGAAAGTGTATTCAAAGGCATTTTACCCTTCAATCGCTTCCAGTATTTTCCTTCCAACGTCTTTAGCGTTATCTGAATTGCATTTATCTGTTCTACTCTCCTTAATCCATCCATCCGTCCACTGGTCCATGGCTTCAATCATTATCGCTTACAAGTAAATAGTAGTTTATTAAGTAGATCAGGACTTATGATAGTTGAACCAGTTCCCTTTACTTTTCCATTGCAAGTGGCGTCTGCTATATAGATCACCAGATGTCATAACGCATAATATATAATTATTACGAGCTTTTGTTTGCGTCATTCTAAAACGCTTATCATAAGCTCAAGCGATTCGACTGCACATTTAACTGATTACATTGATCAATATCAGCGACGATGTCAATAAATATTCCAATTACTATAATCATTGGATCATAATGGGTTTGGTAAAATTTACTCCGCTTTTTTTACGTCTTTGTTTGAGTTCTGAGAAGCGTTATGACTTTCACGAAAATTCATGCATTTCTCACCAAATATCTTATTTTTCACATTATTCTACATAAAGCTCTCTGACAAGACTCAAATGTATGAACATTTTGCGCATCTGATGCAACGTTATCTTAGAAGCTATGCTCAATTAGGCAGAACTTCAAGATCATACCAAATGTATGCTAATTTGAATTAAATTACGTTTCTATTACGGGAGTAGCTATTAGTAATTATGTATTAGTAATAATAAGTATTAGTGTTAGTATTATTCCGCGCCCGGAATAATAACCCCCAGGCTATTCTTCCGTGCATAAGAAATCATTACAACTAGTGAACTACAACTCTAATTTATCACAGTGTATGTAGCTCACATGCTGCAGCGAGTTACATAGACCTCGCCCAATTTATATGTGTTGAAGTGTATGTTATAATATCTGATATCAAAGAACTTGCGATAGGCAGGTGATAGTTTATTTAAGGTGCATTTGACTGGGACGAAACTACGTTTGGTTACCCCTCCCAGTCATATGAATAGTTTCGTATTTACAGCTACAGTAATACCAATAAATGAAAATAATACATATAAATCATGATACAATAACTTTTGTTTTCTTTTATATAATTCAATTGGCTTTGTAATATTATTGTATACTACTTCTAAACTGTATACTAAATCCCAATTACATGGTTGGGTGTTAATATATGTGTCTTCTAGCTGTCAAGCAGTCAAAACCACCTTTGAAGCAGTTTCAATAGTTCTGGGTATCTGGTTTCAGGTTCGGCCAGTCAAATGCACGGTTTCAACCAACTTGAAACTGCTTTTACCCAGCCGAATGCGCCATTAGTCTTTTGAGTTCTTGGATAGTAATCTGAAGTGCATTTTCAATTACCTTGTCAATTTTCAGGTCAGCATTCACAACTCATTGGTGTTGAGCCTGCGTGAGCAACTACCTTAAGCCTGCGTATTGGCCTACAAACTCAAACTGAAGATATGTCTCTCCTTGAATATGAGAACCAGATATTTTTGGATGCTTTCCATGATGATGGCCTCCTGGTCACTGCCAGGTAGCATATCATCAACCTTTCTATTACCGGTATTACAATTAATTTTTCGTCTCTTCAGGGGACTAGGCCTTGAGCGAATATTTCGCAGCTTTCTGAAAGTGTACAGTGACGCTGGTAATTTAGTTCTTGTGCTGAACACCAATCAACAGGATGAAGTGGGTGTCTTTTTACCTCTGCTCAATCTTTTTTTAATCTGTGGCTATGTAGGACTATTTCATTGAACAACTTGACGAGGAGAAATGTCGGCCTCTCCCCAAAGCGATCACCAGTGAATACAGCGTCAAAGATCGGGAAGCCACATACTTGGAGGGAGGAGTACTTTTCATCACATCACGGATTCTGGTTGTTGACATGCTAACCAATCGGATTCCTATCCACTTAATCAGCGGCATCCTTATCTACAAAGCTCACAGGTATCATCCTACTCATGGCAATACAATTCAGTTCAAGGAACAATTCCAGGATCTTGGACTCCGGTCAAGAAGCATTCATTCTTCGTCTTTATCGAGAGAAAAACAAAGTATGTGCTCCAATGGTTATATCACGCCAATGCATTTGTTATATAACAGACAGGGTTCATCAAAGCCTTCTCCAACTCCCCTACCTCCTTCACAGCCGGTTTCTGTCACGTTGAGCGAGTCATGAAATGTTTATTTGTTCGGAAACTTTATTTGTGGCCAAGATTCCAGGCTTCCGTGGTATCCTGTCTGGATAAGAACAAGGTATCTCTTCACTGTTAGTACGCCTTAGTTGTCTAACTCTTCTGTCTCAGGTGGACGTGATTGAACTTCACCTTCAAATGACCCCTGCTATGCTTGCGTGCCAAACCGCTCTGCTGGATCTCATCGACGCTTGCATCAAAGAACTAAAAAGAAGGAATCCATCTGTAAGATATACTGTGGATATAATTGCCAGAAATTTCACTTTAATTGTTCTTTTCTTGTTTTTTCTCTCCTAGTTGGACACAGAAGAGATGACCGTAGAGAATAGTTTAGGGCACGATTTGGATCAAATCATCCGGCTCCACCTTGATCCAATTTGGCATCAGTTGGGATCTAACACTCGTCAGCTGATTTCTGACATCAAAACTCTACGTTTGCTGCTTCAGTGAGAAATCAGCATTTAATTATTTGATAGTTAAAATATTTTTGTGTTTCTCACAGGTATCTAACTCAGTATGATTGTGTTAATTTTTACAACTTGGTGAATTCGTTGAGGTTTGTATTTTCTGTTTTTATGTTATATTTTATGCTAATCTTTTTTTTTTTAACCAGGACTAACGAGAAAGCGTTTGGTTCTAATGCTGGGTGGCTCTTCATGGACGCTGCAGACAGCCTCTTTCTGGTGATTTCTTGATATCTTTTTATAGTTCTCTTTATGTTTTGTTGATTAATGATTATATCTTCTTCAGCACGCAAAAGAAAGATTGTATCAAAAGGAGAAGAAGAAGACAAATAGTAAGGACACCGCTCCTAAAAGTGAGTTGCTATCCTCTCCTTGTGACTTAACTTTCATTGTTTGTTGATCATTCAAGTTCTCCTTGAGGAGTGTCCTAAATGGCAAACATTGAAGGAAGTTGTAGAAGAAATTGAAGGTTATCATTTGACTAAAGATGAAGAGGGATTTGGTCAGGGCAGAGTTCTCATAGCAGCTGCTGATGACAAGATGTGCAGTCAGCTTCGAGAGGTACTCTGTGACGGTGGTCAGGTGATGTTGAAGCGGCTCTACGATAAATTCATCAACAAGACCAAGGAGCAGGTTTCATGACGTCTCTGTGCTGGAAGATTTGTTGAAGATTATTACTTTATTATTTTCAGAATGAAGTTAAAGCAAAGAATTCTTGGGGGAAGAAGCAGCAGACGAAATCCCAATCATTAACATTGACTCAGATGATCAAACCCACGGCTGATGATGGGAACAATGTAGAAAACAGAATAAAAGCCACAAATGATTATTCTATCTTTAAGTTTATCTATTCCTAGGATGGAAGTTCTACTGACACAGCAGCCTCAGCCTCAGCGGGAGTGAGCATCTCTTCATCCGCTCATTATCCCGTGCTCTCTGCTCCGATCACAATTTTGCATCCGCTTCAAGGTCACAACGACCCTTTTGGACTAATCCGCACCTTGGAAGAACTCCAGCCAACTTACGTCATTCTGTATGACGCTGATGTTACATTTGTGCGCCAGTTGGAAGTGTTCAGGGCTAGCCATCCTGATAAACCGCTGCGGGTTTATTTTCTGATGTACAAGGGATCCACAGAGGAGCAGCGCTACTTGACGAGTCTGAGGAGGGAAAAGGAAGCGTTCGAGTACCTCATTAGGTCTAAGGCCGTGAGTGATATTGCATTTCTCACTTGCCTTATTTTTGCTGAATATGCACTCACAAAATGAAGTTGTTTTTTTCACTGATATTTTCATGCCAGACAGCATCCTTCCCAATTAACAGGAGAATATGTTTGAAAGATTCAATTTCATGTGCAGACGATGGTTATTCCGGAAGAAAGGGAAGGAAGGATAGAAGATGACCCGAATCTCTCCAGAGACACAACTCATGCAAACGCAACGGTGGACTCTAGGAAAGGAGGTGGACCGGAGGAGAAGCCGCAACAGCAAAAGGTTAGCTCTCACTGCCACAAACATTATTTGCTTGTTGCTGTATACTTTATTACTTCATTGACATCATTAAAGGGAGGGAGAACTGGTTAAAAATGGACTTTGAGTCGTTATTTGATGCACCAAAAATGATTCCTATGCCTGGCCCACACAAGGAATATCATCGCAAACAATTTCGCGGGAGATATATTGCTAATTAGGCGTGACATTAGACGCTGTGATGAAACACTGAGTTCCCCATCTTTTACAATGGGCCTCGTCATATCAGCGTGTCCTGCGACTAAACCCCTGGATATTTTTTTATTTTATTTTCAGAAATAGATAGAATAATCATTTTGCCACCAGTCAGGCACGAAAAATATTTTTCGCTATTTTTCTTATTTTAACAAGCGATTTTCTAGGACACCTACCATGGTTTCTCATCCTGAAACAGTAAAAAGGTCAGCCAGAGTGCACCACGCATGCGCTTTCGTTTCGTAAACAACAAAGATGTTCTTTTATGGTGAAGATGGTCTGCTCTGATTGGCTGAAATTGATAGCTTCACGAGGGGAACGGGACCAATCACGGCAAGCCCTCAGCTGACGTTTGCCTCCTATACTTTGTAATGGCCCATAGGCGCAATGCTAACCCCGATATTCAGAATGCATTATTTCCTTACGCTTGCATCCAGGCATGGTGTTCGTGGCACGGAATGCTATCAATCGGTGCTATGAGTCAATAGAACATCACTTAAAATTCAGTTCCCCATCCTTTCTGGTAAACTCCTTAGGGTTCGTTTTATTCTATAAACGAGTCATCTTATTAGTGATGCCCCAGGCTGGATTTTTCTTGAATTTTTTTTTTTTATTCAATTGAATCAAATTAAGATAAGGGTTATTTTCATTGCTGCATAGCTGATGGATAAATTTATGTTATGTACATGTATTTATTTTTAGATCATTGTGGACATGCGAGAGTTTCGAAGTGAGCTTCCATCTTTGATTCACCGAAGAGGAATTGACATTGAGCCAGTGACCATTAGCGTGAGTTCAGCGTTCACAATGTCTTCCAGAACTTCATCATTTTTGTTCACGTAGGTCGGGGACTACATTTTGACACCCCAAATTTGCGTTGAACGTAAAAGTCTGAGCGATCTGATTGGGTCTCTGAACAACGGTCGTCTGTACAACCAATGCGTCTCAATGTGTCGCTATTACGAACGACCGGTTCTTCTGATTGAGTTTGACCCCAATAAGTCCTTTGCTCTGCAGGTCAGCTGGATGGCTTACTTGTACATTATTTCATGTGTCGGGTGTTTCAGGGCAAGTACACTGTTTCCAGTGAAATCAACAGCAGCGACACAACTAGTCGGCTGACCCTGCTGACGCTGCACTTCCCTCGTCTGCGTGTTCTGTGGTGCCAGGGCCCTTATGCCACTGCGGAACTCTTCCATAAGCTGAAGGTTCTGTGTGAATTGTGTTATATTCTGATTTCCGTTTTCCTTTTCTAGGTTGGGCGTGAGCAGCCGGATACAAGCAAAGCGATGTCTTTCACTGGTGACGGTGAATCAGAGCTGGCAATTGGAAAATACAACATTAGTGCTCAGGTAGGTCTGTTCATGGTCGCAATATGTTTTCTTTTAAGATGACTCAAATGCTGGCTGATTTATGGACTTGGAAGCAATTACGAAATTCTAAAGCTGCCTAATTAATGGATGTTAGAAGATGGGCCAATTTTTCAGACTGATTTAAAGAAACATAATAATTATTGCATCATTCACAACAAAAATTATAAGAGAAAGTGTCCTGAATATTCAAATGAACTAATTCAGTCGACATTCTTTTTATATCTCACTTACAGACGATGTTGCTGAAAATGCCTGGCATTACCACAAAGAATGTGCATCGTCTGTTGAATCACGTGCATAATATCTGTGATTTGGTTCAATGTTCTGTGGAGAAATTAGCTGGAATCTTGGAGAATGAACCATTGGCACGGCAACTGCATCGCTTTCTGCATGCAGAGCATCTCACTGCAAATAGCTCAGCTACAGCAGCTGCTGTAAAAAGCAAAACCGCAAAATACCTGGATTTTAAAGGCAGCAAACGGAAACGAACAAACTGAATCTCTTGAATAAATCAAATTTTTTTATGGAGCTTATAATTATTGTGTTTTATTAATGTCTTCCTAATGTATGCATAGAATAACTTTGAAGCTTGCATTACGAGCTTTTTTCGCTTTCACTCTCAACGTTATGATAATTTCCTATCCGACCCCTTTTTATATTTTTCATTAGGCACCGGAGAATCATAAGTCATAACGTACTCCGGACGGAGGGACTATGTACATCAGATACTCGATATATGCTTTACGACATCCCCCTATATTTTTGTCTCAGTCATTCTCATAAATCAAGCATTCATAAATACATTTTCTGTCAATACAACTATCAATTAAACTCATGTTATTTGCTCATGGAAGAGCAACTGGTAATTCATGAACTTTACAAAATACTCTGATAGTCACACTATTCATGAAGGCTCTTAGCTCTTCTTAACTTTCGCTTTCGATTTTGAAGTGAAATCGACCTGTAGCTTGCTTACGATTAACATACAATCATCTGATTTGTCCTCTACCGTTGAAGTTGCTGCTTGACTTGTGATGCCAAATTCTGGTCAATATAATGTCTGACATTTTGGAGAGGACGCTATCCACCCTACCGAGACTCTTGGTCGGGGGATTAGCACCTGCGGAAAAAGAGAGAGGGGGCAGCCGAGCCTTTCGTCAATTCCTCAGGAGCATCGGCAACGTCAAGTCGAAACATGTGAGATATTCCTTTTTAAATGTCACCACAATGCTTGAAAATGTTTATTTGCCTTTCGGGGCAATATTCATGGGTTCAAAAAGATGAATTAGTGGCTTAGGGTTAAAGTAAAACCTAGCTCCCCAAGCCGTAGCGGAGTCTATAGTATACAGTATAATGGAAACAACTAGAGAACACGCCCGGTGTGGTGCCTGGTTGAGTTTTAGAGTTTTAGTCAAGACTCCAAAATTGAAACCAGGTTGACCGAGCTCCAGTTATCGTTTATAGTATATAATATATATTAATATAATACAATGAATAATACATTATAATACAATGTGAATATATAATATTTAATACACAATCATGTATAAAAGTTACCTTGTTGGCTAAGCAGAGGTTTATACTTTCAATCCAGAGGCAATGAACGCAAAAGTAAGAGCAAAATACTCGAAAGACGAAACTGATGAGTTTCAATTCGAAGAAACGATGCGACGGCGGTCATACATACTAGTACGTTAGCTGGTTAGCCAGCACATGCCAACTTTTTGAATCGCAGAAAGGAGTATGCCAGCGCACAGTGCCATATACAGCGCTGTCTTATTCTATAAATAGCTCTGTCTCAGCTTCCCAGTACACCAAATGAGTGCATACTGAAGAAAGGCATGACAAATCATGCATGAATACATTACGCACGGACGTGATGACTAACAGCGGTACTGAGGAAATGACCACTTACCAGGTGTATCGAGCAATCAGTTTGATAGTATAATACACTCCAGTACTGCATAACAGACCTTGAAATCTAGAAATCCCAGGCGAGCTGTTTATAGCTCACCTAAATTTGCCCAGGCGAGCTGTTTTTTGGTTTTTTTTTAGAGGCTAAATACCCCACTATATTGAATAGTATGCACAATATACACAATAGGAATCATCCATTGGAGTGCTTGAGGAGTGTAAAGAGAGCAAGGATGCCATTTCTAATTAAAATAAAAACAAGGACACATCAATCAGCATTTTAATGCATTGACTTCATATACTATATTTTGCCCCTTGCTATTTTTCCTGAGTTTTGTCCCAAAACAAAGGAAATCCCAACCCTCAAATGTCGAGAGTTGGACAGAATTCGGCTTTGTTTAGGCGTTATTTCTAAGTCGAGAAACTGGGCATTTTTCGCGGCAGTGAGTTCAGTTCACTGTGATTATTGAGAAGCAAAACTAATGTAGAGTGCACATCAGCTCGTATCTCAAGCACTCCCCAATACCTCACGATGAGCGGCAAGGAAATCATAACGCCCTATTGCACCAGACTTAAGCGCACGAAGTTGAAAGCGTGCGGTTTCCAGGCTCTCGTCAAGCGAGTGATATGTTAGGGCCGAGGAGAGCGATCGACAGCTCGCCTCAAAATGATTTCAAGCGAGCGAAGGCGATCGCCTCAGATTTCAAGGTCTGGCATAAACTTTTTTGTGTCAGTTCGACTATATTTCAGAGCAATATTTTTTATATCAAGCTGACTCCTCCTACAATGTAAGAATGTTTATAGCAGCTAAATGTATTTAGAAATGAAAAAATAACCACCACTTGAATTGTTACACGAGGAAATGAACACTAATCAGTATAAATACATAGATAGTGGAATTTTGACAAACGTCTTCTCTCCATTGTAGTTCTCGTATAGAAATATTGATCACAAGATCACACTTGATCTTGTGATCCTCTGCAAAACGGAAATGATGGGCAACGTTTTCTTCCTTCAGTGGAAAACGTGCCTCGTATCGTGTCGATAGTTGCATTTATCCGTGTTTATTGTGTGATTATTGTAGTATTAAGCTATTAAATCGCTTGAGAGATGGTGGCTGAGTGGTTTGTGTGAAAGGGCTTTGCGCTGGCCACTGGAGGTTCGATCTCTCGGCTCTCGGCAGTGCATTATGGCATTGTGTACGATCATAAGCATCTAACTAGTGACGGGCCCTATTGCACAGACCGACTTCAGAGCTGACACAATTTTATAAACAAACAACCCTCACCTGACCTTTTTTTACTGATTCAAGTATTAAAGGTAAGCATCAGGTAGCATGAATCGTAATTTTTGTTAATATCCAACAAGTTCACGAATTGACAGTCAAGCTCAGAGTCAGATCCGAGACACTGTAGCGAAATGTAGGAGCTGCTTTGCTACCTATAGGGAACTAAGTAAAACCTATCGTCCTGTAAAGGAGTGGAGACTGACCTGCAGTTGCTGATGTCCTCTGCCCAATCGGTCGCATCGGTGCTTCAGTGGTTGCCAGAGTCTCCATGGGGAGGGGTTGTTTCGGCCTTATGTCGCACCAATTTGTGAGCCAAAATGCACAACAGAGTGGCGCCACCAATTGGCCACTGGCAGTACTGCCGCCAGAGTATGCCCAACAGTCCTATGCTGTAAAACCTCAATGACTCCATATAAACCCATTCTCTTTTCTATTTCTCTCTGCAGGATGAAGAATCTCTTGTGAAGAAAGAACTTTCCCTGTTGAAGCAGAAACTCGCTATGCCAAAAGTCTCAAGTGTAAGATAGAAAACTTATTGCCACTCTATCCTAACTGTGATGCTTTTAGTCTCAGCGTCAAGAAATACTCATGCGATTAGTGTATTGTCACATGTTAGCCTACGATGTTTCGTTTGCTTACATTCATGCGGTGAAGCAGGCGCAACAGGGAACTGTGCTGGAGAAGAAAGTTGGTGAGCACCGAAGCCTAGCACTTCTCAGGCTGTGTATTCATTTATCAATTCTTCAGGGTATTTAACTTGTGCCTTATTCTTTGACGCCAGTCATGAGTTTGTGGTACTACTAATCAACACCATCCAAAAGGTATGATTACACCCTTCTAAGTTCATTACATATGTTTTCTACACTGCATTTAATCAGGATCTACAAAGTTCCAATGTTTTAGAGGTATGCATGGCGTTAACAGCTACAACCCAATTAGTCAGCACTGAAATGATCCCTGCTCTGCTGCCTTCTGTCCAAGATCGTCTCTCCCATCCTAAGTACGCAGCACTCTTCAGGGTTCTTCATTTCTATTTTGATT
This sequence comes from Capitella teleta, assembly GCA_000328365.1. Classification (NCBI taxonomy): domain Eukaryota; kingdom Metazoa; phylum Annelida; class Polychaeta; family Capitellidae; genus Capitella; species Capitella teleta. Next base: position 59,029 of record KB311062.1, read on the forward strand.
ATTTGCAGAGAAATTGTTCGCCGTAAAGCTGTGATGTGCCTTCATCGCTTCCAGCAAATGGCGCCAGAGGTTATTGACCCTCTCCTTCCTGTGATTCACAAAGCTCTTTGTGATAAGCACCCAAGCGTCATGTGGGCTGCTCTGTACATCTATCAGGACCTCAGCAAGGTACCTCTCATTTTGTCTTAGAATTAATCTCGTAATTTCAACCATAGAATTATAAAGGAGTAACTAGAATGCCCATGGGTTCACCTGATCGGTCAGAATTAAACCTTGATTTAAGGGAAAGATGTCATAAAACACTCACACGGTGATCCCTGATTCTGAAATGCTTCAAAAGATTCTCAGAGCAAGATAAAATGTTAAATAGATTCCCTTCTTAGCACGATACAATGTATTTCCTCAGAACAATCAGCATTTCCACTTAATTCCTATGAAATTTGCAAATATAGCGATATTGAATCATTTGGCTGATTTCTGAGATATCGATGAGATTATTAATAATAATCATTTTATTCATGCCATTCACATTGACATACATTTTTTTCAAAAATAATAATAATGAAATAGTTTGGTGCGTTATGAATTGGTAATAATATTATAATAGTGACACGCTTTTTTTCTGGTTCCCTAATTTTGCAAACTGTCGCGAACAGGCGTTTAACATGGCACAGTCATTCACTCATTCTATTATTCTCTGATTGCAACCATGATAGGGAAATCCATCCGGATTTACATCACTCATACCTGGTCTGATCTCGGTCCTCACTCAAATCCTGAATCGCAAACTCTCTGCTGATTATGAATTCCACACGGTCCCTGCTCCATGGCTCACAGTTCAGATCCTGAAACTCATGGCTAAACTCGGAGCTAATAACCCGAGGTATGCAGTGCATACTCATTGTTAACTTTGTAACTAACCACTTTTTACTCAGCGCAAGTGAAAAGATGTATCCAATTTTGAAAGAAGTCTTACAGCGCACAGAACCTAGCCACAAAATTGGACTAGGTACTATTTTTCATTTTTGTTATTGTGAATATTGTCCCAATGTTAAAACTCTTTTGTCGTCAGCTGTTATTTATGAATGTCTTGAGACCATTGCTGCTATTTCTCCTCACAACGGATTACTTGAACTAGCAACGAAATGTGTCTCTCGGTTCCTGTCTGCCACAAACCTGAACCTGAAATATCTTGGTACGCTAATTAATGACCTCATTGTTTATCGGTATAGCATTATAATTCACTGTCACAGGAGTGAAGATCCTGACGTCACTCGTGGCTGTCAATCCACATTATGCTGTTGAACATCAAAGCACGGTTTTAGATTGCCTTGAGCACCCTGATGCCTCAATTCGTAGCAAGGTATTGAAGAGGATCAATTCATGAATTAAAATGAAATGAGAATGCATATCAGACGCTAGAGCTGCTCCACCGCATGGCTCAGCCAGGTAACGTTGCTGTCATCTGCCAGAAACTCATGGACCACTTCCAACAGGCAGGAGACGTTCACTTCAAAACTCATCTGCTACACAGAGTCAATGACCTGACACAAAGGCATGAGACCCACTCCTTTAATATTGTATAATCTCATTCTGTTGGATATTCAGGTTTGCTAGCGATCTCCAGTGGTATGTGACCACATCCAACCGGGTACTTCTCTCAGCGGAAGATCTCGTTGCAACAGATGCTGCTAGCAATCTCCTTATGATCATCCAGAAAGGTTCAAATTTCTAATTGTGCTGCCTCATCACCTGATGTTGTTATGTTATCATAGGGCTCCCAAGCCAAGCTGAGCCAAAGCCACCAAATGCAGAAGATCAATCGTGGTTACTGAAAGAGTACTTCACCCTTCTGCACACTCAGAAGCTTCCCCCTGCTCTCCTCCAAGTAGCTGCCTGGGTGAGTCTTATAAATTCATTTAAGTATTTTTAATATTTACATCGGTATTCAGGTGCTGGGAGAGTACTCTCAAGTTGGACGTGACCCTGACCCTTCCCAAGTTCTCGCTGTGCTTCGAGACGCGTTCTGTTTTTCAGATTCAGTATCTCAGAGTTATATTCTGTCAGCATTCAAGAAGCAGGCACTTCACATTACGCAGCCGGAAAACTTGATTGAAAAACTGCGCAGTGCTCTGACTTCTGAGTCGTCTTACGCTATTCATCAGGTTCGGGTCATGTGATCTCAAATATATTCATATCCCTCTTTAACTTTTCCCTGTAGGGTGTTTCTGAGCTGCAAGCTGTCTGCAAAGCTGGAGCATCACTTCAAGCTCAGCTCAGCCCACAGACGAGAATTCCTAAAGCACAGGTATAAATGACAGCATTGTCTCTGATGACCTTTTCGTTATATTTACATTCCTCCTAGCTTGATCTGACGCTGTCTTTCTTGGATGAATTTGTGAGTGATGCTCTTGAGAACGGCGCTCAGCCGTACAACCCTATGCTGCTGAAGATGCTTGAATCCGGACGATTTCCAAGTTTGCTTTATGAATTCAAGGATCCCTGCGTTCAATGTTCTTTCCAGGCCGCAGTCAGGCTCACGGCTTGCAATTCACTCCATATGATACACCCCAGCAACAGTCTCTCTACTCCAAGGGCAGGCCAGGTCCTGGGAGTTCTGACTCTTGGAATTCCCCAGACACAGAGTATGTGAAGTTAACCGTTTCTGTTGCAATCACTTTTTTATAATTGATTTCAGTGATCAGATTGGGTTGAACCTTGGTGGTGTGCGTTCTGTATGGAGTAAAGAAGGCATCATTAAACCCCAGCCACCTGCTCCGCCTATCTTAGCTGAATCTATTGACGAGAAGGTATTGTGTTTGTCAATTAGCTCTGTGGAGATTCTGGCCTTTTTTCAGTCAATCCAAGAACCTCCACAGGAACAGATGTCGGAAAGAGATGAACTGGCATCCGCTCTGTTTGGCCCTGTGTTGCAGTCTCTCAAGAGTGATCCTGCACAGGTTCCTACAAAGCCAACATCTGTTGTGTACCGTGTACAGAGGGAAGATGACCTCACCCCAGATTCGGTTGACTCCCTGATGAGTCACAGTCTTCCCCCCGCCCCCCTTCCTCTGCTGGCCAATCACAGCCCTCAAACGCAGTCGCTCTACATGAACACCAAACCTGATTCATTTGACGGAACTTTTGAGAAGATCTCCAAAGCGACGAACCGAGTGAGCAGCGACACTGAATCCTTCTGCGATTCTCTCGCCTCTGACCTCTCTGTGCCGAATGAGTTCAACACAGAGTGTGAACTTGATACTGAGGTGTTCAAAGACAGTTGCGTGCATGTACGACTTAAACGTGAGTGTGATGGAGTCCTCCTTACGCTGGAAAACATCAGCGAGGAGGAGCTGACCCACTTCCGTGGTGCTACGCTTCAGCTGAAGCCCCCTGCTGGTGTCACAGCTCAGGTAGCCAACTTTATTATCATTAACTACTATATCATTTGTTAAAATCAAAACTAATTGCAGTTCATGAATGGAGAATCCAGCATGGATTTAACGCCTTTGGCAGACATATCCGCATTCATGAAGCTACCAATACATTTACGCTGCAGTAAACCACAACCTGGCTTCATTGTCATGGTGCACATGGAGTCAGGTGACATGCAAGCCGATCTTTCCCTTGAGTTGAGCGCCCTGGATTGCCTCAGGTACGCCCTCAGTCTGTCGTCGTAATTGTAGCATTTCCGCCATCCCATACAGGCCGCATGCGATCACCTTGCAGGAATTCAACTCTTTGTGGGCGTCATACACGGCTGAGAAAGTCATCCAGATAAGTGCTGCGTGCAGAGGAATGGATCCACTGTCGGCACTCAAATCTTCACTTCACTTCCATCCGGTCTCTTCCGCTGGTGAGCCCCGCTTGCTTTGCAGAATCTCATTGATGTATCTGTTGTTGTTTCAGATGCAGAGTGTCGGCTGAGTGCCCTGTGGAGCGACTCCCCTCTCCTCATGCATTTGGCTTACCATAGCAACACCATCGACATCAGCTTTAGAACTCGTGATGAAATGCTGGAGGCTATGGAAGCTGTCAGCCGTACTGTTCTCAATGGGTACTCATGAGGATGCTGCTGTTTAAGAAGGTTGTGCCAAATTGCATTGTTATTGAATTATTTATTGTGCAATAAATTAATGTATCTTTTTATGATTATCTGAGTGGTTTGAATCTGAGATTGAATTGAATTCAAATATATTTTACTCTGGGTTTTATTCAGGAGAAAAACGCTAAGTATATCATGTGTAAATCTATGCCTACCAATTTGGTTAACTTAGGTTAAAGGAAAATGGATTTAAAAGGAAAAATCTACGTGTTTATTAATTTTCTAAAATACCATTGTAAGCAATTTAATAAATTACAGCTTTTTTTAGATTTCTCCTTAATGATTTTGGTCTGAAGTGCATAGCTGTACAACGATTACAGATAGTTCGAGAGTCTTGTTGAAGAGATGAATTCAGATGAAGTGAGTCGCAATGTATGCTCCGAGAAGGGCGAACATGCTGACCAATGGACGGCTGGAACCGGACGTCTGGTTGTCCTCAGTGGTGCCGGACATTGCACTGTCCTCCGTCGCCATTTCCTGCAAGCAGACAGATTTGATTTTGCAATACATTACGTGAAACTGCACACTGCACTGACAAAGGACCTAGTTCAATTCATACTGGTAAATATTAATTTTAGGCATACAGTGTATTTTAAAGAGGACATGGAGATAGCAGGGGAAGATGGTAAATACATTTTATAAAAGACAACTTTGCCTTTTGACCGACACGTTTTATGACATCACATCTGCTATGATCTGATTTCTACGCACATTTAGATCAGATCTGTATAGTCATAGAAGCCCATAGGGTTTGAAATGACCAGAGCCTCAGAGGACCTCTGTCCATACTACTGTTCTGGATATGCGATATTCTATACGGTTGTGAAATTGACGTCACACGTGGTCATCCAATAGTTCGTCTCTCAGGGTATGGATGAATAAACCCAGAACAAAATGCTGTTGACCTCTGACCTCAGCTCTGATCTTCAATCATCCAAAAGGCGCAAGGTAGCTGGGAGGACGATGGCTTAGGAATGGGCATTTATGGTCATCATGTTCATCGAGCCCCCTTGAACAATTGCAGTGATTAATTAAGGGATTAATTTTCTTTTTTATTTTTACAAAATGATTACCTTCAAGTCAGTTTTAGCGCATTTTATTTAACCATGAACTTGGTTGTACTTTCACATGAGGCAACTCAACAATCACGAGCTGCAAAAGTTGTGAAAGCTAAAATGCAAAAAATAAATAAATAAATAAATAAATAAATAAATAAATAAATAAATAAATAAATAAATAAATAAATAAATAAATAAATAAATAAATAAATAAATAAATAAATAAATAAATAAATAAATAAATAAATAAATAAATAAATAAATAAATAAATATATTAATATATTATATATTATACATTATATTATATTATATGATATATTATATGATACATTATACGGTAGGTATTATATGTTATATAGTATATGCTATATGTTATTTATAATTATAGTTATAAATCAGTATCTACATTATTCATTTCTAGTACATGTTTTGTTCATAGACTACAGCAAAGCGTTCGATACGATAATGCACCCACAACTGGCAATTAGGACTGATCCAACTGCGGGTCCAAACACCTGTTGGG